>PVJL010000166.1:0-493391 GCA_004026885.1 Lyroderma lyra | reverse complement strand
TCCAAAAGTCTTTGACCATAGGATACAAAACATCTAGAAGGAATGGAGTTATGTGGGGTTCTGTCTGCTTAGATACACACACACACACACACACACACACACACACTCATTCATTCACCTACTCAATAAATATTGAGCATCAATTATTTTTTAGACACTGGGGATACAAAGATATGAGATAGTGTTTTTACACTCTAGGAGCTCAAAATTTATTACTACAATAAGATTGAGAACTTGGAGTAAGATCTTCGATAAAAATGGACTCCTTGTGACAAATGTGCCTTTATATTGCAAATTGTTAGAAACCTTCTAAAAAGCAATTACGCAGTGCACACCAAGAAACAGAAAGGATTTATACTTTTTGGGCCACATTCCATTTCTAAGAATTTTAACTTATGAAAATCATTTAAAAGATAAGAGCAAAAGTGTTTATGTTTAGTTATAACAGCAAAAAAACTTGAAAACAACCTAAACGTCTAAAAATAGGCAAGTGGTTACATACATCATGGCAACTCCATGCCACATAATTTAGTCATGAGAAACGACTAAACCAAGAAAATCAAAATACAAAAGCGGGCAAATCTGGTTCTATGTCTGCTAAAGCGAAGTCTGTCCACATAGGCAAAAACGTTGGAGGAAAACCCCGAGAACTGAAAACGGAAGTGCTAAGGTGGTAGGACCTTACACCTCACGTTCCTGTAAGTTATCCATTCATAGGGAGATCCCTGATGGTGTAGTGGCTTAAGGCTTCGGCATTGGCACTGTCAACGCTGCGGCCTGGGTTCGATTCCCAGTCAGGGAGCTACCCACATACCAAAAAAAAAAAACAAAAAAACAAAACAAAACAAAGTTATCCATTCATGCTCCCATCCATCTTAAAAAGTAGGAAGAGAGGGGGTTCCCTGGTGGTGCAGTGGCTGTGCTTTGGCACCCTCAAGGCTGGCCTGGGCTCGATTCCCAGCCAGGGAACTACCCCCCGACCCCCAAATACATACAAAAAGCAGGAAGTGAAACTGTGAAAGGTTGGCTCCATGTTCCCTCTAAGTGTAGCTTATTTTTGAGAAAACGGGGGACCCACTCGGGGGACCCAGTGGCCTATTTTACTTACTCATTTGTCGGCCCGTGCTTCCTCGCAAGCCTAAGTCTTTTGCATTTATTCTGTGAGCTGGTACGAGGCTTCGCGTTCTAGGTCCAAAAGGTAAACACAAACCTGTTTCTGCCTATCAGGGTCTCAGAGTCTCCATAAGAGACTTGGATGTAAACTCAAAGTGTCCGTCATTGAGCGGAATAATAAAGGTATTTAAAGGTCCGTTGTCACTGGAGAAGGGGCGTGGCAGGTAGGTACGGCGAGTGCAGGGCGGGCTTTGCGCAGAGCGGGCCTCCGCTCAGGGCCGGTGCCCCAGGACCTGGAGTTGCCCAGCGAGACGCGCGCGGTGAGAAGGGGGATGCTGAAAGGAAGTGGGGAGCGAGGCAGCCCCCGCCGAGGACACTATGGGGTGGACAATGTGCACGAGTGTCTCTCTGGAGGAAATTGAAGGTGCTCTCCTGCACTGGCGATGGGGCGCAGCGGCAGGAGATGGGGCAGAAAAGGTGGGCAGAGGACACGGCTCACCCACAGTTCCGATGACGAAACAGGAAGGTGGGAGCGGGAGTGGCTTGCTGGGAGAGCCACGGCCAACGGCGAAAGTTCTAAGCCAAGCTGCAGAGCCCAGGGGCAGGGCTGCAAGGAGGTGCCAGGACACAGAGCTGGAATACGGTTGGCAGGAGAAGAAGGCGGAAGTTGAGCAGAACGGCAGGAACAAGTCTGGAGCAGCCACGGTAGCAACAAGGGCTTTAAGGGCCTGCTGAGTTTATTTAAAGGGCCCCGAGAGGAGCTGGCTAGGCAACGTCATGGGAGCCTTGTGTGCCAGGCTAAGGCATGTATGTAGACATTACCGGTCTGCGATGGGAAACCACTGGAAGGTTTCTTCCCAAGAATGACGGGATTGGGTTTGCAGGTACAGGAAGACGGCTCTGAAAGGAACGAGCCGCAGAGACGGGAGGGGGGTGAGGCCGGAGCTGAGCGGGCCACGGGGGGCGGGGTGTAGAGGCCAGAGGGCTACCAGCCACGGGTATCTTAGCTCATGAGCTGTGAAAGACAAGCTTAGTGTCAGGGGAGTTAGCACATTTCTCCCCAACTCCTGGGAAATCCCAGGCGTGGAATGCAGTGATCGCACCCATGCGAGCTTTTGAGGTTGGACAGTAAATGTGTTTGCAGCTGCCTGAGTAAGGGTAGGATGTCAGAAGTCCCATTAGAGCACATTCCACTTGCCCAGTCGTTTTAGTGAGTCAATTGCTAAATTATAGACATATTTCAGTGTACGAATCAGCAATTTCTGAAAGTTGATAGTTTGCAGTTTCTTTTGGAGTCTCCATTTTTTTTCCTCTAGAGTTTGGTCTTTTCCCTCCCCCTCCTTTCCTTCCTTCCTTCCCCAAAAGCCATTAAGCACGGGCAAATGAAGACGGTAACTTAGGAAAGGTGGGTCCCAGCAGGGGTCAGCACATAGATCTGAGGGGCAGTGGGAGGTGACAGCCTGGAAGGGCCAAGAGATTGGCTACATGGAGAGGACTAAGATCACAGCAGCCAGGTTTCTCCCCATCAGAAAAGAGGGGTACAGATATGGGCAGGAGAAAAGCTACAGCGGAGCCCGGGAGAATGGGATGAGGGTACCGGTGTAAATTAATACGCTTGGAAAGGCTGCGCCACTTGGGAGCCGTGCATTTCCCCTAAACCGCCACCATCTCTTCCACCACGTGCTCCCTCGTTCTGTGAGGAACTTAATGGTGGCACAAAATTCAATTTAATCCATTCTCGGGGTTTTCTTCACATTTGACGTGCTTCTTCAGCGATAACTAAAAGAACACGGCTGCAAGTAGGCTGACATTTGGCACATCTACTACTAATGTCACACAGTCGAACTGTGTGCGCCAGCATCCCACCTCTCTGATGACTGTCCCCCTGCTAAGTTCCACTCATTTCTCGACCACCCTCGTATCTAGGTGCATGTGGGCAAACGCTTACCTTCCATAAACTCGTTTCATCACTTGAAAAATGGGGTGTCTTAAAGTCGTGTCGAAAAAGTACATAAGGTGCTTAGCTCAATGTCCGGTGTACAGTGAGGGTTTAATAAAAGTCCTGAGACCTGAGGGTAATGCTACGCACCCCTGTTTGATTCATTCTATGGGTTGATTTAAAATGTATCCCTCTGAGGATGATCTTGTTTTCCTTATTCCTAACATGAATCATTCAATCAATCACTCATTCATGCATTCACACATTCAACAACTGTTTATTGAATACGTACTTGGTGCCAGACAGTGTTCTATGTGCTAGGGATACTGCTGTGAACAGAATACATAGAGTCCTTACCCTTATGGAGCTTAGTGATGAGACAGACAACACATAAACAATATGTAGTATGTCAATGTATATGTTTAATGATGTCATGTTTGACTTTTTTCCCACAACTCTTATTTTAATCAATGGTCCATTCAATGAACAATGAAATCTCAGAAGTAAGAAAACGTCATATATTCATTATTTTATTAATCCACCACAATATATCCGGGGTATTTTTGCACATCATGGTAAAAAGCAATTATGAAGTCTCTTATTTATGAATGGGACCGAGCACTAAGAGACCATTAACCATTTTAATCCTCTCAACAGCCTTCTGAGGCAGTTTATCTCATAGACTATCTTGAGTTTATCCTTCATGTTACAAAGTAGGAGAGAGTTTAGGAGGTTTCGTGGATTGTAGTGGACGTTTCTAGGCTTGGTTTCGATTTGTTCTTTGGTCGTCTAGCACCAATTTCCTCTCTGGGCAACCTACTTCCTAGGGCGGCACTGAGAAACTAATTGAAAGAGTGTCGAAGTTTCCTGTAAATTTAAATCGTTGTAACAACAAAAGAGAAGAATAAATACTCTAGAAGAGCATAAACAATTTGACAACACTCAAATCAGAAAAAAAAATTATAAATAATCTGGAAAACTATACCCATACAAATGAACTCTAGCCTTGCTTAATTAGGTAAGAGAAAAACTAAAATAAAAAGTAAGGCTAAATAAATTAAAATTTTGTGCTGTGATAAATTAAATGGTGTGATGAATCTCATGTTATGCATAAAAGTTATAATCTTTATTTATAGAAAACATTTTCTTTCTGATCTCCTTTAAATAAGTACAGAAGAAATAGTAAAAGAGTATAGATTTGAAAGGGCGCCAAATTTTCAGGCTCAATATTAGCTTTGCCTTGACCTTGACTGAGGACGGAGAATTATGTGGCCTTTCAAATTTCTAGAAAAAAGGCTTAGAAATGTGATATAATTTTAAATGTACCTGGAACAAAAGTCATCCTAAATTGGGGAAATTAAATAATGAATTTATTTGTTCTCTAAATTTATCAATATTTCAAAAATTTTCTCAAGGCAGATCTTAAAGTGAGAACATTGTGACTCTATTTTGTAGAGAGAGCTATCTTTGCTATGCTTGGTTAACGTGGCCTTACCCCAGCATTTTGGCCACATTGCACCATCTGACTCATGTCTCTGTGCTCCTCACTCTCCTCCCTTCTCTTCCTTATTCAGGCCTTGAAATGTTTGCTGTCTTCAGGGTCCATCTTCCACCATTTTATTTGAATTTTCTCTCTCATGGTCTAAGTATTCTCCTTGGAGAACCTCATTAATTATTGTTGTGCAAGATCCACATATTTGCTGATGAAACCTAAATTTTTATCTTCAACCCAGATTTTTCTTTTTAAGATATATGAGGGCTGTCTAGAAAGTGTCCAGCCATGTAATATGAAAAATAGAGGCACGTATGGCTAGATTTTTTTTTTCTGGACAGCCCTTTAGTCAAGGATCTCCTGGGATCTCCACCTGACACTCTCCTGGTGGGTTCTGTGTAGTGAGCATCTGCTGTACTGTGTGCTTACAGCAGTCACACTGGTCCATGGGGAAGCTATCCTTTCAGATGCACATTTTGAATGAAACTTCTTATAGGACGTATCTGCCTGGAAGGGAGAAAGTGCTGGATAATGTTTGTTATTATATAGCACTATATATTATGTATTATATAGCATTCTATATTATGTACACACATATAACATAGAATTATAATTTAATGTCATATGTAGTAATTGTTATAATTTTAAGCTATAATTTATCCACAAAGCCTCTCAATATCACTTCCTTTTGACTTGAATCCCTTCAAACATGCTTAGAACTACTAAGCAAATGTGTACAGCTTAATGAGTGGTTATAAGATTACTCTCTGTTTTTCTTCTCTTTCATACTTTTCTTTCTCAATCTTTTAAACATATCCTAAATTTATCTTCCCTGCCCTGACCCAACCACTCCACAATTAGAAAGCATTCTCTTTGAGAACACAGGGCTCACTGTGGATTTCCATTTTTTTTTTTTTTAATCTTTTCAGTCTTTAAACATTGCTTAGGACATTTTTGCTGGCAGAAGTTGAAAGAATAGCTGATTAAAGTTTACAAATATCCTAGTTAGTCATTCACTTAACAAATGGCCGCATGCCTGACACCAGTGATACTGTAGTAAATGTGACTTAGCTTTGCTCTTCAGGAGGTCTGCTTTGTCTGTAAACATCCAGTCATTTGGTAGGAGGAGCAGGTTGGGTTATCCACAGGCAGTAGCAAGTAAGGGTGGTCACCTTGTGAGGTTTCTTAACTCTCAAGGTCAGGCTCACAGTGCTGCGCATGACACCATGACTTAGCTGGTGGGGCTAAAGTATCATTCATATTTACTGCTCCCCAGGACCATCATCATCACATTAAAGTCATTCTTTCCTCCCACACATCAGCCTGAGGAAGAGGCAAATTGCCCTTGGATGGTTTCTCTCCCTCTCCTTGATGTTCATCTTAACCTGATTTCATCTGAATGGAATGGCTGCAGTGACCTATACCTCCTTGGGTTGACTCTGGGATATTTGGTATCTTTGACTCTATTTGACCGCTTGAATGGTGAGGCCACAAGGGCTTACACTGCAGAATAATCAGACTACCAGGCTGGTAGCCCTTTTGGACTTATCCTCCAAATTCTGGTTCAGAGCCTTATTCTTTCTCATTTGGCATTATCACTTACTGTCATAGTTTTATTGTTGGTCTCCATGTGGCTAAGTTGATACAGCTGTCATGTTTTGATAAGAAGCGTAACAGGATATAATAGTCCTACAAAGGAGAAGCCTTAAGATTCGAGGTGGATGCATGTTTCCATGTCTGAAATAAGAATTTCTTATTAGGAAGCCTTTTCAGATAACTCCATCTTAGTACTTACCTCCTTTTATTTGAATTATGTGTTCTATTTCTGTCCTCTAAACAAGATTAGTTCTCTAACAGCAGAAATCATATTTCATTCATTTTTGATTCCTTATCCTTATAAAATCTAATACAAGTTGTTCTGAATTCAGAAGTATTTTTTTTTCCTTAAGAACTCAGGATCTTTTTTAAAATGCTAATTTGCAGTTTGAAGCTGTTTAGGTGAAAAGCACAAGAACCAGCAGCAAAAGAGACTAAGTAAGCACTTTGGGGTATTATAATTACACCTAACGTTTGTTTTTATTATAGTTCTTTGGGTTTAATCATGCTCTTGATTTCATGAAATGTCATAGTATCACAGGACTGAGAAGGTCTCAAAAGGTCTTTTAGTCTCTGCCTCGAAGGAGACATGAGTTTAAACTTTTGCAAACATTTGCTTACCCTATAGTTTTCTTTTAAAATATCCAGGCAAGGAAGGACACATAGAGGTCCAAACATTTGTTTTAATAAATAATTTTTATTTAAGTCTTGTTTTGTTATGGTTTAACCATCTGATACGTCTATGCTCCTCAGTTCCTCCTTTTCTTGCCACTCTGGGAATTTTCTTTCTCTGATCTCTTATTCCTCCTCTTTTTAAAGAGAACTTCAAATTCTTCACTTCTCTACTATACAAAACAGCTTAGCCATCAATTCTTTTTTCTTGAGCATGTGCCTACAGGATGTGTGTGATTCTCACCTTTAACCAGTAGTAGTTAACAGTATTAAAGGCTAGGACTTCCATGAGATTTATTTGGGAACAGTAGTAGTTAAGTAAGACATTTATTCCAGGACAAATACAGTGCTTTCCCTGACAAGGATTTTGGTGACAGATTTTTCTTCATCTCATTACATTTTCATGCACTTGTCTTCTAAATAAATTACTCCATTCTTTCATTTTTTCAACATAGTGTTTGTTTCCTTTCCAGAAATATAAGGCAAAGTTGTTTCCTCTCTTTTTGGTCTTCTGCTCAGGTCAACACCCATCATCTAGGTTTAGACTCGGAGCCAATTACAGGGTTCTAAAAAAGGCCAGACCACTTCAGATTGCAACATTTATGGGGTGGGGAGGGGGAGGTTAAAGTAAATGTCTCAGTTTCTGGGATTTGCCAAATACCACCATTTGCAATGCAAACTGTTTTGTCATTATTTTAAAATCTTCGTCTGTTTTCCATCAGATTTCTAGGTTTCCCTTGTTCATTTTGTTCTATCCTCAGACTTAGTAGAATAGGGCTGTTGTTTTTTTTACTACTCTTCAAGGCCAAAGGATTCTAAAGGTTAAAATAGTGTAGATGCTGGTTGTCTGATTGATTTTCTTTGTCAATTTAAGGTATATAGATTGCATCAACTCTGATAACTTGGTTGTGGACTTCCTGGCCTGCTGTCTTGAAAAAGACTTTTGATAAATATGATGATAAAGTACCGTGCAGTGCGCTAAGGGAGCAGCATGGGAGGGGAACTTTTAGATGTAGGGAGTCAGCATTAATAGTTTTAAGTACATTTTCTTTCTATTAGCCAGTTTGCTTCTCATGCTTGCAACTAAGTACCTGGATTGATACAAACAAATTGGTTAATTTTATTAAAAATATAACTAATAGGTAAAATGAATAATATTGTCCCCAAAATAGAAAACAAATATGAAGACATTAAAAAATGGAGAAAAAGGATAAGAAAGTTAGAGATGAAATCAGGAGAACTAACTTCAAACAAAGAAAAGGTCCAGAAAGAGAAAACTGATTAAACAGAGAAGATATTATCAAATAAATAATACAGAAAAATGTCCCAAGAGTTTCTAGACTGAAAGGTTTACTAATTACACTGATCAACAAATGCAGAGAGTCCCACATTAAGGCATATTACCTTAAAATTCAGAAAAACAGATAAAAATAGAAAAATAATCACAATCAAAGGATGGAATTCTAACATCTGGATTAATGGACTCTACAAGACAGTAGAGAAATGTCTTCAAAAGTCTAAAGAAAAATGATTTTGACTGAGGTTTTTATACCCAACCAATTTATCAGTCAAGGTACATATCAAAAAATCAACGAAACCAATTATCCATGTATCCTCTCACAGAAAATTAGTGGGGAACACAAACAAGACAAACAAACAAACACCAACTCATAGACACAGACAACAATGGGTAAGGAGGAAAGGGGTGATCATAGAAGAGGGTAAAGAGGGTCAAATATACAGTGATGGAAGGAGAACTGACTCTGGGTGGTGAGCACACAATGCAGTATGCAAATGATGTATTATAGAATTGCACATGAAACATATGTAATTTTACTAACCAATGTCACTCCAATAAATTTCATTAAAAATGGTTTAATAAATTGATAGAATGAAACAAGAAGGAGGAAGACACAGAATTCAGGAATAAAAGGAACCAACAGGGAAGAGAAATCAAGGGAAGTTTAAGGATAAACAGCTAAGCATCAAGGTTAGAGACCAACTAGATCAGGATGGATAACTTCATCCTCAGGGAGAAAAAAATGAATTAAATTAAATGCTTGGCTAGTATTTGAGTTGGATAATTACTGATAGGCACACATCAAATCAGCTGGAGCATTTGAAAACACTTGGAGTGGGTACAAAGAACTAAGCAATGAAAAATAAATCAATAACTAGTTTTTAGGGAAAAAACCTTTTCAGAAATGACAGAGTTTTAGAGAAGTGAAAATTTAATCACAGTAAACTATTTTGACTCAAAAGTAAACATACTTACATAATCAAAATGTAAACGATTGATTCAGTAAAAAAAATTGTGATATGAGTAAAGAAAAAGTGTAGGAAGAAAAAGAATGGAGAGTTGGCAGTGTGATAGAGCTAAATCCTATCTTTTAAAAAGTAGATAATATAGTAGACTCTTCACTAACTGGAACTCAAGCAACTGGAACTCTCAAATAACCAGCAAAAAGGAAATTTTTCTTGTTGCTTGAGAGCTCCAGTTGCTTGAGTTTCAGTTAACAAAGAGCCTACTTACTTTTATCCAGCATCTACCAATCCCCATGGGTGCCGATTAACTGAGAGTCTGCTGTATATAGAATAGATACATCAAGAAATAAATTCATAAGCATGTTATTTAGGGAAATTAAGCTGAACACCAGAAAATACAATGAAATATGTTGCAGTTGTTGCTTCTGAATTGTCAGACTGGGGCACAGCAGAAGACAGCTTTATTTGAAGTCTTTTAGTACTATTTGGTTTAATTTTCTAAATTTTTTTTATTAAACTATAGCTAACCTATAGTATTATATTAGTTATTCAATATTTCTATACTTAAAGAAGTGATCACCATTATTAGTCCAGCAACCATCTGACACCGTACTATGCTATCACATATTCTTGACTATATTGCCCATGCTGTACATTATATCCCATGACTTATTTGTTTTATACCTGGAAATTTGAACCTCTTATTCCCCTTCACATTTCTCCCTATTTTTTATTTTTCAAATTACAGTTGACATTCAGTATTATTTTATATTAATTTCATAATGTTTAGACATTGATATAATTTAAGAAGTGATCCCTCTGACTAGTCTAGTACCCACCTGGCACTATACATAGTTATTACCATATTATTGAGTATATTCCTTAAGCTTTAATTTCCATCCCCATGACTATTTTGCAACTACCAATTTGTACTTCTTAATCCTTTCACTTTTTCCACCCTGCCCCTAACTCCCCTCCCATCTATTATCCCAATAAATCTAGTACCCATCTGACATCCTATTTAGTTATTACAATATTATTGACTATATTCCTTAGGCTATACCCTACATCCCCAAGACTACTTTGTAACAACCAATTCGTACTTCATAATCCCTTCCCTTTTTTTCATCCACTCCTCTCAACCCTGCTCCAGTCTGGCAACCATGAAAATGTTCTCTGCATTTGTATGAGTCTTTGTGTATTTTGTGTGTCTGTTTGTTTTGTTCTTTGGATTGCACATATAAGTGAACTCACATTACATCTGTCTTTTTCTGTCTGACATACTCCATTCAGCACAATACCATCCAGGTCCATCCATGCCACCACAGATGGCAAAAACCTATTTCCTTCCATGGCTGAACAATATTACATTGTATGTAAGTACCACCTCATCTTAGTCTATTCATCCATTGACAGACACCCAGGGTGCCTCCACATCTTGGCCTCAAGAATCCAATCCATGAACTGAGGCCAGCTGCCACTATTGCTGTGCGTGGGGCAGCTCAGCAAGGGTTACGGGATCTGCTGAAACCAGATGCTCCTTATTTGGGTTTTGTGAACCTTTAAGAGATTTTAGGAGAGTCCTCAGCATGAGCCAAGACAAGCCATTTGTATGGAAAATCCACTGGAAGTAGCTTGGGTGTGCCCAAAAGTTGGGTGAGGTGGGGTCTCAGGGAATCACCAAGGCAGGGTGAACAGTGTTAGCCAGGTTGATAGAGATGCAGATATGGCAGCTACCTGGGTCTGCACACTGGGAATGGGGAAGGCTCAACAAAGAAACAATGGATTCTGCCAGCACTTCTGTCTGGGAGAAAGCTGCCACTTCAACCCTTGCCCTGAAGCCAGCCAACTCAGTTCCTCCCTGTATGTCCCTGGAAACTTTAAATCTGCTGCCCTAGTGCTGCAGCTCAGAGCCTGTCCGTGACTGGTCTCATTCAGTCACAATCTCTGCTGGGTTTCACAGCCAGAAATTATGGGGACTTCTCTTCATGGCACTGGAACCCTGGCCTGGGGAGCCTGGTGTAGGGCTGGGACCTTTTGGCTCCTCTGGGGGAAACCTCCACAGCTGAGATATCTCTCCCAGTTTTTAACAGTCACACACAGGTGTGGGACCAGCCCATTCCATGTCTCTGCCCCTCTTACTCGTCTTGAGGTGGCTTCTTCTTTATGTCCTTAGTTGTAGGACTTCAGTTCAGCTAGACTTCAGGGAATTCTCATAATGATTGTTCAGTAGTTTAGTTGTAATTTTGATTTGATTGTGAAAGGAAGTGAGTACAGCATTTACCTGCTCTGCCATCTTGACTGGAAATCTCTGCAATCACATTTGAACAGACACCTGCCTTGCCCTAGGTAAAGGGAGCTCTCACCTAAAAAGTAAAGAGAGGTAAAAATTGTACATTCTCTGTCTTTGAGGTTCCAAATCTTCAGGTTTTGGCAATTTAAGGGTTATTCAAAAGTAATTTTGATTTGATTGGAGTTTGTATTAATCGTTAATTTTACAATCTAATCCCAAATCATATAAATTGTTGAAATAAAAGATAATAAATTTTTATCCTCACAATAATATTAGTAGCTAACTATAACTGAAGGTTTGTCATGCAGCAGATGCTATTCTGGGCATTTTATGTATCTCATAAATTATCATATAAGTATCCTCATGTTTAATGGAAACTCATGATGGATATTGGCCTTGGATCGTGGGTGGGAAGTTCCCCTGCTCTTTCTTGCTGAAACCCAGTAATCTGAGCTTCTGCACTTGGATAAATGTGAAAAGGGTGGGATACTGTGGGGGGTTTCATCTATAGACCTTACAAGTCTAATGTTTATGATTACTGTGTTCTGTTCATGAAACCTTTCTATGTAACATCATGTTGAGTAGCTGCAGATCAGGAGCCAGGGTGCAGGAAGTGTGCCTTTCTCTAAATGCTGGAGGTGGGCTTGAGGTCTAACATACTCCTTTAGATGATCAGAATGCTGTAATTATTTTCCCTTCTGTACTCGGGGGAGACATAACCAATTTCTCACAAAACTCTTCTTTCTGAGTTTGGACATGGCTTCAGGATTTTTTGTTTTTGTTTTTCCCTGCATGCAGGGCTCCTGACAGCAGTTCCACATTGAGTGGAGTTGTCCTTCCTGGTGAAATCTATTGGCCCTTCTTAGTCAATGAGGCCCTTGTTAAATGTAATCCTTAGTTCTAGGTATTAGCATTCCAGTAAGGATTGGCTTCCTCTCACTCTCAGATAACTATATAGATTACAAATTACTTTCATGAACATTGCTTTATTTTGTCAGCATAACAACCATCTGAGCTATCATGCATTAGTGCTTATGACATGCCAGGCACTATAAAATATATAAACATTTGTCCTTCCAAGTGGGTACTGTTATACCCATTTTATTGATGGGAATACAGGCTCAGTGAAGTGAAATGGCTTGTAAAACTCGCTAGTTGGTAAACAGTAGAACTTGGATGTCTTGCAGGGCAAGTTTTCTGTTTTTTTAAAACACTATAGCTGCCTCTAGGTTTCCAATCCATAGAGTAAATTCAAATGTTTTAGCCAGATGTCTGGGAGAATGTTTTTCAGCAGGAGTTTTGCCCCTCCCTGTACTTCTACACTTTCTTTCCTATGACTGTGTGTGTGTGTGTGTGTGTGTGTGTGTGTGTGTGTAACATCCACTTCTTTTAGGCCCTTGAACTTATTATGTCTTTTATTGAGCCAACCGCCGAGTTTAATCGTCTTGCAGGTGCAATAATTTTTCGTAAGGGTCCCAGTTCTCTATTTCTTAGAAAGACCTTTATATATAACTGGAAAATAAATTCCCCACACTGCTCTAAACCTGTGCAATGACTCTGCTGACAGCAGCTGAGTGACTATAACTAAAGGGTATATGGATGCCTAACCTCATATTAACAAAGAATCAAGGTGAATAAATGTGCAGACAGCTTCTCTTCAATTTTTTTTGGACTCCGTCTTTGCCATATTATATCCAAAGCATTTGGATCCTTACTGGAAAGGTATGTTTTAAAATGGAAACATGGTTATTATATCTAATTTTCTGTCTCTCACCTCTAGGTCTTCCAGTCAAAGTTAGATATCCAGGCACTTCCTTCTAGTGAAATAGTAATACCCAGTTCTTTTTTTGTTTTCTTCCTTATCTTTTATGCAATTGGAATCTATAGCAATGTATTATAACTATTGGCTTTTTTAAATAAAAATTCTAAGATATGCACTTAAATATTAGAAGCAGTTTATCTTGGAGCAGAGGGACATTATATATGACTATTGTCCTTTTTTGCTTTGGCTTTTATGTGTTTTGTAATTAGGAAAGGAGTTACATAAAATGTATTTTATTTTCAGACCATGCTTTATAAAATGGTTATGAATAGCTCCACAGAAATATACATGTGCCAGGTTATGGCTGAACCTATAATATTTTTATGTTAAGCAAATACAGATAGATACACAATAAAATACAAAGCAAAATTCAGATGAGTTTTTAAGCAAAAACAGGTATGGTCAGAGGTATTTATATTTGCAAATCTGACTTGTATTACACCTACTTCTTTACACGGAAGAATTATTTCCTTATGGCATATTGGAGGAAAAATTAGTGAAGCCCTGTGTGTAAGGAAGTGCTTAAGTAATATCTGAGAGGAATGTTCTAGAGAGGATTTTCTACAGTGATAAGAAAAGGAATGGTGACCTCTGAGATCCCTTTTAAGTCTAAGGTTTTCTCAGCACTTTTAAAAAGGCAGGTAGGGGCATAAGGAAAAGACAAGGAGAAAACTTAGATTTCTGATTTTGAGGTGAGTCTACCTCAAGGAAGATCATTTATGTTAACTACCATCTACTTAAACAGCAACATTTTTTTTTTTTTTTACATACAAGATTAGGTCATAAACTAAATAATGCTCTTCAAGGGCCAACCATCTCTTCTCCAGTTGCTACAAGAAGTCCATCATGTTTCCCCCCATGTCCATCGATCAGCTCTGTAGTTGATGTTAATGAAGTTCATATCTTATATTTAAGTTTCAGATTCTTAGATCAGATTTATTTGTTCTTCTGGCCACGATGTCTAGCAACAAGTTGTGACAACATGTGTGAAGTGTTGTCTACCAGGGAAGCTCATTAGAGGTTCAGTGCCCAAGGTTTTTATTGGGTGCTGGTGACATGCCTCCTCTGTCTGCCTTTGCCAGGCATGTAGCCCAATTCTGGATTCCCAGAAGAAAGCAGGTATTCAGCATAAACTGTAGTGCCTGCATAAACAGTTTAGGCACAGTGAGCCATTTTTATCCATTCATGGGGGGAACCCTTCCAAAATCTAAGTTTCTGGAAGGCAGCCTAAGGCCAACCTTGCAAGCAGAGCTTTCTAAGAATAGCACTTAGCTTTGCCATGTTAATTCTTTTCTGCATAGAGGTCCTTTAGACATTTTCTGAGAAAGCGCTGTAGTGTTGTCAGCAAAGAAAGGACTTCTGGCTCTCCTGTAGGTTTTGGAGTGAGCGTCACCACCCTACAAACTCCCCTTCCTTTCTGAACTAGAAAGGACAGGGAGAATTACAGGAGGGGAATCAGTAGGAGGAATTTTTTTTAATCCCTCAAATGGGACCAAATAAGTAGAGGCTTGTCCACATAAGCATCATAGCTTTGGCCCAGGTAAATAGCCATAAAAGAGATCCCTCACCACAACCCGGTGTCTGCCTTAAGTATGTGTTGGAGCAGAAAAATATACATGTGCAAGAGCCCCAGTAAGCACTTAGAGGCATCCTGCTGCCTTATTGCCAGGGGCTAAATGCTGATTTCAGGTTTAATACACAGTCATCACATAAAACAATGTTTACTCGCCAGGATCCCATTGCGGCTGACGGGTGCAGCTCCTGCACGGTCTTTCTCTGCCTCACCTGGATGCCCCATCCAGGACATGCCTCTCAGCCCTTTGCGTTGCCTCCTTGATGGCTCTGGGGCCCCTGTGTATCTCTTACAGTACCATCACTGCAGGAACAAGAGTTTCCATAGTTTCCTTCCTCCATTAGTTACCAGTGCCTCTTGGAAAAACTTGGCTCTACTTGGTTATCCAGGAAAGGAACGGTGGCGGAAGAAAGACAAAGGTAGTCAGGAATTACCTCTGAAAAGTTGAATGGGTGGGACTAGGTGAAGAATGGCAAACAGGTGACCTCTTACCCCAGCCTCCTGGGCCCATGGCAGAGAGCATCATGGTGTTTCTCTCCTTGATGTGTCCAATACAGCATTCCAGTCAGCCACTGCCGATTCCTCAAAACTGGCATATAAATGGAAGCCTACTTGTTCGTGGAGTAAGTAGCCAGGCTTTAAGGTCCTTTGTAGTTATAAAATAAGTTAAGTAGTTATCTTCTATTTTAACAAAATAAAATTTTATTGTGCTTGATTTTCACTTATTAACAGATTGTGAAATCAATTGGTAGTCATGTTTCAACTCTATAGAGTCTGGCAGAAGTAACGCCTGGACTTGAGTTAGAATTTCATTACAAAATCATAACCACACATGCTTATGATTTTGTAATAAAAGATTTGGTAGAGATTACCAGCTCATCAAAAAGAGGCATTATCTGTGCCGGACCGTGTATTATTGACACCCCCAGATTCTCTTTGTTAAGCAAAGTGAAAAGCAAAATGCAGCAACATTAAAAATGGTACCTTACCTTTCTTTAGAAAAGAGATTCCCTGGATATGAATACAGCTGACCCTTGAATAACATAAATTTGAATAGTGGAGGCCCACGTATACGTGAGGTTTTTCAATAAATACAATTGGCCAGTCGTATCTTTGGGTTTCACATTAGAAAGGATTCCCCACCACGGACTGCCCACCACGGACTCCGCACCACGGACTGCCCACCACGGACTCCCCACCACGGACTCCCCACCACGGACTCCGCACCACGGACTCCCCACCACGGACTCCCCACCACGGACTCCGCACCACGGACTCCCCACCACGGACTCCGCACCACGGATTCCCCACCACGGATTCTCCACCGCATACCGGAAGTACTGTTCTCAATACACATTTGGTCGAAACGCGGATGCGAAGAGCTAACTACAGAGTTAAAGTTACAGCGGATTTTTCATGGTGCGGTGGCGGGCACCTCCAAATCCTAACTTTTTCAAAGGTCAACCCTAAGTACTTGAATTTATGGTTAAACTAGAACTATCACCTGCAGTATTGGATTGTTCGCATTTGTGTATAGAAAGTACACTGATCCTGCGTGAAATCCTGGTTAATTTGTGTCTCAGAAGTGACAGTCTCTGTGCAGGGCCAGAATGAGACTCGGTAACACTCACAATTCTCAGCATATGGAAATTTGTAATATGCAGGTGGCCATTGCACTTTCTCACTTTGTCTAGTCTGAACATAAGTAAGTTTTCAGTCTTTTATTCCCAGAACAAAGTTTTCTGGACTGCATCTTCATTGGAGTAGATACTCATAATAAAAAGAAAACCCTGCCTCTGGAGAAAAACAGGGAAATTCCATTTTTATGAGGAAACAGTTTCCCTGGAGAAGGTTGATTGGGTTGGGATCTAGTAACATAGTTGCTCCCAGAGTATTGACAAGAGCATATCATAGTGGCCCTGGGTTATTATAACATGATTCTAATATAAATACAAGTTATTAATTTTCTCAAGTAATTACAATATTGATATATAGAGCACTTTACATTTCTCACAATGTAATTCCATCGATTCACAATTCTTTCTTTCTCTAGTACAGACAAGAGGTGTAACATCGGCATTATTCAGATGCAACAGGTAATAGAAAAGTAACCGTTGAGTGAATTGCCAAGTGTACGAAAGCTATTTAAGCAGTAGGCTGAGGTGCAGCATTGAGGTCCCTGTGAAGTGATTCCCATATTCTTTTACCTACACCAAGCTTGTCCAATCTGCAGCCCAGAACCGCTTTGAAAGCGGCCCAACCCAAACTCGTAAACTTTCTTAAAACATGACGAAAATTATGCACGGGCCTTCTTTTAGCTCACCAGCTATCGTCAGTGCTCGTGTGTTTTATGTGTGGCCCAAGACACTTCTTCCAGGGAAGCCAAAGTTTGCACACCCTTGATCTACACAGTTCTGCCACCGCCCCCCTCCCCAGTCTATCTCTATCTCTATCTCTTTATCTCTCTCTTGCTCTTTTATTCTTTTATATATATTTTTTATTTTCTCACTCTTTTAAAAATTGTGGTAAAAAATTCATAACATGAAATCTAACTTCTCAACAAACTTTTAAGTGTGTAGTGCAGTGTTGTTAATTATACTCACATTGCTGTACAGCAGATCAACTACTTTATTCTTGTAAAACTCATAAATAAAAACAGGCTTAGCATGACACAGTACCATGTTTATCAAGGTGAAATATGGACAAACATTTAATAATTACATATGTATTTTCATGTGAATTATGATAATTGACCAACACATCGATCTCATTTGTGAAAGAAAAATGAAGTTTACATTTATACTCTATTTATTTAAAGGAAAAAGAGCCAAGTTAAAGAATATTTAGTAAACATGTGGCAAAAGTCACGTAAGTTGGCATGCAGTTGACTGAAATGTGGAACCAGTTAGCATAGAGGAGAGAGACAGCGTTGGGGTACACTCTTTGCTCCAGCACTTTCTGACCATGTGAGTTTGGGAAAGATACTTGGCCTCTATGGGCCTCAGCCCTCTTACTAGATGAAGGGGAAGGTACTTCCTCCTTCCAGTGCTGTAAGGATTTGATGTAATATGTGTCAAGTTCTGGGCATCACAGCCGACGTTTAGCACTCAATAATTAGAATGAATTGAATGCTTACTATGTTTCAGGTTTGTTCCAGAGCATTACATATGTTAACCCTATCCACAAACAAACACAAAAACCTTACGGGAAAGGTACTGTTATCAGTACCTTTTTGCCATTGAGGAAACGGAGGCACAGAGAGTTTAAGGTAATATTTTCCTAAGTCACATAGCCAGTAAGTGGTGGAAGGGAGATCTGACCCTAGGCAGTATGGCTCTGGAACCTTTCTGTTAACTAATATTTTTGCATTTTAAGTACAATCTACCATCTCATCCAGGGGCCTTTCTCCAGGGGCACTAGGTCTTCTCTGATATCTGTTAACAGGGACACCTGGGGTGTTCAGCCTGGCTGGGAGTGGATTAGACATGTAGGGAAGTAACTAAGGGACATGCTTGGTGACCATGAATGATAGGCAAGAGGCTTCGGATTTATTTGGTCGGTCATAAGGACCATTTAGGGGGGGTCAAAATGCTCCATGTCCATTTTTACATGCTGAGCATAAAACAAACAAACAAACAAACAAACAAACAAGATGTTGTCCAGCCCTCAAAGACCTTCTAGTCTAGTGCGAAGCAGCTGTCTAAAAATCCATTGCAAAAAAGAGAAATAGATGGTGTGAGAGAAGTCTACACAGTGGAGACACTAGGTGGAGAGGGCCGGCTGTACTCAGAGATGCAGGGACCGAGAAGGCTTCATAAAGGAGACAGAACAAGCTGATCCTTAAATGGTCCATAGACGTTTTAGAGCAGAAGGTCGTGGTCAGAGCTGTGCATTTATCCAACACCCTGTTGTAGCAGCCCTGGGAAAGGAGGGCCTGACTCTGGGTGGTGGAAGTAAGAATGCAGAAGAGGAACACAGAGCCACGCTTGGGGTGGGATTATGTTGGTTTTTGGTAACAGCTTTCTTTCCGGAATGCCTCTTTAAAAAGCTATGCTACTGATAAGGGAAGAAAGGAGTCATTCCTGGCTTTTCCGCCTTGTCTCAGGGGCCAGGCAATGCTTTTTCAAGTCAGTTTGTTAGCCTTGCAACTGTCAGCGGAGGTTCAGGAACGTAGCAGATGAGGTGGGATTCCCACAGTGAGAGGCGGGGAGCCGTTGCAGCACCCAGCCCTGGGCTCACTGGACACAGAGTCTCTCGTTCACGTGAATTTGGATTTGGTTTCTTGAGGAAAAGAGTAAGGGCTGGTGTCAGCTACTGCGTGAGCATCTTTGGAAAACTGACTATTTGTGTACCTGTCATTGGATAAGTATTTATTGAGCAAACATTTATTATTATATATTAGAGACAGCTTTTGAGGTTGGGGTTGCTATAGAGAACAGAACACAGCCCTTGCTCTCCTGAGACTTGTGTTATGGAGGGCAGGGACCTAGTAAATAAGCACATAAGAAAGTGGTTATGGGACCACCAGGGGAAGAGCATGTCCAGGAAGATGGGACAGCAGGTGCAAAGGGTCTGTGGTAGGAGCAAACTCAGGTTAGTTAAGTGAACATGTCATACATTGCTCTTTTGGACCAGCACACCTCCACCCTTGAATTTCAAGAAGGGGCCAGGAATTGCTTAGTTAATGAGTGAACAAACCCTCTTTGAGGGGCTACCCTGTCGCTTGCTGTGGCAGTAGGCCTGATTCGTATCATGAAAACCAGCTTTGAGGGGGACTTAAGGCTTTTACTTCTTGGAGTTCAAATGCTCTGGGAGGCAAGTGCCATCTAGTGGCAAAGTGAAGAAACACAGCTGGTACGCGGGGAAGGGGGAAGCTCACCTGCCATCCCTGCTGTGAAATTAGTCTGAAAATCTGCCGATTTTCTACTCTCACAAAAAATCAACGTTGGACAATTAATTAGTCCAGCATAACTTCTATTCCAATTGTTTTCTGACATAAGATGTCATTGCTCTGACATGTACTTGGCATTTTACACCTTTCCACACATAATCTTGGCAGCAACTCGGCAAACTGGGCATTTTTATTATGCTCTTTTTGAATATGAAACTATCTAAACATTAAATTACTTTTCTATTGTCTGAAAAAGTGTTAAATGTCAGGGTTTGCATTTAAGCCTGGTTTCTCTGAGGACAGACTTGAGTTGCATTGCCTGTTGGTGGTTCTGAGCACTTAGTAGAGTAATTAGTTCTTAACTGGACAGCAGCAAGTCCAATTGGACCGTCCGAAACCAAGTCAACCAGGTCTCATTATGAAGAGAATGCTCAGAACTAGTGTTACGGCCGGCAGAAAGAACTGGGTCGCCAGGGAGAGTGGGGAGAGGAATGGAAGGAGGCAGTGTGGGAGGCAAAGGAGAGAAGAGGTGAGATCATTCTTTAGAAAAAGCGCAGCTCCACCTCATTGTAATAGATTATAATACTATTAGCATTGTGGGCGGGGAAAAGTCTCCACCCCCTGTGTCACCAGGCCAGCTCCGACATGGGCCAAGTGAGAGCAAGGGAATCCCACCTCCCATCAGGAAGCAGTGGTCAGGAGGACCCCACTTTGGGAACTCCTATAACCACCCCTAAACCTTGAATGTTTCGTGCCCTCACTCTAAACAAAATCCTAAGCTTCTTTGTTCTTTGGCGCAGCTGACCCCCTCCTTGCCTGCCCACTCTCACTATTTTGGGAGTGTATTCTTTCTTTTTCTTTTTTCTTTTTTTTTTTTTTTTTAAATAAATCCAGTGCTTGGTCGGCTTTGTTCTAGTGACTTATTTGGTAGTCCTTGATTCTTTTCTGGGATGATACTAAGAATGCATTCTTCAGTAACACTAGGACTAAGGGAAAAATCACCACAGGGAACTATCAGCTCAGCATAAAGAACTTTCTAGCAATTAGATGTGTCTACAGTGGAACAGGGTGCCTTAGCAAGCCGATGAAGATGGGGGCCGGCAGGGCATCCATGTGTTTGGTTTGGCCCAGGTCATGGCTTGTAAACATGTGTATCTGAATGCGTCGTCTGGGAGTTGCTTCCAGTTCGTCGAGGTCTTCACTGCTAGATAGTGCGCACGGCGGGATTCACGCATTGACCGGACCTGCCGGGCTGGTGGATACCTGCGTGTTGGCCACTGATCAATTTATAGGTGTTTTAAGAGATATCCTATCATTTATTGAATGGCCTAATGACATTTTAAAACTAGTTTATATCAATTTGGTTTCAATTGGAGGATAAATACAAATAACTTAGTTCCCCCATTACCATACACATTTTTTGTATATAATAGATAAAAATATAAGAAAGAAAAAAGACGATAACAATAACTGACATTTATTGAGTACTATCAGGAAATTTCTATAGATATATTAGCCTATCTACATGTATGTAGCATTTCTAAAAGAAAACAATAGATAGGAGCACATTATAGTGTACACATTCTTGACCTTGCTTTTTTGTCACTTAGTGTCTTTAAAACTTTATTGCAATCCACGGTCAACTGTTAAATGTTAATTTAACATGATTTTTTTTTCTATTTATTTTAAAAAGATTATAGATTCACAGGAAGTTGCAAAGATAGTACATTTCACCCAGTTTCCCCCAATGGTGACATCTTGCACAATTATATTACAATATCAGAGCCAGGAAATTGACATGGGTACACCCTTTGTCTGTTGTGCTGTCATTTTAGCCCAGGTAGAGAGAGACTTCGTGTAACCACACCGAAATCAAAAACTCCTTTGTGTGACCATTTGATAGTTACACCTTCCTCCCAGCTTCCCACCACCCCTAAACCCTCGCCACCACCACTCTCTTTTTTATCTCCATAATTTTGTCATTTAGAGAACATTATGAAATGGAATCTTATCATATGTGACTTTTTAAGATTGGCTTTTTTTTTACGTAGCATAATGTCTTTTTAAGATCTAAGTTGTATGTATTAATAATTCCTTGTAATTGCTGAGTAATGTTGCATGGTATGGGTGTAAAAAAGCCATTCACTTTTTGTTGTTGAGGGACATTTTGGTTGTTTTCAGTTTTTGGCTATTACAAAGAAAGCTGCTATGACAATCAGTTATTGGTTTTACACGAAGAGGTTTTTCCATTTCTCTGGAATAATACAAATGTCCAGGAATGCCATTGCTGGGTTGTAAAATGTAGGTTTTTTTCCTTAAATACTGCCAGACTAATTTCTCAACTGTAGCATTTTGCATTCCCACCAGCAATGTATGAGAGATCAGTTTCTCCATATTTCCAGTGTTTGGTTTTATCACTATTTTTTATTTCCGCTGTTCTAATAGATGTGGAGTGATATCTCACTGTGACTTCAATTTGCATTTTCCTAACAACTACATTGGATATCTTTTTTTGTGCTCTTTGCTGTCTTTATAACCTCCTTTGTGAATTGTATCTTGATATCCTTTGCATGTTTTCTAATTGGATTTTTCTGTTTTTCTAATGAAGGCTTTGATTTGCAAATATTGTCTCCCATCTGTAGCTTGTTTCTTTATCCTCTTAACAGGGCCTTGCATGGAGCAAAAGTTTAATTTTGATAAAATTCTTGAAGATTTTTTTATTTTGATAGTGGTATGGTATTCTTTTTTAATGCTTGCATTATATTTAGCTGCATCATGTATAATCACTTATTTACTTACTCCTTTATTTATGTACATTTAGTTAGTTCCAATAATTTACAGTAAAAACCAGTGGGACCGGGATTTTCTGTGAATGCCCAACTTTGCATATATGTGCAAATATAACCTCAGAATAAATTTGGGGAGGTGGTTTTGATTAGATCAGTTGATAGGTGTATTTTAATTGCCGGTCAACCACACTGCAATCATTAATATTTGTAATTGCAGGACAAGAGAAGGCCTTTAATTTTATCCTCTCATCACCGTGTGTTAGGACATTAAAAAACAAATAACTGAGAATCTAAGAGGTTAAAAAAAAGTACCTCAATGCTGTTTATCTTGTCTCTTTAATTATGAGTGAGATTGAGCCTAGATCCATATGTAAGACCCCTTCCACTGTCCATGAACTATCGACCACTTTTCGATTGAGTTGGTGATTGGTGATCATTTTCGTACTGATGTTTAAAGAGCTTTCAACATTAAAGAAGGAGCCAATCCCTTTTCAGATGTAAATATTTTTTCCTGTTTTGCCTCGTTAGGTTTACGGAGATTGTTTGCCACAGAGAAATTTAAATTTTTATTTGGTCAAATTTGTCCGTTTTTTTCCATGGTCATTTCTTGATTTGTGACATACGTAGAAAGAAAAAAACTAACAAAATTTGCTTCCTTGCTTTCTCTTGGAAACCTAACATTGGTAATGCAAGCTAGAACACCAGTTCAGGTGAAATAGATCATTCTTTAATTCCAAGTGCTGTTCGGAGAACCTTAGCATGGGTGTGAACTGGGGGCTCCAGGGAGGGAAGACTCTCAGACCCCGCCCCAGGCCACCTTGCATCAGGGTCTGCCTTTGACCAAGCTCCCTGGGGGGTTCACATGTGCATAAAATTAGTGAAACACTGGAGTGGGTGTGCATTAAACAGCAGTTCGACCCTACAGCACGGACGAAAGAGCACATTTTCAGCTCACAGAAGTTTTCACCAGGTGACTCGTGGAGAATTTTAAATAGTGCTCAGGATTCACAGATTTAACTTCAAAAAAATGGTGAAAACCAGGCGTGACCTGCTGGGTCCACTCAGCTGAGGATCGATTGAATGAGACGTTTAGAGAGAGCTAATCCAGGTCTGTGTTTAGGAGGGAGGCACCCCAGAATGCCTCCATGGGATCTGATTTTTAGTCCCTTTCTGGTCTTTGGTTTGAATGTTCTCTTGAGGGCAGAGCCTGATGTATTCTTCCTAATAACTCCACGGAGATTTGTGGAACTTGACTGTCAAGCCCTAGAGACAGGGTTTGACTTTCCCTGATGGAATTTTACTCTTTAGTCACAGCCCAATCCAAGGTAAACCCAGCTCGCACCAGCCGTGGGCTAGTTAACTCCGACTGCCCTGGGCTGTCAAAGCTGCAGATGTATGGACTGTGCCCTCTCCCCCAGACCCCGAGGGGTGAAAATGGAGGAAGTAAATAACGGCCCTCCTCTTTGGGCAAGGAGAATAAATCAGGCATCCTCCCCTCACCATCAGGCACTTCCTATCCCCCTCCCCGGCTAGTCAGGCATCACTAGGGAAGGAAAAATGCTGTCTCCTTCGCAAGTTTGCTTTCCAAGTAGTTTTTCAAATTGATTTAATGAGGATCTGGATGCTTCAGATTCCTGAACCCTCACAGTTCAGGGGGGTGTTGGTATTTTCTGGGAAAGATATTTCACGACTGGCTTTAACCAGTCACCCCAGTGTTCCAAACCCTTAGGGCCAGCCAAGGGAGTTGCCTATGTTCCTTGGAGATGGAGGGCCTGCTCGTGCGGAAGCCTGGAGTGAGGCTGGGCCTCTGCTCGGTGAGCATAGGCTGCACAAATGGGGACTGGCAGACAGAGGCAACTGCTGGTTGCTTTGATCCAAGTCCTGAGGGTGGACTTTCTGGAGTCAGATCCAAGAACAAAGGAATAGGGGCTCCCTACCTGAGTTCCTGACCAGACCTACCATTTTAAATGGGACAGAAACTATGGTCCTGTCCCACTTCAAACGGTACCTATGGTCAGCCTACTGACACCTTGAATTTAGCCCAGTGACACTAGGCTGACCGTACGTGCCATTCGAAATGGAATAGGATTGTTGTTTTCTGTCCCATTTAAACCAGTACGTCTGGTCAGCCTACTCCCAGTGTTATCTTGAGAACCAAATAAGATCATGATGTGAAAATAATTAGTGACGTACAAACTTTGCATTGTCACTCTGCCTGACTTTGCTTATGTAGTTCTATGCAAACAATTTGCAAGTCAATATTTTTAGTTATTGGGGACTGAAGAGCTGAGACACAGTGGCAATTGCATGCAGCAGGAATGTCTTCTTGGAAAGATACAGGGTCCAGCATCACCTAGGTTACTGCCTTCTGTCACATATGTGTTGGAGGCTTGCTTAATGGGGAATGTACCGTGTTCTTTCCTTTTTTCCTTTACATGCAATTAAGAAAATAAACCACAGCAAGCATGAAATGAGAACTTGGGTGAAACACATTGCAGAAGAATCAGGAAACACATTGCAATGGAGCCTGCTGGGTGCTGCTGCAAGTTTTGGGGGTGAACAGGAGAATTAGGTTCTTTCAGGTAAAACAAATAAATGGGTACAAGTGAGTTTTGTTTGTTTTGTTTTGTTTGTTTTGAGCAGTGCTAAGTACAGGCATGATACAGTGTTAGAACATTCATAGTCCATGAGAAGATTGCAAATGTGAAGATATGACATAGGATTTGGATCCTAACATTGTTTGCGTGACTTTGGGCGAGAAAAGTCATCTCTGTAAACCTCACTTCTTCATTTATAAAATGCAACAATCCCCATCCTTACAGGTTGTGATGAAGATGAATGAAATGCCCTCAAGTAACTAGCACATTGGGTTTAATAAGTAGGCGCTTTCATTGCTATTATTTAGAGTGCTTATAGGACTAACTAGCTTGCAGATAAGCTCTCGTAACTGTGAGGAAAAGGGCTGGAGAACGTAGGCACTCAGTTTTGTCTTGCTAATGTGCAGCTCCCGCCCTAGGAGTTAGCAGGATGTTTTCCTAATTTGCATGCAGTGATTGAGGTGCAAAATGTTCAAATAAGGTTTTTTTTTTTTTTTTTCTTTTAGAAATCCCGCCTCTAATTAAAAAATTACGAATTGGTTCTTTTGGAGTCTCCCTCAGTGCCTCCCATTGGGTGAACTCACCCAGACCTGGGCTAACACGAAGCCCTGCGCCCAGCCTGCAGGGGCAGCACCCACCACCCTGTTCTCAGCAGAGGCCCAAATCGGAAGGCACATGGGCCCAGCACTGGCACAACCTGCTCTGTTTTTCCTCAGAGCATTTATCGTCCTTGACATACCTACGACTTCTTGCTTATTTGTGATCTCTCTATCTTTGCTCTTTTGTTTACCCTGCAGCCCTGGCTCTTAAAACAGTGCCTGGCACATAGTAGGCGCTCAATAAATATTTGCTGAATGAAAGACTATGCTCAACAGACAGTGCCTCTGACTTATAGAAGGCATTTAACAAATATATGAGACCAAGTGTTATGTTAAAAATAACATGGTGCCATCTTAGTTGAAATCCATCTCAACAGATTTTCTAACGCAAGACTGCTGAGAAAATCACATTCATTTGAAGAGCCTTATAATTTATGATTCATTTTCAAATGTCATTCCTTCACATTTGTAATACCGTGTTTCCTGAGGGCTTTTTGACTCATTTAATTTCCGTTTCACCTCCACGAATTTGAAATGCTCCCTATTTGACCCTTTTTTGCCTCTAAGTTTTAAAATTATTTCAGGAAATCTGGAACTCTTGAGTTTGGTTTGTCAAAAAAATAAAACAACCTTGAAAATAAATGCTTGCACTATTTATTACTGATGGAATTGAACACTATCATTCAGAAGAAAATGGACAGAAAATTATTAATTTACTAAATTTCAAGATTAAAACCAAATCTGGCTTCATTAAGCAATAACAGCATGAAACCATAAATAGCAGTCAGACAGAACCTTTATTCTGTGCTGGAAACTTTCCACTTTAAGGAAGTCTTACTGTCAATATTGACACTTTTGTTCATATTTTCTTGATCTCTCCTAAAAAATCAAATTCTGAGTGATTCATATCATGAATACCTGAAATTTATTTCCCTCTGGAAATTTCAGAAAAGAAAAAAAAAGAACCTCAGATACATAGCAGTATCTGAGTAGCGATACTTAACATCTGTGATTTTGTGACCCACTTAAGTATGTTTAAGATATTTTTTAAGTCATTGATCTTCCCTTTTAAGATTCTGTATATTTGAAGACAAACAATGGATTGAATTTCAGCCTAGAGATATGTTGTGTAATTAGCAAAACTTCAAGACCAAAAACAAACAAACCCCCTCCCAAGAAACAAAACAAAACAAAACCAAAAAACCCCGTCCTGTTTCCTCTGGGACAAATGATTCAGGTGAGTCTCAGGAATGTCTGCCCATGATGAACAATCGAAAGGTTATGATGAGCTTCTCTGTGTCCCCGGGACAAGAAGAAATTCCAATACATTCTTTCAGCGTGAATTCATTTCTGTTTCAGCTCAGTTTCTCAGATCTCCAAAATGAGTAACTGTTGTTACCAGTCCTGCTCCTGCTTGCTTTTAAGGCTGTTTCTTTTGTTTAAGATTTGATCATCAGCCTCTGAGAAAACCACAGTCAACTGGAACAAAGTTTGTTGCTAATTTGTTCCTGGTAAGTATAAGGCACAGCAGAGAAAGAATTGCTTCATACTTTCTTTCAATTTTTAGAAACTCTTAGATCAGCTTCTAGTTTTTCCAATGGTTTGTACTTTTGGATAAATTGCTTAACTTACCTAATGCAATAATTACGGCTTACACTCACGGAGCAATTCCTATGCCTCAAGTACCAATCCCTACGTGTTGTACGTGACCAGTTGTTCAGACGAACAGCCGTGAGCCCGGATCTCTTACTGTCTGTCCTCATTTCACAAATGGAGAGTCTGACGCACAGAGCAGTCAGTAACTGGCCCGACGTTCCACAGCTAATCAGTGGAGAACTGGGCCAACGAGCCTAAGTCGTCTGGACCCAGAACCGATATTCTTAGCCAGCCTCCAAGTTAGCAAAGAGAAGTGAAAACGTCTTCTTTATGAAGTGAGCGTGTATTTTGGTGCTTTTCTTTAGGAGAAAAAAATACCTTCATAGGTTGCTTTTCCAAGAAAGGGGACACCCTGATGGCACATTTACGAGACAATAAAACAAAGTTACTGTTTAATTACTTTATGTATATTTAAAAAGTAATCAAATAGGAAATTGGGTTCTTCGGAAAGGGTAGAGCAGGGAGGGGGTTGGACAGAGGAGCAGGAGGCTGGAATGTGGGATGAGGTGACTGGGAAGACGACTTGGGAGGTAGGCGATAGGACAGTAAGAGTACGAATCCCCCCCACCCCAATTGCTTGTTGAAAGGTCTTAGAATCCCCATAGGACTTTGGAAATCAAGTTTATTTAAATCTCAAAAGATTATCATATCATAGGCAGTCATGCTACAGGATGAAGGTAGATGCGAGGAAACAAAGGAGCTTGCCCAACATTTGAGCATCAGCTGCATGTTAAGTACTAAGCCACACTACCCTTTAAAATGAGCCATGTTGAAGTAGAATTAACATACAAGAAAATGTACTTATTTTATGTGTACAGTCTTAAAAAATAAATCCAGTATTGTCACCACTGCCATAATCATGATACAGAACATTCCAATACTCATGGTCTTACGTAGTTCCTTCCTTCACCTACGGCCCCTGGCAACCAGTAATCTGCTCTCTATCATTGTGGTTTTGCCTTTTCTAAGTTTGCACATAAATGGAATCCTAGGATATGTAGTCTTTTATGTCTGGCTTCTTTCATTTATCCAGAACTCTGTTGAGCTTCATCCACATTGCTGTGTGTATCTATTAGTCATTCGTTGCTTCTATCGCGGAGTCATTGCCACTACCTGGATGTACCACCGTATGCTCATCTACTTACCAATTGATAGACATTTGGGTGGTTTCCAGTTTATTTTTCCCTACAAGTAAAAATTTTTTCAATTACATTTTGACATACAGTATTATATTAGTTTAAGGGGTTGTTTCTAATTTTAGCTATCATAAAGAAGACTATCATGAATGTTCATGTACAAATATGTATGTGAGCATATTTTCATTTTTCTTGGGTAAATAGTTAGGAGCGGGGTTATTGGGAGACATGGTAAGTGTGTGTTTGACTTAATTAGAAATGGCCAAACTATTTTCCAAAGCAGCTGTTTTATTTTTCATTCTCACCAGCACTCTAAGAAACTTCCAGTTGCTCCACATCTTGTCAACACTTGGGATTTTCAGTCTTTAATTTTAACCATCTGGTGGGTATGTAGTGGTATCTTATTGGGGTTTTAATTAGCATTTTCTTTAAGATAAAGGTGTTGAACCTCTCTTATATTGTCACTCAGATAGCAAATATTTTTGATGATTTAAAATAGTTGAGCTGCTTGTTTTATTTTTGCATCTTTATATATTCAGGATACAAGTCCTTTATCAGACACAGACACACACGTACACATGCATGCATTTTTGCAAAGATTGTATTCTAGTGTGGCCTGACTTTCCTTTTCTTTTTTTTCTTTTGACTTTTCATTTTTTAAATATTTTTTTAAGAGCAAAGTTTTTAAGTATTGATGAAGTTTAATTTGCCCATTTTTTCTTTTATGATTTATGCTTCTTATGTTCTGTCTAAAAATCTTTACTTAATCCAAAGACACAAATTTTTGAAAACTAATTTCTTCTAGAAGCTTTATATTTCTAACTTTTCTATTAGAGGTCTCTAGCCCATTTTTAGTGAGTTTTTGTGAACAGGGAGGGGTAAAGTGGGGTTTTTTAAATGTGTATGGATATTTTATTATGCTAGCACTATTTTTTGCAAAGACTAAACTATCTACTACATGCTAGTTATTACGCTGTACTTCTTAAAATTTACTTCCTGTTTCAAACATACAATAACTCTTTTCTATACCCCTTTCTATTAGGGATTTGGAAACTCTGAACTCAAGGTAAAATTTGTGAGTTTGGGAACTAGCAGTAGGAATTCTCAGATTTTTCTATGCTCATTTTCTATCACTTGACACCTACTCCGTCTATTACCTCATTAGAATCAAGTTCAACTGACAACCTCCCATCTTCTGGGTCAGAAAATTTATGAAGAGCTTTGCTAAGCATTTAGTTTTGAGGGTGTACAGATAAAACCCAACCACAAGAATTTAGAAACTCAACAAATACATAGTATAATAAAGAGGACAGGAGCTTTTCACCTATAGATATAGGTTTAGGTGATTCAAATATCTCAACACGGAAGATATCTCTGCGTTTATTGTACATGAGATCAGTATGCAGAAACCCTTGATTTTTAACTCTCCAAGGAATAGTTAAATGTATTCGTGTTTATGCATGGGTGGTTGGAGGGAACACTACTTTTCTACTCCTGCTAGTTCCTTAATGGTTGGGGGATTGCCTCTAGTATAACACTTCCTGCATCTCTCTAGGCTGTCACTCCTCTCTTTGGGAGATGGAATGCCTTATTTGATTGCTAAATTTGGGAGTAGAAACTGGGCACATGTAGCTCCATCCTCGTTTCTTCGTTTTTGGGCTCCATACAGCCTGTAGGGAGCTCACATTCTTAGAGAGACTTGGTGATTTCCAGTTTTTCTCATGATTCGTGGATAAGTATGCCTCATCTAGAATTTGATATTAGGAAACTTGCTTGCCCACAGACACATTCTCCAATATGAGCTTTATCAGTAATAAAGGTGATGTTTTGCTCTCCCAATTGCATGTAATTTCTCAGTGGGTTCAGAATGTGGGTAGGGCTGAGGGATGCCGTTTGTTGGGCCTCTCCAACTCCAATGGTCCGGACAACATAGAATGCTAAGGATTGGTTGAATACATGTCTTCAGTATTTAATCATTATAGGACACATGGCTTACTTCTTCCACAAAGTATAAAATAAGCTTAAAGTACAGTGAGAGTTTTGTTTATACATAACTTCCTTCAAAAAGAACCAGGCACCTCAAAATAGCTGTTGAATCTTTACCCAATAGATATTTATAACTAAGACTGGCACTTAGTATTAAAGAATAGTTTTATTATATTTTGAAGCCAAGTTCAGAGTAAAAGACCTCTTGAGGTTTATTTTAGGTCTATGAATTTATTGATAGCTATAGATTCTTTTCAGCACATGAGCAATACTGAAAATAAGCAAGTTTAAATTCTTATGATAAAACATCTCCACTCCTCTTGAATGTACTTTTTCCTCATTGGTACTAAAATCAGAGGATGAGGTTAATGGTTCTTTACACTGAAACCAAGTATTGGTTTTCATCACTCGGGTAACATTCTTTGCCTTAGGGTCATATTCAAATTGCTTTGATCCACGAAAGAAATAGAAGAATCCTAGAGAGAGAGAATCATGATTAGTTATCGTACACAAATATACAGTGGTTTCATACTTTTTAGTTTTATGAATACAGAATAAAGTAAGTGAACATTATGGAGAGAAAAGAAACTTGTATAATTCTATAAATACATTTCACTTTATTGCTATCACATGAGAAATAGTATTATTTTTATTTCCCTGTGGAAGACGCTAAGGTATGAAATATGAATTTCAAGGGACTTACTACCTTTTTAAGCCAGACTGTGGTTCATGCCAGAGGTGGTTAAACCAGGTTTCAGTGAGGGGGAGAAGAAGGCCCCTGTGGATATGGTCTTGGTAGGCTGACCCGATGTACCATTTTAAACGGGACAGAAATCAACGGTACTGCCCTGTTTCAAATGGCACATGTGGTCAGTCTAGTCTCACTGGGCTTAATTCCGGGTGTCAGTAGGCTGAGCATACGTACCTTTTGAAATGGGACAGGACTGTTGTATCCTGTCCTGTTTAAACCAGTACATCAGGTCAGCCTAGACCTTGGACCCTACATCCTCATTTCCTTAGAAGTGTTTCACTTTATGTATTTTAGGTTTTGAGGTTCTGTGTTTGATATCATTGGAATAAAAGATTGTGTCACTCAAAAACGTTTTTAAACTCCTGTTTACCCCATGGTCTAGGCCGTTGTCTTTGAAGATAATGGTAGCTGGACTGGCTTATTACATTGCTTGAGGTTCTTTTATAACTGTAGCTTCTGGGATCTCGCCCACAATTCCCCTGCCTCAGAAACTTCTGACAAGTTTGTGGTTTCACACACAAACCCCAAGCCATGCATATTAAACTATACACGTGCTAGTGTGAGAATCACTGTTCAGTTTAGGTGCTTAGTCATTTTGCACATTTACTACTCTTCCGGGAGTGTCTTTGAGGGGGTATATCTTGGAGCAATGAGAAGTAAAACTAATTTTGGTCCCTTTTGCATAGATTTAAAATGGGGCACCAGAGGTGATAATTTAGGACTTATCGATTCAGTTTCTGGTGGTGCCCACAGAGGTGAAGTTTATCGTTACATGCACTCAAGAGTAGTAAAACTACATTAAAATGAAGACGTTGCGTGTCTGCGTTGTCTCCTTTCGCAGTCAATGCCGTCTTCCGGGCAGGAGGCGTGTAGGCCGCGCCGCTCACCTTTGTGTGGGAAAGCAGCGTCTACTCGGAGGCTAATTCCCGGGAAGCGTTTCACCACTCTCTGCGGGTACCCTCTGTCCATGGCTTGGGTCGCTTCATCATACCTGCCGAGGTGGATTTGAAAGGTTTCCAGGGGTTCTTTGTTTGGGGGAAGCTTAATTATTCTACTGCTCAACTTAGAGCCCAGCAGGGAAGTGGAGAAAGGCTTGGCTGAGTGGAGGAAAACTAAGTGGATCAATGAGTTAAAAAAATATGGCAACGATTATGTTTGGTTGAATCATTGACAGTGTCTTGAAGACAAGAACTGGTGAGGGAAACAAGCCACATCATTTGTGAGATGGATGTTATTCTGAGGAAACAGTAAACCAAAGTCAGGGCCCAGCTCGGAGCTTTCATAGTTTTGACTGGATTATGTGTGTGTGGTTGGCAATTCGGGGGACAATGCCAACGAACTTTATTGTTTTCTCTTCTCTTTATCTCTCTTAAGTGAGAGAAAGATCTTAGGACTCATTAAAATAGTCTTTTGTTTGACAGATGTCATCTACCTGAAATTGCCTTCAACGTAATTCACTTATTAAGAAGATTATAGGTTAGTTTTATTTTTGCCCTTGTTAAAGGGAGGCTATGTGGTTATTGCCCCCCAGAATAAAACGAAAGGATCAGTTATCTGTAAACTTACCTCCAGCACCAAATGCCCACAAAGAAGTAGGTTTTTCTTGTGTTGTGGTCACAGAGAGCTGCATCGATTTTCCTCACATATCTTGGAAAGCCAAGTGTATAGATAGATTTGGGATAATCTGGCAACACTGCATATCCCCTGACCATCCAGAAATTGTCATCTAGGAAGAGGGAAAATGATTACCTTCTGATCTGTTTTCTAGAGAAATAGATACCTTAATAAGTTTGAAATAATCAGATGCCTGGTTCCTCTCAGGTTCAATGTTTACAAAGATTAAGAAATCTTAGGTCTCCATTTATTCTTATTACTTTCTTCACTACTTTAATAATTAATATTACACAAATAATATACTCATATACCTATAGTTAATAGTGTGCATACCCCGTGTCAATTGGTCTCACTGTGTTGGTTGCTTTTCTAATGCTGACAAAACAATCAAGTGTGTTTGGATATGTTCTCCTAAATCTATTCTCAAGGGCAAGTAATTTGACAAAATCCCATAAAAAGTAAGGTTGCTAGATTAAACGTAAGATGCCAGTTAAATTTGAGTTTCAAATAACCAATGACTAGTTTTTGGTATAAATATACCCCAAATGCAATACCTACTTATACTAAAACTTATCTCAAATTCAAAGTCTCGTGTATTTTTATTTGCCAAATCTGGCAACCATAGTAAAAAGGGAATATAGAAGAGAGATGGGTTACTTTTATTTGGCAGGAAAAAAAAAAAACACGGTTATTTTAGTCTCTGTCACACAGCGTTTTTGAAGCTCCTGTGTAATTGGGTTGGTGTTTATCGTCACAGCTGTAGAGGATCTCTGGGTAGTTATTCTTTATGACAAGAGCCTAAGTTCAGTCATCTGGGGTGGGAGTGGGGAGAGGATGATGGGAAAAGTTACCTTTAAAAATCAGAATTTTATCTTTAGTGTTCTCATATGCAGCTTGAATACCAGCTGGCAGAGATGGCCAGAATGAAGAGATTAATTCAAATTCAACATCGGTGATATCACAGTAGATCCTCCATAGGTGCCTGTGTTAAACAAGAACTCTTTACACGTATAGCCAATGTGCCAATGAAAACCTTGCAAGCTGAGGCTTGCCTTTTATTTAATTTGTTGAGATTTTTTCATAAGTAATTTGGAGCATTAACACAATTTTCCTCAGCAAATGTAGGTAGCTGTGCGTTTAGTTCTACGCTTTGGACTATCAAGGTCAGGATGTGCCTTTGTGCACACTCTTGTGGATGCTTAGGGTAGCAAACCAGCCATGGAAATCTTATAAACCACGCCGAGTATGCTCAATGGCCTCATTTTGGCCAAAGCAGCAATATGCCAACATTCTAAACCAGCACTGAGCAGTCTAAGAAGGACTCGTTGGTGCCAATGTGTCCAGAATGAAGACATGTTATCATTGGCATAGCAAAGTATTTTCCCTTCTGGCTGTAAAGTTCTGAGTCTATGAATGAGACTTGAGAAGTCCTTCTATTCTATTCCCCTTGCCATGCTGGTGACCCTTCACCAACGAAAGGCCACCTAGCCTCTGCTGTTGGGAGCCTGGAAGTGACAGCATGTCATTACAGTGCTATGCAGTCATGAGTGGAAGGAGTCTGGGTTCAGATCTTCTTTCCTTTGGCCCTTATATCTTACTCAGGTGATGTATGTCCTGATATTTTGTTCTAAAAATATCATTATGGTATACACAACTGACACGCCATGTTGCCATTTGAGTCCAATTACACATCATGCGAGAAGAGATTTCCTACTATAATGAACACTTTATTGATGCAACATTAAGGAATGGTCTGAGAGTATGTGTTTAACAACTGGCTCTGCAGGAAGAAAGAAGACCTAATTTTTTTTTTTTTTCATTTGCTGGTTTCCAGGGTGTAAATACTCCAACCACGGCCAGTTTCAAATTACCAAAGCCATGGGAACTGATGTACAAAATTCCTGAAAATTTAACAATTGGATCTTGAAATGGTATAAGTCAGCTCCAACACACCACTGGGATTGGTGTGTTATTTTAGCTAGGAACTCACTGAAAGTAGAATCTACTTTATACCTTCTTATGCGATGGCAATTTTGAATTTGCTTAAAAACATTTAAAAGTCAGTTTTCATCAAACAGGTAAGAGATACATGCACCCAATACATCATTCGCAGTTGCCAAACAAAAAGGAAAAGGCAGACTATCTCACTCTCCCCAGGAGTCATCCCCTTTTATCCCCCAAGCTCTTGAAAAGACAAATCGCCATTGGGAGTGAAGGTATTTAAGGGAAGGGGTTTACCTGCCTTTAAAGAACATTACTTCCCTGCGGAAAGTGGTGATAGCATCGAAAGTCAAATCAGGATCACAGGCATGGAGTACAGTGGGTCCCTTTGGCTTAGCAGGTGCCTTAGGCAGACCTCCTTTGATGAGAAGAGAAATACCACAGCGAATTAAGAGGGCATGTGGAAATATCTACGGGAAGATCTTACCAAAGTGAATATTTTCTTCACGATAATATTTCAAGAAGTGATTTGCTCAACTTCCTTCCTGGAAACCTCCCTTCATGTACATTCAGGTTTATGAGGTTGCTTACCATAGATGGATTGGATTGCACTGATATCATCCTGAGAAAGTGGGTATTTGCTAGGATCCAGGGAGACATAATTTGGGAACATCAAAGCTGTGGGGTCATTGGAGTGAGAGAGCCCCAGTGAATGGCCAAACTCATGGGCAGCCACAAGAAATAAGTTGAATCCTTAACAAAAAAATGGAAAACAAGAGTCCATAAGTCACTCGAAAGGAGAATGGTGACATCTGTGATTAGGAAGTAGCTAAGGGGAAAAAGGAAAAGCTGGCCACCCGGCAGAAAATTCTTATAACATATGCATCATCGTTGATATGAGAAATATTTCAACACTAATCATCAGTATTAGATACATCATGGAGAAATATAACCCAGAAAAAGCAAATGGTGGGAAACAGGGGTCTCAGAAACAGATAGTATTAAACAACGCTGAAGCCTCCAGCGTCGGTTGCTGCTAGGCTATGCCATCTGTGATGACGTTTCTCCTACTTAGAGTCTTCGGAGGTTCTCCATTGGCCGTAGGATAAAATTCAAATCCCGTAGCATGGCCTTCCATGATCTGGTCCCTGCTACTTTTCCAGCCTTATACTTTATTTTCATATTCCACAAGCTGGCCATATTGAATCATTTGCATTTCTCACCTAGGCCACATTCTTTATAATCTCAGTGCCTTAATATCATGGTCCCTTCTGTCCAGAATGTTCTCTCTCCCACGGCCCCTTTGCCTCGCGATACTACTGATTCCCCAGGAATCCACTCTGATGTCACCTACTCCACGGGGCTTCCCTCCTCTCTGCAGCTCCTATCCAGGCTGAGTGAAATGCACCTCTTTGGGTTCTCACAGACAAAGTGCCTAATTCTGTCATAGCACACGAGGCATTATGTACTGTCTATTTTTGTCATCAAACTGTGCACTCTTTCAGCACAGGGACCATGTGTTTTTTGTTATTCCCGTTGACTGCAAAGCAGCTTATTAATAGTGGGTGCTCCGTAATGGTTCCTCGGTATCAAGGTGTTTATTTGGATGAAAGAATGACCAGGTGGGCCTCCTATACAAGACCCTGTGCTTTCCCATATCAGAAGCCTTAACCACACGTGGTGGAATTGCTTTAGTTTTTCTGTAGCACTAGACTGTTAGGTTCTAAGTGTAAAAGGCTGTTCTTGGACTTGCAACTAAGCCAATGGATTGGATCCTAGGGAGAAGACTGGGCCTTACATGATGGAGTCTTGCCCAGTGATATTTGCACAAAACACACGTGTAATAGCAAAGGATTATTTCATGCTTTTCTGTTCTGCCCGTTGCTGCTGTCCCTTGTCTGGCTGGTGGTGTTGCTGGGTGAGCTTTTAGACAAGAGATGGGACCAGTGAGACTGGAAAAAAACCCTCAAACCCAAGTCCTCTAAATGAAGTGCAAAGCTTTATCCTGGCCTTTGAGACCCTATAGTCTGTATCCCATTCACTATGTTAGCCTTCTCTTGCACCACAATTTAAATATTTGAGTAGGTTGCATTTTTCTGCCTAGAACACTCTTTAGTCCACTTTGCCTTCTGAGTTCCTGCTCACCTCCAGGTCTCAGGGTTGACGTCACTTCCTCCCTTGGCCGCCATATTTGGGTTGGAATTTCTTCGATGTGTTCCTATCACATTGCCATGGTTTTCTTTATCCTTGTGTTGGTCATACTGATTTGAATTTGCTATTTGAAGGTGTGTACCTCTAAACTGTAAAGCCCTGAGGGCAGGGTGTGTCTCTTGTATGCTATCATACACCCTATTTCTATCACAGGGCCGGGTCAGAGTGTCTGTTGAGTGAAGTGTTGTCGAATGACTTCATTTGCCCAATATCTGTAGAGCATCTATCATGTGCTAACAGTGTCACAGGCCGTATCCTACTGTAGGTAAAAGATAACATCTCTGCCTTCTTGGAGATGTGACTAAATAGGTAAATTTGTGAATTCTACATTGGCACCTTTGTGAATATTTATTCCTGTGCCTGGAAATCACTTTAATCATCATCATCACCATCAATACTAATAATCACCAACATGATCATCAGTGTTAAGCACTTTCTGAATGTTCTCTATGGGTTAGTGCTTTGCAAGGTGTTTTCACCTTGATTACAGGTATCTTGTGTCATCTTCCTGCAAGAATGGCATTATTCACCTTATTTTACAGATAAATAAGTGGAAAGTAAAAAAAATGAATGTGCCGAGGACCCATGAGGCAGTAAAGGGGAAACCAGCGTCTGACAACCCATGGGCCACTGCTCCTTCCACGTCACAACGCTGTGCATCGGCGGCATCTGAGAGGCCTCTTTTAGTTGCTTCGTGCACGTGCGTGTGTAGCACAAACACAGTCACCTAAAGGCTTGACACTGGCCTCCCTTTCGGAGATTCTTGGGAAAAATCTATATATGTCACCCTCAAATGACTTCTAGCATTGGGGTAAGATACAACATGCTCTGCCATGTGTGGTGGTGTGAGCGTCTGAACGTTATGCTCTACACAAGGTCATGAACCTCTGAAGGGCTGCAACTGCTCTAGTACAACACCTGGCACAGTCCCAGGCACAGGGTGGCCCATCAGGCAGTGTGGGCGTGTGGTTAAGTGTATGAGTAAGTGAGCAATGCTCTGGTCGTAACGGGATTAGCAACTTTATGAGGATGTTGTATGGACAAGGCTCTCGGTGACATAGCCCAATTGTCCAAAGAGATATCGAGTGCGTCCATCAACGTCATCTGGAAATATGATAAATGGTGAGGAAACTGGAGAGGAAGAGGCAGCTCATGGCAAAGCTCTTCTTTGGAGGGATTCTTTGGAAGACTAACATTTTGTTCATAAAGAAAATTGGGCCCACCTGCTCCGTCCTTGGTCCAATTTTCATCCTCATCAAAGTGAGTGTCTCCACCCAGACCCAGGCCCGGAGGAAAGGCGTGACCGAGGACTCCCAGGGGGCCATCAAAATAACGGGGACACCGACCGTGGACTGAGACAGAGTTGATGAGAGGATAAACGATTAGCCTCCTCAAAGCTCCTGAGATGAAAAAAGTCATAGTTTTCTCTCTGTTGGAAATCTTTACCTCGGGTCCTAAAGGCAATCATAATGTCTGCGACCCCTTTGGAAATCTTAGTGAATATTAGTGGTGTTACTTTGCTCCACACCTCTAAGCCTTTTTGGATGGCTTCATCCACGTCAGCCCGAGCCATATCTGGAGTGTAGTTCATGATTCTTAAACATTAACAAAAATATATCAATTTTTGGTGGTTATACATGCATGTATGTACACACACTATAAAAAACCCCCATTTCTGTCTTATCAATCATATGCTGCATTAACTTTTTCAATGGTACTCTTCTTACATTTGTCTAGTACCTTCCTATTAAATAAAGTCCTTTCTCAATTCTGTCACCTGCCCTATTTATCAGGTAGTATTGTAACACTTTATCAAATAAGGCTCAAACCGGTTAAAGGACTTCCCTGAGATCCACCTTAAGTGAGAGAGCATTAATCTCATGCATGTGTTTGCTGTGTATACGGCTGTATTATAAGTGTTCTGAAAAGAACTGAGATTTGTTTTCTCAAATGGCTTATAAAACTCAGCCTTATGCATGTACGTGTCATATGTTCAGAGCCACAAAGCGTTAGCTACCGAGGAAACAATTTTCCTCTTGTTTATATTTCCTATTTTGTTAAACCTATTTGTAACTCAATCCTGAGGACTCAATAAGATGAAGGAAGAAGTATCAGGGAGAGTCTTGGGGCCAGCCAGGAGGGCTTCAGAGCGATAATCAAGGTCACGGGCGCACTTCAACTGCTTTCTGCCAATGACCAGCTCCCTTTGCTTGAGATGTCTGGGGGCAAACTCCACACTTCGCTCCGGGCTGCATCTGAGATTGGACAACACTAACTCACAACACGTCTCCACGTGACCTGGCTTGCTCCACGGTCTTCCCCTTTTCTCGTGAGCACACTGAATCTGCACCTTCAAGCATGTGCAATCAGATGGCAGTGCCACTGGTCCCATGCTTCCATGGAGGTGGCAGAGGCTGGAGATTAGAGAAGACTGCGTGGCCTGGGTTATGGTAAACTGGGTTTTGTTTCAGTTTCTCTGTGTTTAAGGTAACAGTGATTGCATCACAAGCGTGGTGAATAAATGACGTCCAGGAAGTGCCATGTACATAGGAGGCATGTGGGAAAGGGAACTAGCATTAGTTGTGCTCTCTGGAAGTTATATTCACGTTCCTCTGGCTTAGGGGCAATCGGTTGGCAGAAGTATTACCTGTATGTGAGGTTGTGTTTCCTCCACCCGGGGAGCGTGTAGCCATACTGACCCACGTCAGGGACCCCACACCTGGGAGTCCTCATCATCTCAAGAGTGTTCGAGTCCAGTTTCCCAGTCACTGTCAATCCAAAAAATGCCTGCATTTCCCGAATTTTGCCATTTATGAGGCTGTCATTTTTGCTTTGAACAAGATGACTCCCTTCTATTTCAAGAGAGTAGAACTGGTTGAGATACACCTGACCAAAAAGACAAAAAAACAAACAAACAAACAAACAAAAGGCACAGGTAACAGGACAGCAAATCCCCATCGCAGGATAAAACCAAATTGTTTGAAATACTTTTTGGTAGTTAACAGGGAAAATTAATAAGGAAAAGGGAGGAAAGAGGAAAGAAGAATGGAAGGAAACAAAGATGAAAGAAAGGAGGTATTCTGTTTCTTTAAATTCCATGGACTGTTCAAGCTATCATTATTTGTCACCAGAATTGGCCAAAACACTCAGCCCATAAAAGTCCAGACCTCCACAGAAGAGCATCAAGCTTCCTCTGTGAGTTAAATGACAACATCTCTTAGGTATTTTTACTGTCCCTTTCATTCTGGTTTTTCTTTGAAATCAATTCTAGGAGAGATAGATGTAAATTTAATATATTTAACCAAATACATGACAAATAAACTGAACTGCTTGTGAGAGAGACTCCCCAATTAGAGTCGGCTCCCCCGCTGGTCCTGAGATGCTTTTAGATGCATCTCTGTTTCCCACAGAGCTGTCCCCTCTCTCCTCGCACTAGCGTTTCCCTTGTCACCGTTGCTTAAACTGGTAGCAAGTCCTGCCTGTCCCGGCACCGCACCCCAACTCTCCACCCTCACCCACTTCCTTGATGTCCTTAGAGCAAGGGGGATAAAAAGCAGCTGCTTCTCACAAGCAAGTATAGGACACTTCGGTAGGGATTGGCTGTCCTTTTTAGGTCCTAAGACGACCAATAAAATGATTTTTCTTTTTATTGGTTGTCGTTCATAACATGTATTGAGCCAGTACCTGAGCCAGCTGCCTGTTTTCTTCATCTTCTGTTGTTTGGTCGGTAGGAAACGCAGAAGGAAATGTTACGAAGAGCACCAACAGGAACCGAAGGCTCTTCATTCCTCTCTCTCTCTCCTGTTGAAGCCTGGTTCTGTTTGCAGGGAATTCAGAAAATAATAGTGAGACGTGGCATGGATTGCCTTGTCTCATCCTTTAATTAGTAACAGAAAAAGGACATCTGCCATAGAGCGTGTCATGATAGCCTTTTTTTTTTTTTTTTTTTTGGATGAATGGGTTTTGCAATCATGATCTGCAATGGTTTAGTAAACAAAGCCCTTGTTCATGACTGAATAAAATAGAATAAATTCTTGAGAGTTTTTAGAAAAGTTATTTTTTGAACTAAACTCTAAAATCTCTTGGGAAGCATGGCATCATGAAAAAAGATCATTGAATCAGGAATTGGCTTACCCTAGTTAACTAGGATAAACATCAGACATTGATGGGGCGCCTCCTGTTTGCCTGTCACCGGCAACGCAAGCATAAACACGACTCCATTCTAAGCTTGTTGGAGAATTCAGTCATAGTCAGAGACTAATGCCTGACAAAACGGAGGCAAATGCCCAGGGAAGATTCTAGAGGCTGAGAAGGGCCAGAAGGTAGCCAGCTCTCTGCTGATAGGTGTGACCCAGAGTCTCGAAGCTGGCAGGGCTTGCACTGGGTCTTGCAGAATGGGTAGGACTGGGATTGCCCAGAGGGCCGGAGAGGGTGTGTTCATGGAGGGAGGCCCCGAAAGGCAATGACCTCAGCAGAAAGGAGCTGCTAAAATCTGGCCTGAGGGAAGCAGCGGCATGGATGCACAGAGAGCCATGGGGGATACGGATGGAGGGTCTAAGAAAAGGTGCAGGGAAAACAATGTTTTGAATCTTTTCATGCCTAAGAATGCTCTTTATTATTCCACGGTCACGCTTGAGTAAGAGCATGTCTGGATATGGAGTTTCAGGCTGAAATAAATTTTCCTTAGGACTTGAAAGGTACCGTTTCATTGTTTTCTAGAATCTAGTGTTGCTGTTGAGGACCTGCCTTTTATTTTGATTCTTGGTATTGTTCTTTTCTGAAAAATTTTAGAAATCTCTTTACTTAGGTAGTCTGAAATTTCATAATGATCTGCCTTGCTGTGGGTCGTTTTGCATTAGCGTTGCTAGGCAGCACTTTCTTTATGCAAACTTCAACTCGAGCGAACTTCCTTATATTATTTCGTGGATCATTTCTTCCTGCCCACTTTCCTCTTTCTCTTTCTGGAGGATACTTCTGGGGCAACTCTGGGTCGAACCCCCGTGCCTCTAATATACGTCCTTTACTATTTTCCATCAACTTTATTTCCCAGCTCAAAACTCTTCCCTTATTTTAGCGATATTTTCGATTCCTAAGATCCCTCTCTAGTTCTCTAAGTATCCTTTCATTTGTTTACTTTTTTTTTTGCATTTTGTCAGGGTTTCTGGATGTAAAATTGGCCTTCTGATTTGGGAATGTAAAGTATAATTTTATTTTATTTTGACATTTTCTTTTGCTCCTAGGATTGTCTCCATTTCTTCAAAGTATCTTTTCCTTCTTTTTTGGGGGGGTGCTGTTTTTCACATGAGAAGCTTCCCCCCAAATGTTTGGAGACTTTGTGTTTTGCAATCTGTGTGAGAACAGGAGATAAGAAAGGTGATTGGAAGCTTTGTGGACGTGGGCAGGGCTGGCCAGTCCCTGACCTTCCCTTTGTGGAACTAGGGTGGGTTCCAGACATTTCAAGTGATGTATTAGCTGAAATGAGTTTTGACTGAATATAATAGAAAACTCCCAATAACAGTGATTAATAAAATAAAAAATTATTTCCTCCCTCACATAAGAGAAGTCCAAATTTGGTCATCTTGGACTTGTGTGACAACTCTGCATCACTAGGGGTGCAGGCAATACCTACCTTGCTGCACCACTCTCTTAGTGCAATGCCTCATGGTACGGGTGGGTCCTCAAACTCGGTCATTGTATCTTCATTTCAGGCAGCAGGTAGGGGAAGACAGGGACAGTAAATTCCCAGCCTCTTCCTAGAAGCTCGCACAACATTCTGCTTTCACATTTTGGCAGTAAATTAAACCCATGGCTACATCTAGCTGTAAGCAAGGCTACAAATGGCCTTTTAGCTGAATGCACTGCTATTCCCAATGAAATTGGGGTTTTATTGCAGCAAAGAGAGAAGAAAATCGTATTAATGTAGGCAACTAGCAGCCTCTGTCACATTGAGACTGCTACAGTGGCAGTATCTATGAATCATTTTTTATCTTGGGTTAGTAAGTTTCTCAAGAGAAGAGTTCTTTGATTTTCCCTCATTTTTATCTCCCAACAACAAAGATGTAGGAGATGCCTCTAGTAGCCCTGGGCACAGCTCTGAATTCAGTTGCAGTGGCAATGGACAGGTCTGAGTGACACACCTTGCTCTGATAAGCACATACTGTGTGTCCTGCTCTCTGCCCAGAGCAGTGAGATGCCATAGAGCCTGACAGGTCCATGCCTTAGAGCCACCCAATGGGGAAAGAAACTGAAAGATGAGTGTCCCCACCTTCTCCTCACTGGAGATTTGAACGATAAAAGGATGTTTTGTAGACTTCTCAGGCAATCCCGATGAAATGGAGCTCTAGTTGTCCACAGCAAAAACTTGTCACCCTTACTTGTATTGGCTTTTCCTCCTTCTCTGTGTTTGTTTGCTCGATACCTTACCCTGCTTCCTTGGACCATGTCCTGAGTCAAATGACTGCACCAAGGTCTTAGGCTTTGCTGTTGATGAAACACTCAAATATAAAAAAAATGATCTCATTATTTAAATTCTAAGCTTAGAGTGTGACATCTCTTGTACTCACATAAAATTTCAATGTAACAGCCAGAAAAATACCATGCATTGTCAAGAAAAAAAAAAAACCTAAAAAAGAAAGGAATAAATTATCAAATTTTTTATTATACTTCATATTTCTGTTCATTTTCAATGACTGAAATATGGTTAAAGAAATAACGTGAACATACTTCTTAACTCAAAAATGTATGGATGAGCTTTGGACCAGGAATCTATCATAACTGGCTGGTACAAGTAGCAGTCGCTCTGAGAGGATGAATCTCCTATTTTGTGCCTGTAAAAACTGATAGCAGTTGTAGAAGGTAGGACAGTCTGAAGTTCAATCTACTGTTAAAAGTGAAATAGCTAGTTATTACAGGTCCTTGTGAATTTGCTACATTGCTACAATGAATTATTTGTGCATCTCTCACTCTTTCTAGCACAGCACCTCTAACAGGTAGGGAACTGATTAATTCTTGTTGAATAAATGAATGAATGATTAAAATTATAGTATATACTGGTTTCTATTTTCTCATCTTGTAAAATAAATGGAGCATAATGTGCTGATATACTTGAGGGAACGTTCTGAGGACACTGAGTATTTATAAAATACTTCACAACATGTGAAAGAAACAAAACCTAAAATTTTAATATCAGTGTTATAATTCTGACAAGGGAATAAGTGGGTGCAAATATATCAAAATGTACTATTTTTACTACTTCAAATGAACTATATGGTGGTCTCTAAGGAAATTATATTAGATCACAAATCAGTTATTGAAAATAAAATATTTATTTTGAACTCATTTAATTTTGAACCAGAATAAGGTGCTAAATTATACTAAATCATAGTTACCTATGGGATTTTAAAACTTTAACAGAAAAAAGACAGTAGGATGTGCTAGTGATGAATATTTTACAGTTCACATAGTTATTGTGTAATGAGGTACATAGCATTCTAACAATTGCTAATAGGATGTTGTAATGCTTTTGATGTCTGGACTAGCCATTATAATCCCACAAGTCTTAAAGTTCTCAACAGAAAAGAGCCACTTGCAAGTGTATCTGTCTAAGCTCAATTTAATTCAATTTAGTGAGATTTATGGGCTTTTGTTTGCCCAGCATTGTTGCTTGTACAGTAAACCCCAGTTATCCATAGAAAGTGTCCCCTTAAGTGTCCCAGGAGAAAAAGAAACAAGGACTAATGGTTCCAATGAACCCATTTACTTGGACTCTGGAAGGACGGAGTGGGGAGGAGGGAAGAGAGAGTGGCACCTATCCCTTCTACTGCTCCCCTCAGGAAGATGCCAGTAACTCTTCTGGGGGTTCGACGTGGTTATTAAGTGCAGAGGTACTGTGTTGGGCTTATAGGGCTGCCATAACAAAGTACCATGACTTGGTAGCTTAGAATGACAGAAATTTATTCTATAATCGTTCTGGAGGCTAGAGGTCCAAATTCAAGGTGTTGGGAGGACCATGCTCTTCTCTCTGAAGGCTCTAGAGAGGATTTCTTATGCCTCTTCTTGGCTTCTGGTGGTTTCTGGCCATTCTTGGCTTGTAGACGCATCACTCCAATTGCTGCCTCTGGCCTTCTGCATTGTGTGTTTAATGTCACTCTTCTTGTAAGGACACCGGTTCTTAGGCCCATTGTAATTCAGTACCAACTCATCTTAACTAATTATATCTACAAAGACTCCAGTTCCAAATAGGGTACATTCATAAGTACTTGGGGTTAGGACTTCAACATATCTTTTGTGGGGGAGACACAATTCAACCCACAACACGAATCAACAATATTTCCAAGAGTGGAAAAATGGCACCACAGTTTTGGTAGAGGCAAGGGGAGGGGGCTGTCTAGGTTGTTCGTAACCCTTCCTTCTAACCAAAATCTAGTACTAAATTGCATGTGGCAGTATATGTGACACATGTGTAAAGAGACTTAGGAACATCTAAGCATTTTAGAAGTCAGAAAAGCGAGTAATGACATAGTGAATATTGAGGTGACAAATAGGACTTAATCTCCTCTTCGTGATGGATTCATGAACCTGAGATGGAATAAAAGAGCTAAATCGGACACTGCAAACAGCGAACACTCCAAATGTTTCACTGAGGACAGGCCCAATGATTGTGGTGCTAGCAAACAACATTACTTAATGTTGAGAAAAGTATAAATAGGACTTAATATAATGAATATGCAAATTAGACTTCCCTCTTGTATTCAGAAAATGGATACAAACACATATGATTCTGCTTCAACTTTATCTACAATTAAGCCATCTATTGCTTCTGTCAACCCTGGTGACTCGCTGACTATAAAGATCAAAGGCATAATATCTTGGTCCACTGAAGAAAAGGAAGACGTCTGTTAAGAAAAAAGAGAGAAAGAGAACATATTAAATTAACCTGTACAAGTAAGATCTCAGATGTTTTCAATGAAAAAGACTCCACCCCTATCCCAAGATAACATTCAAATGCAGATGTGCTATTGTAAAAATTTAAGCACATTTATTACTAGTCGTTTTTTTTTCTACTTACAATTCTGTTGGAAAACGGCATCAACTCTACTTTCTATTCCTGGAAAGGTACTTTCTATGCTTCTTGGATAACCTGGTTCCATGGATTGTCTTAGGTTGTCGTATCTGATGAGAAAAAAAATGTCCTCTATTGTGAGACCAGAACAGTATATGATGATAATGTGTTTCTTTCAATTGCACATACTTGACAAAGTCCCTTCACACCTATTTTCTCATTCTGTCTTCATAATGTCTTATTGACTGGGACTAAGATTGGTTAACTTCTCTACCTAAGAATATATACCTGTTTATAAAATATATGGCTATCTTAATACTGAAACAGGCTTTTGGTTGCTAGCTCAGTGTTGTTTTGAAAAAGAAGAGCTGTCGTTTCTAAGGTTTTTAGTTAATTGGTGCATAATCTGCCACCCCCACCCCACACCTCTGAATAATAATATTAGTAAATCTAACTTGGGCACCAAATTCTGTAGACCAAGCCTGGGCAGACTTTTTCAGGGCAAGGGCCACTTTTGCAAGTGACACAGTCAATGAGCTATTTACTTTATTATTCAGGCGATCACCCCAAAATTGCTTGGCAATCCACAGGTGGACCATAATCGACATCTTGCCCAGCGCTGTTGTAGGCTATCTGGATAACATTTGCTTGAGTGTGTTAGAATTTAACTCATAAATGACAATTAGTTAAACTCTTTCTTTTTGCATCCCATTCTGGTGCTTTATTAAGATTTGTGATGTTTGATGACATAGGATGCTCCATGACATTGTGCAGGCATTTTAATTTCATGAAAATGAAATTTTCAAAAACCAGAGTGATGTCAATCATCTTACGAAGAAAGAATGCCTATCAAAGACCACCTAGATTTTTAAAAACTTCAGATGCCTGATGGTTAGTGGTTTGTAGACAGGGTAAATAGAGCTTAATCTCTGGTTGAAATACTTCACCTCACCTCCAGAATTGGTTGTTCACAAAGAAGTATGTTTTAGTCCTGTAGGAAACGGCTGCATCAATTGCTTGGACATTGCTCGGAAAGCCGTAGTTTGATATGTCCTTGGGATAACCTTGCTGAATGTCATAGCCACTCAGAGCCCAATATTGGTTGCCTGCAAGTGATTCCAGTTATATGTTAGATAAAGGTCTCACATCCCTACAAAATAATGGGTATCGTTGCTTTGCGTACATTTATCATAGCAATGAAAATGGGACAGATAGACTTTAAAAGATAAAGGTGGTAAAGGGGAGTTCATTAGGCTGCAATAGCCCCAGTGGTTCCTCAGCTCCTGTAAAAAAACACCAACTGCTTAGCTTCACATATAGGGCCCCCCTAATTAGATGTCTTATCTCCTGGGACTTCTATACAGAAATTAAATTATAGCCTTGGGGAATCTTAGAAAATTATACCTAGGATGAAGGCGGAGCAACACTAAAGGTGTTGATCTAAAGGTGTATCTCATTTTGTAGATGAGAAAACTGCAGTCTCAAGTTCACAAAGTAGTTAGGGACAGAGATGGGACTCAACTCAGGTCCCTAGACAAAAGCCTGGCCAACACTCTCTCATTGGCTCACCTCCTCTAAACCTGGTAGAAATCACAAAGAAGTCCCTCCCCTCCCTTCAGGCAGAACAGAAACGAGAGGAAAACCCTAGGCACATACCTTTAAATAGGAAAACGAGGTCCCTGTCAGAATCCTCATAAGCAGCCTGTATGCCAGTGGGCAGGGATGGCCAGAACAGAGAAATAAAATTGAGTTCAACTCTTCGTAACTGAGGATGCCTTCTCCAGAAGTACCTAATGGAACACAAGAGAGTCACACATACTGTGGTCTAAGTGGGTAACTTCTGTGAGTCTGGTGCTAGTATTGACCCTTCTAAGATTTCTGGGAGGATATGACAATACGCAAAGTTTCTAGAACAGTGACCAACATACGGCCAATGTTTTGTGATGATACTGTCCATCTGGTGAATGCTTTACTGTTTCAGAGGGGGTCATAGGAGTGACCTTCTTTGATTGCACTGTCCCTGCCCCCCATACAAGTCTTATTTTAGTCTCCTTCATGGTTGTTTCTACAAAATAATGAGAATATTTAGAATATTCCAGCAAAAACAATGTAAGTATACTCAGCCTGTGATTATGTAATCACAAAATGGTTGATGGAAAACTGAAAAACTCAATCACTTACACAATTTGCACTGTAGTTTGTTAAATAATAATTTCAACTTACTTGGCTGAATTTGGGTGGAATTGAATGATGTTTTGGTGTTGGATAAACCTAGCTAGGGAGTTCCCAAGCAGCTGGAGCCCATGTCTGTTGACATCACCATAAGCATGTAAATATTCATGAATGTTTGAGTTTTCTTTTTCCGGATGTTTTGAGTTACCCAGAAAACACTGTAAATTTCAATGAGATGCATATGTGTAGAATCCAAAGGAAAAGCTGAGCAATGTGTAATGTGCACTTAATTAGAACCCTGTTTTAAGTGTGCCAGTAAAAGAAAGCAAAAGAAGGGATAGTTCAATCTTATACTTGTCTTTAAAAAAGAATATTTCTCCACGGAGTGTGGTGATAGCATCAAAGGTCAGACTGGGGTCACAGGCTGTGGGTGTGCTTGGTCCAGTTGGTTGGATAGGATTGTTTGAAGGTCCTGAAAATAAAACAAAACCGCTTTTTATAAGTGTAAGAGCACTGTGATTCTTTATTGTATTGAAGCACTGCTCAGAATGGTGAAGGGTCTTCCCATGAAGAGAATCACACAAGGCATCAAAGTCCCTGTACGTTTGGCCCTCCTAAATTTTTTTAAAAATAAGAGTAATGATGAATTTCAGAGACAGTACCGAGCTGAACTGGGAAGTAAAGAAATTTGAATTCTATGGCCCTCCACCTGAAATCTTAATCCTGTCCTTCTTTCTTGTTTCCTCTTTCTGCAAGTTTGGTCACTCACTATCCAATTCCTACTTCACCACTGAAATACCATCTTTTGGAAAGAACTTAGTTTCAGTCTTTTACCCCCACTGCATAAATTTAATTCAAATTTTAGCAATAATTTTTCTGTAAATATTTGCAAGTTACTGTAAATGTAGAAGGGCTATATTTTCAGAGGGAAAGAAGTTGGGGAGTAGAGGCAGTTAGAGGAGGTCTCTTCATTGCTGAAAATTCCATGGTGATGAAACCATCCAGTTTTAGTCCCCGGCCCGCTTGGGTTTATAATGCCGTTCTACCCAATTCTGCTCCATCCTACTCAATCCCACTCCCTCTAGTCCACTCCCTTCAACACTTTCTTAGAGAGCTGCAAACCTCTTCTCTGGTTTTTGTTCTCCTGGGCAGTAGAGGGTGGGGGTGGGGTGGGGGGTGGGGGGTGGCCAGGGAGGGGAGATGCCACGATCTTACCTAGACGGCACTTCTTATAACAGGGCCAAAGGCCTCTATCTGGAAAGTTTCAGTCTTGTCTTCAAAAAACGTTTCTTTGTCTCCATGCTCCATTTCTCCTCCCCTCCTTCCCCTCAGACATCAGTCTTAATGTGTTCTTACGTATGTATATCTTTCTGTATGTTTCTTGAAGATGCCTTTCTTTGTCTATGTGCACTTCTAATTTATGCAGATTCATATATTGTGTAATTTAACTCATATGCCATGTACTGGGTATCATTCTGTTTCTTTTCCATGAAGCGCAATGTTTGAAAGCCCCATTGAGGTCATTGCCGTTAGTGCAGCTAATCTGGTGCTTCTCGCTGTTGCACAATACCTTCTGGCGTGGGTCCAGCACACTTTACCCCAATAGCCTCCCAGGTACTCTCCCTCTCCTGCCACCACAGGCAGAACTGCAGTGAACATTCTTGACATACATGCCCAGGTCTCAGCAGATACTGTAGTGTTCCTCAGATGACCTTACCGTAGACTGTCTGAATGGCATTGATGTCATCCTGAGGGAGCGAGTAGGTGCTGGGTTCATTGAAAGCGTAGTTGGGATACATCAGAGCACCAGGGTCAGAGGAGTGAGCAAGCCCCAAGGAATGGCCGAATTCATGGGCAGCAACGAGAAACAAGTTGTAATCTGAAATGCAAGTATGTTGAATGAATGATTCCAAGTACATCCCAGGGTGGTGGAAATCTGATCTCAAGGAACGTAGCCTCTAAGCCCAAACTGCCTGGAGCATCACCCTTCCCACGCTTCCTCTTTTTCCCTTCAGGTACCTGAAGAAATGAAGATGAAAAGGAGTCCAGGTAGGTGTTCTGGGTTGTGATTAGGGGAATGTGAGCTTCTCATTAAATCTTGGAATCAAGAAAAACTGCTTGTATTCAATTCACATATTTCATGGATGTGAATGTGAGACTTAGAGAAATGATGGCAGAGCCATCACAGGTCTCATGACACTCAGAAGTAGGCTGACGAGTAAACAACAGTACTGTCACATTTCAAACGGTACTTCTGATCAGCCTAGTCTCACTGGACTAAATTCAAGGTGTGTCAGTAGGTTGACCAGATGTCCCATTTGAAACAGCACAGTATTATTGTCTTCTGTCCTGTTTAAACGGGATGTCTGGTCAACCTACTCAGAAGCTCCGCATCCATGTGCAGCTCTCTCCGGTCTCCCAGGCTCTCAGCCCCATAGGTAGAGTCTCAGTGAACAGGTAGTACGATAAGAAGCCTGCCAGGCAGCAGAGTAGCCTTCGGTCACCCCCAGCTTAGCACCAGTTGGCTCTTCCCTCACTTTGAGCTCTGCAAGCAGCTCCAGGAATGCTCCACCAGAAGGACACATACCCTGCCTCTTATTGCTCCCTTCCCTCATCTTTTGACTTCCATGAGCATAGTACCTTTCACAAATGGGAACGTTAAAAACCTCAAGGCTCATACTTTTTATTAAATAAAGCCCAAACCCCTTTGCCAAATCCAAGATCTCTCCACGTGGCTCCAAACGACATTTGAGGGCTTGACTTCTGGTGTGAATCCTTCACTCCAGCCAGTCTATGGGCTGTCTCCCAAGCACTCTGTGCATTTTCTTACATGCCTACATTTTAAATCATAGTTGGACTTTCCGTATGCTAGGAAGTGTAATATTATTTAATCCTCACATTTTTTATGGAGGAGTGTTAGAAATATTTTTACAGTAAGGGACCAAAGCCCACAGGTTTTGAATATTTTGTTGTTAGTCTTGCAACTAATAAGTGGTAGAGCTGGGAGTGATGGCAAGCCATGTGCTTTTATCACAATGTTCAACTTCTTGTTGATAAATAGCCTCTTAAAATTCTACCCACATTCCAAGACTTGCTTTCTTGATCACTATGTCCTTCTTCTTCTTTTTTTTCCCATTCATGAATGAATTTCAAAAAAACATCTTTGAGGGCCTGGAGTACTGTGAGAGGGGGTTCTAGGGTATTTATCAGGACAAATAGTCTAGAAAGGGAGATGTATGCAAAAAGTTGAATGCACAGAATAATGAGAAGAGCAATCAAGATTCTTGGGAGGAGGCCTTCATTTCCAGTTGAAAGACAAGGGGTTGACACTTGACGTAGCATGGGAAGAGATAGGTTTTGAAAGGTGGGGCGCGGGGTGTGGGGAAGGGCATTTTAGAAAGAGGAAGCAATGCGAGCCAATATAGGAACAGTGAATGCACAACGAGACCACGGTATGTGAAATATGAAGACAAGCCACAGAAGATGAGGTTTGAAAACCAAGAGCCTTCAATGCCAAGTGAAGGTATCTGGACATTATTTAGTCCAGGAAATGTCAACACTGAAAGTTTTGAGCAGGAGGCTTCATGTAATCCCAGATGAACTTCCCAAAGGCAAAACTTGCTGCAGTGTTAGGAAAATATTGGAGGAAGCAGAGATTGGAGGTGAACAGTTTAGGTGTAAATCTGGATCACCTAGTTCAGATAAGAGGTAAAGACCATCTGACCCAGTGGGAAGGACAATAGGAAGGCAACGTGGTGGAGAGTGTTATTTATCTTTGGGTGCACACACCTCCTAGCACAGGGAGTTAGGTAGAAGAAACACTCACAGCATATAGGTTGAAAACATGGTGGGAGGAACAAAGCCAAGCAAGGTAAAAGGTTCCTTTCCTTATCTTCCAGAAAGTGTTCTGTGACATACTGTTACCCCGTGGCCTTGTGAAGTACTATATGGACCGGGTATACCTGTCCTTATCCTCAGTTTTTCCCATTAGGTGGTCAACGTCTCATTCTGTTTTCTTCTAAAAGAGATGGCTGGCTAGGTAGGAACATATGATTGAAAAAGAGCTAGGAAAAGACAAAAATAACTAGATAAAAAAATGATGCCTGCTTTTATCTAAGTAGGACAGTTTTCTAAATGAACCCAATTATTTCTGAACTTCCAAAAACAGGACCTTTTTCAAACCTCATTACCTTTCAGGATATTAAAAGAAAGATACACCCGAAGACCATCAGTGGTCAGCAAACTTTTTTTGTAAAGGTCTAGAGAGGGAAAATTTCAGGTTTTGTGAGCCATCTGATCTCTGTCTCCACCACTCAGCTAGCATAAAAACAGCCATAGATGATACACAAACAAGTAAGTGTGCTGTTGTTCCAATAAAACTTTATTTATACAAACAGGGCCAGGCAAAAAAATTTAGCCATGGTGTGTAGTTATTTTATTCCTGCCCTAGGAAACGAGGTCAGTAATTAGCTTTACATTTTTTTTAAACCTAAATTGACTTAGTATCTTGAGGTAGCAAAAATTTTAAATTGTCAGTTTGTGTGAGTTTGCATTGTTACAACAACTTGGATGTGTGTGTATATCCTAATGTACCAAATGGTTATTAAGAAGGCGCATGTTGACCTCACCGTGGTTAACTTACTTTCGGCGGTTTTGGTCCATGTTTCTTCTGCATCAAAATGAACATCTCCTCCAATACCTTCGCCTGGCTGAAAGGCATGAGCAAGGATTCCATTGGGTCCATCAAATGGAGAATTGTCACCATGAGCTGAAATAAAACAATGTGTATTAGGTCTTTGCCAAGTCTCATGTTAGCCAGAAAAAGCAAACTTGAGCATGACTGCTGGTAGCCCACCTCCTTGGACAAAAGCAATATTGATGTCTGCTTCTCTCTGTGAGGTCCTGGTGAAGGTCAGGGGTGAGGCATCACTCCAGACTTGAAAGGCTTTCTCAATAGCTGCTTTCACATCAGCCTCTGACAGTTGTGGGGTATGGTTAATGATCCTTTAAAGTGAGGAGACATGTGAAGGACTCGTTATGGTTTACAACAGCGGTCCACCAGCAGATCGCGTTTCTCCATTTTGGAGCAAGTTTCGTACGGGACGAGCTTTGACTGGAGAGGGTCCAAGGAGGAAGCACAGGGCTCAGGGTTCTGGACAAGTTATCATGTGTCTTTAAATCAGTTTTCTTATTTATCAAATGAGGATAATAATATAATACCCCTCTTATAGGGTCATTGTGAGTGATTAAATACACATAAACACTTAGTTCACTAGTTGGCAAATAGTAGTATTCAACAAATATTGAGTATTATCATCATCATCATCATCAAGATGCATGAAAAGTGGGGCTGGATTTTCTCCAGCAATGATTAAGCCTATTCCGGGTCCTACAGTGAGTTAAAGAGACAGCCCCATATTGCCACAGTCCTCTTTAGATTATTAGAGAAGGAAGACAAACATGGCAGCCTTGGAGAGAAGGGAACCCATGGAATCTTTACCCTTTCATTTTCATACTCATTCATTAGAATCTAAACTCTACAAGGGCAGGGATATTTATTTACAGTAGACTCTTCATTGACCAGAATTCAAGCAACTGGCTCCTCAAGCAACTGGCAACATTTTGCTGGTTGCATAAGATTTTAAGAGTGCTGGTTGCTTGAGTTCTGGTTAACCGAGAGTCTACTTACATGTATCTGGCACCTACCAATCCCCATGGGTCCCGGTTCACAGAGAGTCTACAGTATTTGTCTCTGGTATCTCAAGTCCCAGAACAGTACCCAGCACATTACAAATGCTCAGTAAACACTGAATGAATAAATTTTGAAACTCTGAAAGTATCACCTGTAGGTCAGGTCATTTTGCTTCCACTTGGGATTTCCTGGGGTCAATGTAAAGTCGCCATGGTCAGGGACTCCGCAACGGGGCCTTTGCATCATCTCCAGAGTTTCCTCATTTGGCTGCCCTGTCACTTTCAACCCAAAGAATTGCTGCATCTCTTTAAGCTTTTCAACAATCATACTAGTGCTGTTTCTCCTTCCAGACCGATAGATGCTCTTCGGTAATTGGTAGAACCGTTCTAGGTATTTCTGGACAAAGACAAAGACAGTAGGGAACTTGCTGTGAAATTACCTTCAATTCTCTGGACATTTTGCATTCCTTTTACGTTACTGCAGACTTAGAGCAGTCTAATAACCTGATAGTCACAGGAACAAAAACGCAAACGTGTGGGTTGACCTGGAAAGAACATCTGTCAGCACTCCAATTAATGTTTAGCCATAAAAATACGTATTTCATGAGAGATGAGGTCCAAGTCCTCATGCAAAATGCTCAAATAAATACAGTCAGGAGACTGCCTTCTTATTTTTATATTAAAAAATTGCACTGTATATACGGATTTCTTAAGAGATTAGCTGCATCAGTGCAGATAGTCTCTTTTAATCCTCTTTTCTCCACGTAGAGAGGGTTTACTCATCTGCATTGAGAAATGGAGGTGCAGAGAAGGAACGGACTTGTCGAGGTGACAGTTCAGATCCAGACTCATCACACCGCTTCTCACGAGAATGAACAGTTTCAAAAGGAGATTCCAATAAGCTTGGGGCACCCAGCGTTTTATCCCCCACAGTAACTCTTTGAAAGGGGAGAGTCATCAGGAAGTGTTCAGAGGGGTGGTAAGCCACTCATCCGACTTCTTTCCCCATCCTCAACAGCCTGGGAACACCTGGCACTTCGCTCGTGACACGGGAGAGAGCATCCGTGTGCTGTCACAGGTTTTGGGATCAGATTGGTTTGGGTTCAAATCCTAGCTCTGCTACTTGGTAACTGAGGTCTTGGACATATCATTTAACAGACTTAAGAGTCACTTTAGTCTCTAAAGTGGAAATAATGCCCCTTTCACAGGGTTGGCATGAGGATGAAATGAGACAGTGTTTGTGACATGTAGCGAAGTACCTTGTGCAGAGTAAAGACTCCATAAACTCTAACTCTGAGCTCAGATAGTCATTGTACTGAGGTATTTTTAAAAAGTGAAAGAAAGAAAGGAAAAGCAACAAGAACACTTTTCGAAAACTGTGATGCTAAAAAAAGTTGTGCCTGACGAATTTATGACTGCATTCCCTTGTGTTTCTGAAAAAGTTAGCCTAACATCCATACTGTGAAACAATGAGGTGGGGGACGCTCTGGGTTCTGCTTTTAGAGTCCTTCCCAGGGTTTATTTATCACCAGGAGCACAGTCTGGTGCAAGGAGATCTGATTGCACCACAAACTGATTTTAGTTCCTTCCACCACCCGTCCTCAGGCTGTCTTGTACCGCTGGGATTGGGGGCTGCAAAGCCACATCACACGGGAAGCAGCAGACGTGTAGCGACAGATGCAGCTATGCGAGAAGGGAAACTCAGATAAGTGAGAAAGAACAGCTTTCGTTCAGTAATGAGAGGGTGCCCCCGCCGGGAGTCCGGCCGCAGTGCTTTTTCCCCAGGGTGTGCAGAACCCGGCTTGTTTGCATGCCTGGCTCTCAGAGGATCTGGCTTGGAGCCCTCCCCATCCCTGAAATGAGCTCTTCCAGCTCAAACGCATCATCCATATGAAAAGGAACACAGCCCACGCAGTTTCCTAATAACCAGCAATTCAACTACCCACCTCCCTGGTGGTCAATTTACCTGAACGGTTTTTATATTTTCCTCTTCTTGGGACTCAGGAGGTATCGGAAAGGCCTTGGAAAGCTGCAGGTGCAGGAGGAGCAGCAGGGGAAGCGTCTTCAGACCGAGCATGGCTTCTCCTGCAGCCTCCGCCTCCCCGGGCCCGCCTCCCTGCCCCTCTGTGTAGGGCCCTTTCCCCAGTGGGCGCCCTGACGCTTGCAGAGTTGTGTGTCCCTCATGCCTCTCTTTTGGTCCTTTATAAAGCCATGCCTGAAACCATTGCCACATCAGGGATGTGAAGAAACCCAGGTTAATTACATTCTGACAGTTTTGCAATGTGATAATGTGATTTAGCACCCCAAAATGGGGGAGTCTATCAACAGAAAAAACAAGTGCAATTTACTACTCTTTGCTGGTGGGATTTTTAGTGAGATATTTACTTTTGCAAAATTGTCTGGTGGGGGAGAAGGAATAGGAGACTAATCCTGAAGTTAATGGACAGCAGGTACCTACACGTTGCATTTGCTGGGTATGTAACATGCTGAGGTTCCGATTTATGGAGGGGAGTGTTGTTAGATTAGTGGGAGGTGTCTTGGGACAAAGGAGCCCGATTCAAGAATCTCTGCACTTACTCACATTTGCTGCATGTGAGCTCAGTGTGTCTGGGTGTGTGGTCACCCAGCATGATTTAATGGGGGTCTTGGAGCAGCTTCTGCAGGCAGTGGTCTTGTCGTCGATGTATTAGCAAATCCCCAGCCTAAAAGCTGGTTTTCCACGGGAAAGACAAGGAAAGCAAGGCTGATGATGATGGTACTGCACATTTGCTGACTATTTATTATGTCCCAGATATTCATGGGGTACAAATATGACTTCCGGCCTCCTCACATGGCCTTCGGAGGTAGGTACTGTTATTATTATCTGCACTGTGCAGATGAAGTCAAGTCCAGAGAAGTGAGATGACTTGGACAAGTCACGTGATAAGCTTGCAGAGGAGCCAGGATTCAATCCCAGGTGGTATGTTCAGAGAGACTGTGCAGGCAGCTGCTACATCAGGCTGTTGTATAGCGTGCACTCCAGTGTCCGACAGACCCGTCACAGAGCAGGAGCTCGAGGCCTGCAGCAACTGGGTTAGCTTGGCTTGTGTTCATGGAGAAGGAGGCAAGGGAGAGGGAGAATGAGCTGTCATATATTCCCTGGAAAGTGCCACTGAGAGAGGACTTGCAGACAGAGTGGTTACCTAGGAGGCTATATTGGTCAGGGGTCCTTGGGCATGCTTTTTAAATCATGTTACCTTGTCCTGCTTATTTTGACTCTATATGTGCATGTAGGGTATGTTACCATAGAGTCTTCTGCATTCATTTGCATATATTTACATATATTCTGAAGGGTAAGTATTTTATATATAAATATATCTCTCTGGGTATGATGTATAATACAGAAGGTGCCAAAACTGTATACACATTTTAAGAAAGAAAAAGATTGTATTAAAATTGTAATACCTAATATACACCAATAACAAAAGATGAATACAAGTCAAGTTTGACTTCTGTAAATACAAGAGGGGTTCAATGTGGTTACATCAGTGTCCAGACACTTCTGATTACAGCGAACCACTGCTTGAGCAACGTTGGCCAAAGTGTCCACTTGTATCGCTGCTCATGCCGTTTCAATTTCTCCCCGAAGTACCACCAGTGTAGCTTGTTTTCTATGGTACCCCACATCCTTTAAGGCCCTCCACAGGTAGAAGTCAAGGGTGTTAAGTCAGGAAAACATGTGGGAAACTCAAACGACATTCTCGAATTTCAAATACCACTTCAAAATGGTCTTGTGCTCCTCGAACGATAACTGTTTCCACTATTTTCTTTGACTGTCCTGCCTGTCGCATGGTGACACTAGCATTGATTTGATTAACACCATGAGTTTGCTGTACAGGGACCGTAGAGGAAATACCACGTGTGAAGCTTAGAAGTACACCCAGTGAAGCATATGGCTACTTTGATTCCGATGAGTTAAGGCACAATGTCCTCTGCATTAGACAGTTTTGAACTTTGATAATCAGGATGGATATCTTCACACTCCGATCAAGTCCACAGGATAATTTTTGGGGTCAGCAGTGGAGCAAGGTAAGGAGCATTGGACTCAAAATTATACTAACTGGGTTCGAATTGTAGTTCTGCCACTTTCTACTTATGCAACCTCGAGCAGATTTGCTCTTCTGAGCCTCACTTCCCACATCTTTAAAACTGGGGAGTTAACATCTCCCTCATATGGCATTTAGGGGATTAGGCAGATATGTGAATGCTCTGTACACCAAGCTTGTCCAACCCACGGCCCAGGACAGCTTTCAATGCGGCCCAACACAAATTCATAAACTTTCTTAAAACATTATGAAAATTATGCCTGGACCTTTTTTTTTTTAGCTCATCAGTTATCATTAGTGTTAGTGTGTTTCACTGTGTGGCCCAAGGCACTTCTTCTTCTTCCAGTGTGGCCCAGGGAAGCCAAAAGGTTGGATACCCTTGACCCTTCATCGTGGGGTCCTCTTTATATTACGAATGTAGTAAAGTTATGGTCATGCTATTTCATGTGTCCCTTCTGTGCACTGAGTTAGCAACGTGAAGATGGGTCTCTGTTCCAGAAAGAGAAGTGTTTCAAAGTTAGGCCACAGGGTGATGAAGTAACTTCCATAGAGCTTCCTTCAGTATCCAGAGCTCAGAGCAGCCGGGGAATGTACACCTGTAACTTCTCTCCTTCGCACAGAGTATGAATGGTTACCATCACAGAAACCAGGGTGTACGAGTAGTAAACACTGTGCTAAGTGTCAGTCTTTACTAGCCGAGTGAGGGAGAGACCTGGATTAAGCATTCACACTCTGTAGGACTCTGTCCTAGATATTCACCATCAGCTCCTTTCAGTTTCAAAACAACCTAAGGCGATAGAGGTTATTATTTCCATTTTAACCCTGCAGAGCTCTCAGTCAAACAAATTACAGCATAGATTGTGTGTATCTGGAGATACATTCATTACTAGTAAGTGCTGGAATGTGAAAAGAAGTCAAAACACAGCAAATATAATAAAATACGTGCTTTTAAAATTTATTTTCAGTTACAATCTAGAAATTATTAAAACATTTACATTTTAGCACATGCTAGTAATGAATGCATCTCTCGGATATGTGCGACCTATGCTGTAATTTTTTTGACTGAGACCTCTGCAGGGTTAAAGATAAGGAAACTGAGATTCAGAGGTTGGATTCAAACTTACCATTTATGCTTCCTAGAAATCCCTTTTGTTCTGTAGGCAAGGAAAAATTAAAAATAAGGCAAAGGTTCTCAGATCAGAATCTGTATTGAGAATACAGACGTGGATTCCAGCTCCTAAGTCAGAATTTCTGGGGTAGAGCCAAGGCACATTCAGTTTCAGAGAGCACCCAGGTGACCCTGAGAATGAGTTAAGAACCTCTGTTGTAAAAGGGGATAGAGAACGTAGAACACGAGAGGTGAACAACCACGCCTTAAGGGTTTGAAAAAGCAACCAGCATCCGACTGAGGCGATCCGTACAGTTTTCATGGAGGGAGTTTCGAACAATGGATTGAATTTTGGCATTGAGATTGGGGTGAACGAGAACAAAGAGCAAAGGCAGAGAGATGAGAAACCTTGGGTAATACGTGGGGATTAACGAGAAAATTATGCGTAATACCTGGGCGATTAAGCACAGAATTTATAAAGAGAAGCAGGTTGAGATGGTAGGCCAGAACCAGATGGTGGAGGGGCAGGAATTGGACATTGCAAGGTCAATGGCATGCAGCCATTGTTGGTTTCTGAGCTGAGTTATAATGCTAACCTGGCCAGAGTGTCTAGAATAGAGGTGGGAGAAGCCACAAGGAGAATAATCAAAGGGTGGAACAAAAGTTTCGGTGCAAGTTCCTGAGGCCTTGTGGGTGGCCACCGATCTTCCGCCATGATGAACACAGGTACATCTCTTCTCGTGCAGGAACCGGTGGTGAAGACATGAGGGTGAGGAGGACAGGAGGGAACCTGGGCTGTCACACCGCACATCTCCAGGAATGTAGACTGGGGACTCCAAGCTGGATAATCTCAATTGTCCACACAAAGTAAGAGCTGTTGGGTTGGCGATGGCAGGAGGGAGCCCAGTTAGGGCTGGGGCTGGGTGGAATTGGAGGTGACTTACAAGAGCTGTGGTCATCAAGTCAACAGGCAGGGAGGGCAGTAAGTGCTGGCCGAGCAGCTAGCGGTGTTGTCTCAGGCAAGTGAGGAAGTGAGATCGGTTAGCAGCGAGGAGCCAATCCCTAAGTTGTTTGTTAGCTTCAAACATTCCCATTTCTTCTCTTAATGTAGCTCCCCTCCCAGCTGGATGAGACAGAATGGAGGAAAGGACCCACTGACGGTCCGTAACTGTCCACAAACCAGCCTGACGAACCTGTTAGAACCAACCATAACATGGTTAGAACTTCCGTTCCGAGTGGCTGTGTGTAAGGAGGCAGGAAACGGCTGATGAATTTGCCCAAAGTCTCTTCCTTCCTCCATCAGGCCAGCTCTGTGGCTGGGATGTCTCATTTTTTCATTGTTCTTGAGCTGTGTTTTCTAACTCTTCTCCACTCTTTATTGTCTAACCGCATGCTCAACTCTGCCAAGAGATGTCACTATTCACCTTAGGTGAAATGCCTCATTTTGTCTCATTTCTGTCGTGAAACTTCTGACTCCCCTTATCCAAGACCCCTGATTACCGTCTGTTAGTGTATCCATGGCTCTCTCTCGTATTTCTACCCAGAACCTATCCTCTTCATATATTCTCCCTACCTTTCCCCTTTCCCCCTCTTTCACACCTTTTATTTGTTACAGAAGTTTCCAGGACTGTAGTGTGTCCCCAGTTTAAAATGTCAGATACTTCCTAGCTAAGCGAGTGTAGGGAAGCCAATCAGTCGTAGAGGACGGTGATCACTCAGCGAAGCCGGTGGTGGTCATGCCCACGTATCACCAGCAGAGGACGCCAAGAGTCCACTTGGCTGTGACGTTTCCTCAGGTCAGTAGCCTGAAATAGAACCGTAAACACAGATGGCCATTATCTTGTTTAATGAGGATGAGCCCAGGGTTTGAACAAGGCAGGTCAGTTGGAGACCTGGGCGTTGGAGAGACACTCAGGTGAGGCTTATTAGAATGTCTCGTTGGCTGCAGGTGAGAATGCAGAAGGAGAAATTCTGTGGCGTGGCCACAAAATCCCTAAGCACACAATGTGTTCTTCAAAAGAACATCTTCTTAATGCCATTTCTTGGCTAGTAGTGTTAGACAGTTCCTGATCAAACCCTATATGGTCACACAGTGGCCATCACACAGTTTATCTGAACATGCTTCACAGGTTGTCCTACGACTCCTTGAGATTAGTCGTGAGGCCACAAGGTCGGATACCAGCCCACGGAGCTCTCTCGCCTGAGAACAGCTTATCAACAAATTCAGCATGGAACAGATGTCACCCCAATAAGTCTAACAATAAAAATGAATTAAAAAAATGCAGCATGGGAAGTGGACCGCCTAGGTGCAGGAGGGTGCTCCTCAAAGTGCAGGCATGTCACAGAGTGCTCTGGAGCATGGTAGAAGGTCTTGACACTCTTCTACTATCTACTTTGGTTGCCGTGTAACCTGTGTTTTACTGTCCAGGCCATGGGAGTAATTTGAGTTGACAGATCACATTTTCGGTGCTTAATCACATTTCAGGTGTGACTAAAAGCACATCTGAGAGCTGTTTCAGAAAGAACTACTTTGTGAATTTGCTGCTTCTTCGGGGGAACAGTGTAAGAGCTAAGTATGCATAAAATTTGGTCAAACTCTCATTTTCCAAGTCTTCTGAAAATTTGAAAGTTATTTAGTGGCTTCTTTAAAAGCTTTTTTAATTTTTCAATTATAGTTGACATACAATATTAAATTAGTTGCAAGTGTACCACACAGTGCGTAGGCATTTCTATAACTTACAAAGTGATCACCCTGTAGCCCTTTCTTACTAAGAGCTTCCTGGAAATTATTTTATTTGAATTCTATTAGACACATTTCTCCTTATAAAGAAAATCGTGGCTTTTGCTGAGGCATGTAATAAAGGTAAATGAAAGAAAAAATCATTTGCCAAACCATTTTAAAAAAATGAACAGTAATGACTGAAGTGACAACATGAGAAGACTGAGTATTTCTAAGAGGCCCTCGGTCGACAGCAGTCAGCTTACAGTGACCTGGGTTCAAGCTGGCCTGTAGAGCAGCCACTAACCAACGAAGCCCCTGAAATGTGGCTATACATACTGAGGTGCGTGTGTGGTTAGCCACATTTCAAGGGTTCAGTGGTCACAGTGAGTAAAATGTGTAAAATATCCAGCAAATTTTGAAGACTTAGTATGAAAAAAAAAAAAGAATGAAAAATATCTCAGTCAGAATCATTTATATTAATTGCATGCTGAAAGGGAAATGTTCTGAATATATTAGGTTACACAAAATACCTTATAAAAATTGATTCCCCATTTTCTTTTTTATGTTTTAAAATGTGGCTACTAGAATCTACATGAAACTTGGATTATATTTCTGTTGGACACGCCTGGTCTCGTCATCCATATGATTGAAAGGCCGGGTCACTTAACCATGATGGCCCACCAGCTATGGATTATTTAGAGCGTGCCAGGTGCAGAACACTGTACAGGACATTGTGAGTAATCAGAACTACTGTACCCCACAAGAACTACTGTACCCCACACGAGAACACGACCTCTGCCATCACCATGGCAGAATCTGTGGGGCAAGGTCACACAGACACGCCTTGTCATTTAGCAGCAGGTGCCTAAAAGCAGAAGCTGTTGGGGGGATGAGCCTGTCACTTTCTTCTTGAAGAAAGATTTCCCTTTGTGATGGTTCTAAGATGCTGACTGTCCGTTTTTCCGTTCTATTAACTCTCTGCAAATTGATCCTAGTTCATTTGCAGGAAAATGAGTGCTTGTTGCCTTGAGGACCCCACGGGTGGTTTCTTTTCTTTTTTTTTTTAAAGGTATTTTGTCAGTGTCAGAGGACACTCTCTGTCATTTTTTCCATTTAGTACGGGTTCCCTTTTTCTGGGAGTTGGGGGAGAGGTCTGCAGAGATTCTAGGAATGGCACCTGCTTGGCTCAGCCTCTCACCCCATGGGACACTGTTTGTTGGTGGGTTGGTTGGCTTGCTTGTATAGCTGATCCTCTTCTATATATTTTGCTTCCTGAGGGCAAGTGTTCTGGTGACCAATTGCTGCACAGCAAATCACTGTGAAGCTTAGTGCACAGAGTGCTGCCATTATGCCGATGACAGACACAAGTTTCCCTGGAGGACCTGGGGGGAGGGGAGACAGTGGACTTAGTCTGGCTTCTGTGTTTCCCAACCTTCATTCACCTTCATTCCTCATCCTGGGGTTTTGTTAGGTCTATGTACCCCGCTTTGTTCTTCTTTGCTTGCTTTTCTTTTTTTTTTTTAAAATGTAATCTCTTTGAAAACATAACGTTATTCTAAGCCGTGATATCATGAAAACACAGTGGGTATTTAGACTCCACATTCACTATCATCCCTATGCTACAGGTAAGCATCTTCTGTGCCTCCCGGGGTTTGCTTTCCACTCTCTGGGAAAATGCTCTGGCTCGATGGCCTCTCCTCTCGTCTCAGCAAACGGATGTTCTTCCCTGAGAACGTGAACTTGACAAGCAAAGTGAACAAAAAAAAAAATCATGGCTGAATTCTTCCTCTTCCTTTGGCAGATGTCTCTCCCTTTTCCTTCCAAGTCCATTTGCTGTCACAGAACCCCATGGGCTTCATAAATCTCCACTCTCATCACCTTGCGCACAGCGGGGATGCTCACGAGGACTTCCAAGGCATGACAGATAGAAGTGTGTTTGCTGTGTCCTGTCAGTTCAGTGTTTAACCACAACTTCCCCATCTCAATGGACTCCCACATGAGCGAAGGCAGAAAAGAGGAAGTGAGTTAATTTCTCACAAAACCCCCAAATCCCTTCTTTCACACAGGCATTATTAGAACAATTGGCGAAATTTGAATCAGGTCTATAGAAAAAATAAGAGTGTTGAATTAATGTTGATTAATTTTGATCCTTGTTCTGTGGATAGGTAAGAGAGTTTCCTTGTTTTAGGAAATACACACTGATGTGTTTAGGAGTAAAAAAGGGCATAAAAAAATAAATAAATAAAACATCATGACAGAATGAGAGAGACCGTGTGAGACAGGAACTTTTCCTGCTTTTCAACAAGGACTCTGCATTCACTTTGCACGGGGGCATGGCACACTACGTTTCTAGTCCTGTTAAGGAGAGTTACAAAAGATCGCTGTCGGCGATAGAGGAAATTGTGGAGGTATGACTTTTGATTTCCACTAAATCCCCTTTTAATGATTGGGTGCAGCCAGGGTTTAAGGCAGATAGCTCATGGAAGTTCATGATAAGCGATCACAGATTAAACAAGGTGGTTCCTCCAATTGTCTCAGCAGTATCTAGCAAAGACGACATTATAGCAAGTGCAGTGGCCAATGGCATCATTATGCTGTTATAGATTTGGCTAAACAACCCCCCCCCCCCTTTTTAATCCCAATTTCAGAGTATAGTCAAGCAGAATTTTTTTTCTCCTGAAATGAAAACCCAGGGCATTTGAGTTAATCTAGGGAGGTGGGACTGGGATTTGCTAACCTTAAGAACAAGTTAGTGAACGACGGTAATGATATTATGATGCCTATGGCATTATGATGATATCTCAGACATCTCAGAATAAAAAGTTCAGAAGGAGTGAAGGACCATATCGTCACCCATATCGTTTCTCAGTCAACCACGTCAGAGGTTGACTGTTAAACATGAAAATTCACGGTTCATTCCAATGTATAATTTGCTGGACTTGAGCAACTGGAGACAGACTCCAAACAGACCTCAGAACTGTGTTATTGTCTCTTAGAGACTCTGCCTATGAGCAAGTAGCTCAGAGGCTGGCAGGGTCATTGAGATTTTGGCAAAATCACGTTGCTCCGCTAGGAATTCTGAAGTCCCTATTTATAGAGCCATCAGAAAGAAACCTGAATTTGAGCTTGGCGTTGAGTAGAAACATTTAAGTGTTTGCAGAGCACAGCAGCATAGACCTATGAGTATGTTTGCATATTGGAGTGTGACGCCTACCCAGAATGTTTTGTTAGGAAGGATGCCAGACTCCTAACTCTAAAATCAGGCATAGACTTAGAACTATTTGAAAATAACTAAACATGTGTTGAGAATAGCTGGTGAGTCCAAGCAATTTATTGAACAAACATTATGCCGTGTACTATAAAGGTACAGAATAGGTCTCCGGTTGTCCTCACTAAGGAATTGGAGATAAGCCTTTACTAATGGGGCTGAGAGGCGTCTCTATGCTGTCCTTCGTAGGTCCACTGCCAGGTGTGTTCACCTTGACTCCCACCCCACAGCTCCTTGCTCTGCATTAAAATGTTGTCTTCTTCATTCAGAGTCCTTATTACCAACAGAAGGTTTTCCTGGTCTGCTCTCTGACACCTACGGCAAGCTTGGCGATGTCTAGGTCTCTCCTCCGAGTGTGTCTGTTGTCTGCTCTCTCTGGCCAAATTCTCCTGCTGTCTCAGCACTTTCCTGAGTCCTAAGCTTTCAGGAGAGGAGCAGGAAAGCTCTCTTGGGAGAAAGAGTAGGTTCTACTGGAAATTGATGTCCCCTTCATGTTGTCCCATGACCCCGGAACACCTTGATACACCCACGCCCTTAGCAATAGCGCTGCAGTGACCCTTGACCACACAGTGAGAGCCCAGACTCATGTGGCTTCCCACAGAAGTTTGTACTGTGCTATTATGTCATTTGACCATCTCAGAGTTGAACTGACTTTCCCAAAGAGTAACAAGTGACAAAACGGTCATTTGAATGCAGTTTGTCACTTCCCTCTGGAAACTACCTTTGATTTCCTTTCCTCAAAATACGCCTCACCCACCCCAAAGCCGCATTCATTCTTTTCCTTCTTGCTGTAATTGTAATTGTCAGCTCTCTTAAAATGATCTGTTTTTTCAGACCCATGGACACAGTCAGTAGTTTAGTGGTTACCTGAGGGTGCGGGGCTGGGGGGAGGCGGGTGGGAGAGGAGGGAGGGGTAGGCAAACCTATGGTGATGGAAGGAGACCTGACTCTGGGTGGTGAGCACAGAACACGACACACAGACGCTGCACTGTAGGACTGTACACCTGGAATCTATGTAACGTTTATTAACCAATGTCACCCCAATAAATTTGACAGTTAAAAAGAAAGATCTGATGTTCTTTCTGATTGTTTTTTCACTGATCTCCCTCTAACTGGATGAAATCCCAATGACTATTGTCCATGCTTAGTAAATAACTTAGCCACGGTGATAACAACATCGATAAGAATTGCTTGTTCTCTGAATTAAGTTTGCTGCAATAGAATTTGTGAGAAGTGTGTGTGGGGGGGTCTTTCATTTTGAGAAGGGCTAAATGCAAAGTGGGTGAGTGGAAAACCTTGCTTGTACTCTTCAACTTGAAATATATGGAGTTGATGGTTCTCCCTTGAGGAAAGAGTGAAGGGAGGAAATCTATAAAACAGAGTCATTTTAACCAAGCTGTTAAAGTAATTCATGTTATAAAGGTTGAGGCATGAGAAAAGGCTCCATTCTTGTCCTAACTAGCCTGGGAAATTAATTTTTTTGAACTTTCCAGTCCCACATGAATGCCTGGACAGACATCTGGACCTCCAGGTGACCCTCAAATTGTCCTTTCAAGAATTCTTGTGTTCAGGCCACCTGGCATCTATTATCCAGACCACCGGGGCATGACCAGACCTCCTGCACTCATCATCCTGACAGTCTGACATCTGACAGATAACCATTCTGGATCAATCTAGGTCTAAGAATGTGAGACTGATCATTCTCTAGAATGTGCTTTTTACTATAAGAACTTTTAACTTTTCTTTTTTCTTTGGAACACTCCTGGGTTTTTGCCGAGCTGTGTTCCCAGTTTGCAAACTCCAAGACCCCTGAGTAACTCTCTATCATTTATTTCTAGGAAAGCTTCCAGGTTCTTGTGTTGCTTTGACAACCTCTATGCTGTATATTTGATGACTTTGTTATGAGAGGCTATGTGCTAAATGGTCACCATTTGTTCTGAGTGCTGGAAGGCTGACCTCCGTGGGCTCTGTCAACCTTACCTTCTGATGTCCTGTTGTTTTGGGCCAGTTGGAGTCACCACAGAGATAACAGAGTAGGAGAGTGAGAGATTAGGGAATTCATGATCTCTTTTCTAGACTTTCAGCTGTGAGGTGGCATCTGCTGCATTTCTCTACCAAGGTCATGGTTTCTTTCGAGTTGTGGTTGCTTATAACAATGGCTCTAGCTACTTCTAAAGCTCTGTTTGGTGACAGTTCTCCCTCGTTGCTGTGTCAGGCATTATGGTTGCTTGTTGCCTTGCAGGGCTGCTTCACCATGATTTGTTCATTTCCTTTAACCCAGCCCATACTTTTATAGGTTGTCTTTCCCTGAAATCCTCCTCAACTACCTGTGTGAGTGTTCCATGTGTCCTGCCAGAACCTTGAATCTCGTAAGGATTCTCATAAAGTATTTCTGGTATAGTCTTGTCCCTTTCATGAGAAATCCAAACAGAGACAGTAGGGGAAGCTCCTGAACTTACTCTAACTCGGGGCCCTTACTTCAATCCTTGTTCCTTTTCCTTTATTTTCAGCTTAAAAGAAAAAAGTCAAGGCAGGGTTCTATTTGCCTTGTCTTTGTCCTGTAACCTCAGTCAATTAGCAATGACCAAGTGCTGGAGTGCCGTAATGGGCACATGGCACTGGGATGGTGTGGCTGCCATGGGGGTGGGGAGGGGAGGAGAGGTTCCCTGAATAAAGGAAGGACTTTTTTCAGAGAAGAGACTGTGTGGACCAGTCAGACTCAGCAGGTTCACACGCGTGCTCTTAGGGCCAGCCGTGTGTTCAGGAGATGAGAAGGTTGTTTTGCTGGTATACTGCGGAGGATTCCAGAAAGATTCCCTGCCCCAAACGATTGTAAAAGACATCTCACTTCGTTATCCTCTTTGCCGATGTCTAAATTTCTACCATTCCAATAATAACCTTGACAGCACAAAGTGTAAATTGGAAACCAGATTTATCAGTCCTACATTTATACCCGATAGTGAATAAGTTTAAACTCATTAATGTAGCCCAGACTCGGAACCCACTTAGCAGGTAGGAGGGGGTGCTTGGTGAGGGCACAGTACACTCAGAAGGGAGCAAAGATCCTGATGAAGTCTGTTTGCTGGGGGTATTTTGCAGGCTTTTTCCCTGAAGAAGGGCCAGGGGGGAATGTCTCCCCCATGACTGGTTCTCAGTGTGCGTGCAATGAGCCTGCAAGTGTCTCTGGGAGTGGAATAGTACCACCCAACGAACCTGTCTTGCCCAGGAAATTGGCCAAGGGGTTCACACTTCTTTCCAGCCTCCCTGAGTTGAAAATTGATGGCCACCCCAACACTTCAGTACCCCAAAGAAAATCAACTAGGCCCAATGGTCAGGAGCACTTCAGAAGATTCCATGAACTTTGTGCATCTGAATGAGTCTGACTCATCAGTGGGAACCTTGAGAGATGCTCATAAAACTACTAGATCTGATGGCTCCCTCTTGCAGGATCGAAGGCATAGTTTGAAATAAAAATAAGCAAGGAGGGTGAATAGCCAGCGTTGCCCCTCTTTCCATGTGGCCTACTGTATTCCACAAGAAGCAAGGTATTTGACCTTCCTATGTAATTTCCTATCTTCCCACATATGGGTTTTGTACGTTTGCTTGTTGCATTTTAAACTAGAGGGATAATCTCTACAAATGTGTCTAGGTTCCTAAGCTCCAATATTCTAGCATTCTATTTCCCAATTTTGTCCAGAACCAGTCCTACAGATACAGAACAACCATTGACTAAGCTCTTTCTTCCTTGGATGTACAACATCTGAGAGGTAAAAATAAAGGTCTTGTTGGTAGAGACAAGGGGAGAGGATATGTGACAGCTGCATGTCCTATCCATGGAGCATGTGCTCCTACACTGTTTACTAGCAGAGCATCTGTTAAATGCTCAGTCCATGGTGCCATCATTGTGTTGAAAATAAATTATTCTAGAAGGTAAGGAACAGGCCCCCAATAAATTTCTAACCTAGAATTCTCTCTTAAATGTCACAACAGTAAGTCAGTACTTATTGGACACTCCTCTTGGACTTTTCCTGGTCACCTTGTCCAGTGGGGGCTGCCCCTGAATACCTTAAGAATCAAATAAATTTGAGTGAATTAGCACAATGCAATCCTAGCAGTCTTTCTGCTTTTACTTTGTTACGTCACTCTTCCCATGCCACCCCCAAGTCTGATCCTCACGTCACCGCGAGGTTAAGTAGTTGACAATGCCACTCTGTTGTGTATTCGTCTTGCTCCGCCAGAACGGAATGACTTGCACCTGTCTGAGGAGACCCAGATACACTCTTACTTTTGTATTAACCATTCCTTCTGCCTTCAAGAACTTTCCACTCTCTACACACCCAGCCCCTCTCCTCACAGTACAGTTCTCCTTTAACATGCACCCTAAACACCTCTCAGGGGTCTTTGCTGAATGAACCCTGGGTGTGGTCATTCAGGCTCCCGTGGCGCCTGCCTCCTCTGGACGCAGCACGTACCCCGCAGAATGCCGAAGGCGTCATCTCTGCTGTCGTCTCTAAAACATGAGCACGCTTGACATTTGACGTCCACTAACGAGCACGGTGCCTGGCACAGGGCGAGTGGTAAATAAATGTTAGATAAATTAATAGATAGTAGCAATACTTGGGAGTTCTACAACCCTTTACAATTTCCAGTGTAATTTTACATTGCTTCATTTAATCCTCAAAAAAGTGAGATTGTTAAAAATACTTATCTTTAAAAAAAAATCCCATACAGTTTTACACTTTAAAATTTTCCCAAATAACTTAGGAGTCAAGGGAAAAAAATGAATAATGAAAGAAATACTGTATATCAAAATTTGTGGGATGAAGAAAAGCTGGGAAGAAAGGGATATTTATAGGCATAAATGCTTATATTATAAATGCAAAAAGTCTGCAAATTAATAAGATCAAACTTAAGTTATAAATAATAATACATTCAAAGAAAAAAATGAAGAAAATAATAAGGATATGGACAGAAGAAAATAGTTACATAGAAAATCAAAATACTGTCAAGATAATTAACAAAGCCCAAATTAGTTCTCTGAGAACAATAAAGTTATCAAATATCCTATTTTCCTATGAGATTGATCAAGAGAAAATGGCACAAAGATGCAATATTAGAAATTAATAAGGGAACAAAACCACAGCAATAATTAAAATGACAACAAAATAATACTCTAAAAATATGCCAGTTGATTTGAAAAAAGACAAAATTGACCAATTCTGTCTTTTTTCAAGAAGTAACAGGAGCTCAGATAGCATCTTAACCAGTGGAATAAATGGAAACAATTGTTTAAAGGTCTGACCAGGGAGCCAACAAGCCTGGATCGTTCCATTACCTGATTTATCAATCCCTGCACTGACACTGCACTATCTTGTACCCATTTTGAAATAAGTAGCAGAAAAAATATGTGTCTAGTTATGCTTGGATGTGACTAAAACGCCTTTGTACAGAAATGAAGGAAACTGATAGCAAAGTCTGCACGTGTGGAGAGAGCTGAGGACTTGCGTGGGTCAGAGATCCAAGAGGGACGGTTTGGTCTTGGAGCGATGCTTTAATATTGTGCTGATGGCACAGATCACTGCCCCCAAAGGAATTAATTTGAATAGTAGCATTTGTTAGCAAAAGGGGAAGAGCCAGTCGGGCTTCGGAATACCCACTAGCACTTTCTGAAGAAGTTTCACGGATGTGTTTGTAGTGACAACTTCCCAGACGCTCATTAAATGGAAACAAATCCAACTGCATATTAGACTGAAGTGTTCCTCCTACCTTCTTCTTCATCTTTCCATTTAAAAAAACCTTTCATCCTCTTTTCCTCCTCCCTAAGTGCAAGGGAGGAGATGGATTGAGATTTGTAATGGGCAATGATTTCACACCCTCCATATCTGCCACTCACCTCTGCCAATGAACAGCATCTCCCTCTCTGTCTCTGTCTCTCTCCCCCCCGACTCTATAGTGCTTTTATCTAGTGAGTCTGATATAACTGCTCTCCCAAATTAACGTATTACTGTAGAGGACCCTATCATTCTTGCAGCATAAAATTTTATTTTTCTTTCACTAAAGATAAATGAACTCTGCCGTGCCTGAATTTTGTAGTTTTAAGGTGATGGAGGAGACTAAATTAACGAGTGTGCCAGGATGATCTGAGCACCACCCAGCATCTCTTTCTTACCCGAGGTAGATGGGACAGGGTGGGGTGTCTAGGACCTGGAGGTTCCGAATTACCCAGGTCACGCACCGAGCCAGCCAAGTCGGCCCGTGGCTTAGTGCAGCCAAGGAGTTTGCTCTACATCACGGTAGAGTAAAGGGGCCAGGAGCCTGCATGTCAGGGGGTGGGGCGGGGGTGGTCATGACAACCAGAGCTGGAGAAAGTCAGCTGGACTTCGAGCCAGTAAGTCATTTCCGTGGACCATTGTTCCATCTATAAAAATGGGGTGGGTGTAACCGCAGCCGTGGGGTTGTCAGGCACGCTTTCTGCTGAGAACACGTCTTCTCTTATTCACGCCAATAGCTGCATGAGGCAAAGGTTTTTGGACTGTAAAAAGCCATGACAGTGGCCTCAGGCACTTATTTGGCAAGCTCTGAGAGCCTCATCTTCGTTTGAGTCATAATTTTACTGGTGTTGGTACATCCTGTTGATGGGTCTTATGCGGTAATGACACAATGAAAGTTAATGTTGTCATGTGAGCTGTGATTGTGACTGGTGGATCACCAAGCCCTTGTCCGATGGCAATGATGTTGGCATGTAGGCTTAGCCCTCCTTACACTATCACACCTGGAAGAAATTAATGGTTAGGGGCTAGAAGAGTCCTGTGCTTGTCTTTAGTTCATTACTTATTAAACTTACTAGAGTCTGTGTGGTCAGACAAGTATAAACTTGTTTCTTAAAGAAAGGTGAAACCTTTCTAGGTATACAGCTGGTACGGTAGGCCAGGCCCTAAATGTGTGTTATTTCTAACCTTTAGAACAGCGCAACAGGTAGAGATTAGGATCAGAAAAACTAGGTAATCAACTTAAGGTCAGCTAGCTAACAAGCGGTAAGAGATGACTCAGAATCCTCATCATTACAGCTATGTTTATCTGACACCTCTTACCCTGAATCTTGGCTCCCTAACATTTTTCTCTCATATTTTGACACTCAGCTTGGTTTTCTCATTCATGAAACTTCCCCCTGAACTTGCTGTTAGCTTACCTCTGTAGCCTATGTTATTTTCTCCAACTACATAATCAGCCTTTTCTTTTGATGTATGTCCACCTGCTTTGTCACCTGCAGCTCTTGGCCTGGGTTGCATAGATGTCATCTAGATAGTATATATGTCTACCATCCGTTATATCCTGCAACCAGGACTGAGGAATGAATAACAGCTCCTCACGTATGGATGGTCCCAATTCTTGGGCTAATTGGTTAGCTATCAATTTTGAACATCCAACAACCTCTGATTCTCAGAGTGTGGATATACACACGTGATCCTGAGTCAGTTGTGGCATGATACTAACTTCAATATTTTGCAACTTCCTTTTTTAGGAAACTCTTGATTTTTATTCCAGATTTGGTCATTGTGCTAAGTCACAGACTAAAAATAAGTTAGAAGTCAACCTCCTTTCCCATCCTTTAAATACCCATTCGACTGCTTCAGAATGAGAGAGTTTTTTGCTGAATTTTTGCCCATCTTCTTTCCTTCATAGTAATGTAGCTGAATCTTTAGGTCACCAGTACCTACTTTGAGAAAGACTCTTCGCTGAAGGAGGCAGTGTCAAAGCAGAGGTCAGACATATCTCAGGATTGTGGCCTCAGTGCACATTATAAATAATAGAAAGCATGATTGTATCTGATAACATAAAATAGCCATTATTACTAATAATAGTTGGATACATAAAATAATGTTACTGTATTTTCCATTTGGATTAGGGTCCTTTGTTGGGTTGGTTTATTGTCATGGTGGGATTCTTTTGGGGGGAAAACTTGTTAGGGAGGAGAGGAACACGGATGAAGAACTCTGGCCTTAGGAGGGCGTGGGAGGGAGCACGCAGCTGCCCTTCCTGCAGTATTTTATCCGTGGCAGGCTCTACGCTAGTTGGTTAGGCCTTGTCCATTTTTACGACAATCTTAGGAATTCGTATTATTTTCTCTTTATCACAGATAGGAGGCTGAAATTCAGAAAGGCCAAGTCACTTGCTTCAGACCACAGAAAGGAGAGTGGCAAGGTGTGTTTTGTGGCTTTGCCTTGTAATTCACGGGCCAGCCGTGGCCTCATGGGACACGTAGGACAGGTCTAGAAAAAGCCTACTGCTTCTGCTTATAATAGTGTTGGGAACGAAATTCTCCTACAGACCTCTAAGTAGAAAAGCTGGAGTTTGGATTTAAACCAAAACACAATACAAACCAGCAAATATGTGACTCTTTAGTGCGTCTGGGCTCATAGAAAAAAGAATCTTCCAGCACTCCTCCCATATCACTGGACAGCTATGTTGATTTGTTCAAGTAAAGAAATCTGTCTGACAGTAACTGCAATGAGAGCTACCTGCTAGGTTAGGTTTACAATTAGGTCTGGGGCTGATTTTCAGCACAATCTACAAAATAGGTCCAGGATTTCCTTCAATGTTGCCATTAGTGTCTGTTGGCTTTCAGAGCGTGTCTTGAGTTGATATTTGGCTGCCCTTTGCCTATTACTTTCTTCTCCCAAATTCCCCATGCAGTTAACCAGCCAATGGTATTATAATTACCATTCCTCTCATACATTGGAGTTATTGCAGCCAGCTGATTACCCAGCACCTTACCACTCACCTTTATCTCTTCACAATCAACCACAGGTGAGATTGCTAGTGACGGTGATGTCACTGCAGGCCAAGGATTATTACGACTGCACTTCTACGGGGAATGATCTTAACCTGGTATTCCTGGAGAGGAAAACCTGAGACAAAAACTTAAGCACCCACTGAGGCATGTGATCCAGGGAAAGCAAAGTGGGAAAAGAGAGAGGCAATCTGAAGACGAATTCCCGACTGGAGAGGGATGTGAGATATACGCTCAGTACGAGACTCGGGACCCACTTGATAGACGTCTCAGGGACATCCTTCTGAAGAAAGAAAGGGAGATGCATTGAGCCATCCATTCCTCTTGTCTTGGAGAAACATTTGCTCGCTGAATGATCACGCTTCTAACTTCTGGGTGGCGTGAGTTCTGAGTGAGGCTCCACAGCAGAGCTGGTGACACATCCACAGCAAAGGCAGGTGAGCCCTGGAGCAGGGACGCAAGAAGCCTGTGTCACAGGCCCGCCCACGCCTGTCGGTTCAGAGGCTGATTTAGACCTGCACAGAACCGGTCACCACCACTGGGGCTGGAAGGAAAGACAGATGAGGCTCAGGAGAAATCCTAAGAGGTGTCTGGTGATCTCTGTGACTCAGCCATGGCACGCTTAGGCCAATATTCAACAGAAATGCCAACACATGTGTGGCATTATTTATAAAAGCCCCCAAATGGAAACAATCCAATGCCCATTGCCAGTAGATAAAGTGCAGAAACGTAATGCTGAACACAGTGGGGACGATCCAAGAGAATAGGTATTTGATTCAATTTAATTAAAAAATAGGCAAAGTTGATTGAAGATGCTAGAACTCAGACAGTGGTTACCTTTGGGAAATACAGCACGTACAGGGAATGCTGTCGGTGCTGTCTCTGGGTCCTCAATAGCACCAGTGCACCCATTCTCCAGGCTACTGCAGGGGTTGGCTGCTCACCACTCCCAGTGTCCCCTGCTCCTTTGTTGGATGAGAGCCATCTTGCCTGGGAGCTATGCCCCTCCCCTTGAAACCAGACCTCGACTGATGACTAATCGACACCGGGGTGCAAAAGGCCAGGCCCTTTGCTTCACAGTGAAACTAAGCGTGACTCAATTTTTGCTACAGAGCTCCCTCCTCACGAGAGCAGAGCAATCTCCGTCTTGGACTATAGTCTTCAGCGTTCTTTAGCTTTGGCCCCGTTGTAAAACGTTCCCCCCATCCTCTTTCTCGGGGAGCACTCTTCCAATGACCACACCAAAGAATTCCTGTTTCAGACTCTGAGAGTAGAGGACTAAGCTGAGAGAGAGAGTCGAGTGCTGATGGCAGGGTCTCGAATGGGCCTGCTCTGGTGCTGGGGCTGCTCTATTTCTTGAGCTGGGTGAGAGCTACAAGGGGTTGGTAACTGTGATAATTCATGATAGAAAACATTTATGATATGTGTATTTTTCTGCATTTCTACATAAAGATATGGGGCGGGGAGGGAGAGATAGAGAGAGAGAGACAGACAGACAGACAAGAGAGGTTACTCTGCCTTCCACATCCTTGAGTTGAAAAATGCCTGCCTCAGAAGTATGAGTACCTCGAAATACTCTCAAGACTCTCTATGTACTTGGAAAGTCTGCAAACACCGTGAGCACCCTCTGAGCAACTCGTGAGATTCATGGCACTTGGTATCTACCTGCAAGACACCCACCTCTATTAATATCCTTCCAAATGAGACATGATAGTACAGATAGTGCTTTCCGGAAAAACTAGATGATGCAGCTTTAACAAAATCTAAAATTTTAGTGGCTTAGCACAGTAAACATTTATTCTTTACAAAATCTGCTGAAGTTTGGGGTAACTCTTTGGAGGGGTGACAGCAATTCAGGCTTATTTCATCTTGTGGAGACTTTGTCAAGATGTGCTTCTACAGTCAGCACGGCAGAGGGAGGGAGGCCACCAGAGAATTTGTACCAGCAACCAAGTGTTTCCATCTAAAAGTGACATTGGTTACTTCTGGGAACCCTGCACTGGGCAGGAGTAGTCAGATGCCCCTGCCCATCCCTCTCCCCACCCCACAACTGCAGGGGGTTGGACTACAGGAAAACGTAACCCTTCCATGTGCCCACAAGAAGAGAGGAGACGGTGTCCCTAGAAAATGCCACCATGGGGGTTCCCTGGTGGTGTAGTCACTAGGTTTTGGCACCCTCAATGCCGCGGCCTGGGTTCAATTCCCAGCCAGGGAACCACCCAAAAACAAACAAACAAACAAAGAAATACACAAAAAAAACTATTATGCTGTTAATTGCTGTGAGAATGGAGGACACTTGAAAATTTTGCATTTTCTAATTTTCCACATGAATATTTTATGTGATTGTCTACTTCCTATTTCCGATTGGAAAATAGATCTCTGTAAGTGTGGCTTTATCATTAGGAAATAATCTCATAACTTAAATATAGGAGAAAATATAGAAAACAGTAAAGACATGGATGGCTTTTTTTCCAAATGTAAACATTTTATTTTCAGCAACAAAAGTTGTCCCTTGTATATGAGGATAATACTAGCTGGTGGCTGCTCATAGGTCCTTGGACTGCTTTTCCTCAGGGGAGACTCCTTTCTATTGTCTCTCCTCTTGAGAGATGTTCATCACTGGGGCTGCTCTCCGGGATCACTGTCAGAGTCTTATACTTTGGAAAAGAGCCTCTTTTCTTCAAAACTGGACCATACATATCAATAAGCCATTGAATTTGCCCTTCCTTAGCCTTGCTTTGTGGAACTAAATTATAGCAGTACATAAAACAGTGCATTCTAAATCATAAAAATAAAATATGCAGAAAGAACTATAAATAAAATTATACTTAATAGTATAATTATACTTAATTATACTTAATACTGTCTTTTATTTAAAAACGGTGGCTCTGCAGGAAACTATCTTCCTTGGGCTCTCGAAAGATATTGTTCTGTTCAACTCGGAAATGGTGGTCACTTCTGGTGGCAGTTGAACCAGCTGTTAGCTCTCTGAAGAGTCAAAATTCTCTTTGTTTTAGGATCAAATGTATATTGCCTTGTTCCACGGAAGAAATAAAAGTATCCTAGAAATAAAACAAAAAAGACTTACTGAATTATACAAATGATTTCTAGGTGTAACCTGAATTCTTGGAAAACCCAAGTCTTTTGGGAGAACCAATACTTTTGTCATTTCCTATCCCAATACTTATATGGATACTCTTCTATGGCAATGCAATAAAAGAAATATATCTATATCTATTTATTGACATTGACATATTTGTATTTATATTTACTTACCATCTTTCTGAAAAACAGCATCAACATTTTTGCCAATTCCAGGAAAGCCAGTTGCTATCATTTGTGGATAACCTGCATCCATAGATCGTTTATATTCATCATACCTGATCAAAAAATAGTTAAAAGTGTCAGAGCCATTTGTTAAATGTGAAGCCTTCTCCCAATTACTACAGCGAATTCATAGCAAGACCGTGATGGGAACTTCTAATTCCATAGATCACGCGCACGACGCGGGTTGGGATGAGGTGAGTAGGATGTCGGGTGGATCAGAAGGTTTATAAGGTCCCTCTGAACTCCAGCACCTAATGCTAATCCTCCAGTCAGAGCCACCCAACGTCCTGACGATTATTGACGAAGAGACTTGGATGCTGGGCTGGCTGGACAGCCATTCATAGAAACGGCAGCTAGCCAAGGCAATATGAGACTCATTTTTAAATGAGTCAATCTAGAACTTTCTTTCTCTGTAGAGCGAACTGGTGTCCTAACATTTTCTGCACTGTCTTTACCTCCAGTATTGGTTAGCCACAAAGAAGTATGTTTTCCCAGTATCTTCCTCAGAAACAGCAGCGTCAATATGGTTCACACTTCTAGGGAAGCCGAAGTCTCTGTGGATGTTCCTGGGGTATCCGGGCAGCACGTTGTTCTCCTGAATGACCCAGTACCGCTGACCTGCCAATCAAGAGACGGAGGTGAGAGCACTCGCCCAGAGCACCGCGAGACGGTGAGCAGATCCAGAGTTAAGTTCTCAGCCTCAGGTGCCTGAGCCGTGTTTCGGCTGCACGTTAGAATGATCTAGGGAGGTGTTTAGAAAATGCTGATGCTGGTATCCTACCCCAGACCAATTAAATCAGTGTATTTTGTGAAGTTTCCTAGGTGATTCTAAGTCACAACAGCTGTGGTTTATGGGGTTGGGAGTTTCTTTCCAAAGCCAGAACTTTAAATAACTGAATTCATGATGCCACCACCTTAGTGACAATTCATGCTAATTCAGGACTTCCCATACTTGGAATTACCTGGAAATTTTGTTAACATTCAAGGTCTGGGCTGGGACCTGCCGGACCTGAAAAGCATTATGCTGAGATTCTGTATGTCTAACATAGTCCCCAGGTGACGTCAGCAGCCCTGGTCTGAGGACTACACTTTGATGACAAGACTGCAGCAACCCTGCCCCCTCCCCCCAGCCCAGCTGGCCAGCATGGGGCTCCCCGTTTCTGAAAAGAGTCATCTGTATTAACATTGCTCTAGGAAATCACACAATTCAAATGTTTCTGTTCCATCCTGTCTACAGTACTGCTCCTAGTCTCTCCATTTTACATCTGAGCACCCGCAGGGATATGGAGAGGGTTTAAGGCACATGAAAGAGTATTCACAGAAAGCACTTTCCTAAGTCCAGGCCAGAAAATTCCTATGTGCAGGTGGTTACAGGCTGTAAATTTTGAGTGACTCAGGGATATACCATGCCATTCTTAATTAAGGTGATGGGCTCCCACTGGTTGGGTGAGATTCAGACTTTCCAAAAAAGTCCAGGGGGAGAGCTAATATTCTCATATCTCAGCCAAAATTAATTTGTAGAAACTGAAAAATAATTGGAAGCATTACCTTTGAAAAACAGGACTTCATCTCTGTAAGCAACCTCATAAGCAGCTTGAAGTCCAAGTGGCAGACTGGGCCAGAAAACAGAAATAAAGTTGAGCTCAGCTTCCTGGTAGTATGGACTGACGCGCATGTAGAACCTGGTTTGAAAAAATGGAAAAGAAGGTTTTGATCTAATCTGCAGCAAGCTCTGGCTGACACCCAGTTCCTTCTTATTGCTGGCACCAGTGGTGTACTGGTTAATATTTAACATCTGCCTCTTCAGGACGGGGTGGGAGGAGTCCTGGTTTGTAGCATTCGCTTGTTTCCACGGTGGAGCTACTCCCACCACTTCAAGAGATTTGTGGCACTGACCACCCTGTGAGATTTCTTCTGTTCAAATAGATTAGGCATAAATCAACCTCAAGAACATAAATAAATAAATAGGAAAATGTAGCAACATCATTACAAAGGGGTGAGTTCTGATTATTTTTTATTACCTTTGGTTTAAATAGAATTGTAAATTGATATATTTTGACTTTTAATACAGACCATGTTTAACCATTGGCTTGCAAAATTCTCAACATTTGAAACTCGGTTTTGGTGAGCCATTGATTCCCCCTGTGGCCTATGACTGGCTGGAGCACAACACTAGCATCCTGGCTACGTTAGTGTATACTTCCAACACACACGTCATGAACCCTTTACCTACATCATGCCCTACCTCACAAAACCCCCAAAAGGAAATAATAGTTTCGTTTGACAGTTGAGAAATTAAGGTCAAGGAGGCAAAGGGAGGTGTCTAAAACCACAGAGTTGATAAGAAGCAAAGGTTAACTTTAAACTCAGATCTGGCAGCTAGTCCCTTTGCCTTGCATTGGTTGGTGGTTAACGAAGTTGATTTTATAGCCCATAGGGACTGGGGAAATGGCAAAACATAGACTCTCGGGTGAGCTGACAGAAGAGTTCCCAGATTCCAGGCCAAGGGGAAGACTATGACCTTGGCAGTCAGAAATCTGACTTCTAGGTCCAGTCCTGCTTCTGCGTGATTATGACGTCTTGGGCAAGTCGGCTACGACTATTGTGTCTAGACTTCCATGTCTTTGTAACTTGGGATGTTTAAATGATTTCAATTTCCTGCAAATCCTAGGCTTGGTCCTGCCCCTTGGAATAATCCCTCAAATAGTACTTACTTGGACAGGTGTGTCTCACTCTACTGAGAGCTTTCCTTAAAAACCATGTATTTCATTAGCACCCCCTAACCGCAATGCTGGGTGGTTAATATCCAGCCTCGTCTTTTATACTCAGAACCAGTTAAGAAGAGGACGGAAAGCCAATACCTTGCATTGTGGGGTAGCTACGACCACCAAGTGGTAAAACAGCATCAACAACATGCTAAGAAGAGCAGCTCAGGAGAAGTGAGGCTTTCTGAGCACCCCTACTTTCTGTATGCTGTGGACTACATCATTCCAAAAAAGACAATATTATCAATTTGCCTGGGCCTTTAGAAATCAGTATGGTCCTCTGAACAGGCTGTTCCTCAAATGTGAGGGGACTTGAGCCTTATCTTGAGGCCACAGGGTGCAGAGGGAGACCCAGGGTCCTCCTCTGAGATGGGAAACACATCATAATTGCTTCTATCTATTCAAGAGAGGGGCCTCATGAACTCATGGGGATTCTCCCACAATGGCTCCAGCCTTCTCCAGGCCTCTGGGGGTACCAGAGTCCTATGGCGATCACAGGTTTTGGGGGGCGTTGTCTTTTCCAGGATGGAAAGGGTGCTACTTAAAGGGCATCAGCATGATGGTGCTATGGGAAGGACTGATTTCTCTTCATAAAGTCTTAACAGACTGCTCATCATAAGGAGTATCATAAATCAAAGAGCTCTGGAGTTGGGGTCAGAAGACCAATTACTGCTCTGTTACCAGTAAACTCTGTGTCCCGAAAGGGTTCCTTTCCTTCTCTTTGCCTTTCTTGATTGACCTGTCAAATGGGATTCTATTTACTGGTTTTCTGCTTCAGTGATATTTTTTTCTGAGAATCAAATGGCAGAATACACGTGGAAAACCAGTTGTTACAAGTTCATTAGGTTTGGCAAGGGCTAGCAAGTGCTGTCATATAATCATGTATGTAAACAGATATAAGATGCACGTGAAGCATAGTAGTGGCCCGTAGGGATCCACAGTAGTGAGTGTTGTTATTATTGCAAACACAAAGCAAGAATGAGAATTGACGTCTTACTGGTCTTTGAAGAACATCGTTTCTCCCCGGATCGTAGTTACTGCATCAAAGGTGAGCTTACTGTCACATACTCGTGGGGTCTGTGGGGCTGTTGGCTGGATGGGATTTTTGGAAGGTCCTAAAGAAAAAAGAGATATTCGGTTAGTGCTTCCTGGCATTGGAAAACTACATAAACATTGAAAAACATCTTTTTAAAAAATACAGCTAATGGCTGTTCTAATGGCCCCTTGGCTATGACATTTTCCTTTATACTCACCATATATGGCTTGGATACCATTGATGTCATCCTGAGAGAGCCGAACATCACCAGTGAAGAAGTAGGTGGGGTACATCAAAGCCCCAATATCAGTAGAATGAGAGAGTCCAAGGGAATGTCCCAATTCGTGAGCAGCAACACGAAACAAGTTGTAATCTAAAAAGGCCAATAAACTTGTTCATAATTACTTGAAATATGTTCAGTTTTGAGATATTTAATTAAGAAGTAATCTACAATTCTACAAGGACTAAATGCTCATATTTTCTTTACAGCATTTAAAAATACATAAAAGAACTTTTTTCCCTAAGGTGAGAGGAATCCATTATTAATAGTGAAAAGATAAGGTAAAGCCTAAACTCTATGATTACACTGACAAAGTAAAAGGCAAACTCAGTCAACTGAAAGTCTAGCACAGATTTGTAAGTCTTGTCAAGGATTAGATGACACATATTATTTTACAAAGAAGCAACAGAGATCGAATAACACATTTTTTTCGTATTTATAATACTGATACATGCTTAATACTGGAAATTTTGGAAGACACATATAGCCTCCCTCCCTTAACTTATACACAATCTTACTACCACCATTAAATCTTGGTGTGTCCTTGCAGGAAAGACGATTCTGTTTAGTGTCCACAAGTCAGACATGAAGATTTTTAACATTTTCTTAATAGAAATTTTAGAGTAACCCATTTGTAGCTAATACAATGCTACTAACAAAAATGCCCTTTCCTTACACTTTTCTAAATGTATTGTGAGGTTATTATTTTTTTTAAATATGGAACGCTTCCATATTTAAACCACAAATCCACGTGTCATCCTTGCACAGGGACCATGCTAATCTCTGTATCGTTCCAATTGTGAGTTTTTAAAGAGATAATAGAAAAATAGATGCTTCCACAGATGCGTGCTTTTAGTTAAATTAACCGATTATTACACTACACTGCGAAGGTGTGGGGGAATTGAGAAAAGGCAAAGACTAGTTGACTTACTTCTGAAATCATTGGTCCATGTTTCATCTTCATCAAAGTGAACATCCCCTCCAATACGTGGGCCTGGTTGAAAAGCATGAGCGAGGTTTCCTTCAGGTCCATCAAAGGGAGAATTGTCATCATGATCTGCAAGAAATCGAATTCAACAAATGTCCCGTTCGGTTCTTAATTTAGGCTACCGCCAGAGGACAAGCATTTGTTCTAAGAGGCCCACAGACTTGCGCAAATGTGATCTAGTTTCTTCCTTAAGCCCATAAAAATCAACATTCCTCTCAAACAAGGCATTCTAGCTGCAAAGCTTAAGAGGTTTACTGGCCAGATGAAGTGAAGGTGAGAATACTTTCAGGCTACAAGAAGAGCTTACCTCCCCTGACAAAGGATATCATTATGTCCGCTGGACCCTCCAAGACCTTGGTGAAGGTCAGGGGTGAGACATTACTCCAGAGTTCAAAGGATTTCTCAATGGCATGGTCCACATCTGCTCTTGATAAATCTGGCGTGTAATTTTCAATCCTGAACGTGGAATAAAATAGAGACACATAGGACCTTGTTTCTCACGGCTGTGGTGGGAAATAGCGTTCCCATGCGGGTTGCTCAGGCTGGTTACCTGTAGGTGAGATTCGTGTGTTCCCACCGGGGGTTTCCATGAGTGAGGACATACTGAGCCACATCGGGCACCCCACATCTGGCCTGCTTCATCACATTCAGGGTTTCAGCATTTGGCTTCCCGGTCACTTTCATCCCAAAGAATTTCTGCATTTGCTTCAGTTTTACAACCGCGAGGTTGCTCGTTCTCTGCCTTGCAACTTGCTTCTCATCACTCTCCAGGCCGTAGTAGTTTTTCAGATATTTCTGGTGAAAGATACAATGATGGAAACACTGAATGGGAAAATCTTTCCCATTTTTGTAAAGATTGACAGTAGGAAGTTTTTGCTGAACCAGAGAGGTACTTTGAAAGATTGTGCTTAGATTTCATGGTTCTTCCTGTCTTTCTCATTGGTGAAAACTATAATTTCAGAGTAATAAAAATCTACTTACTATCAGTTACCATGAAGTCAGAATTACAATTTGCAGAGCCAAGTGTGCATACCATTCTTTTAGTTCCTTTTCACCTCCATCTAGAAAAAGAGTCTATGCATGGCTAGATAGGATACAATTTGGGGGAGAGTAACAAAAATGTCTTTGTGAAAAAATCTACCCTTACGTAGACTCCATTATGCTACTACTACTCGGTTATACTGTAGAGGCAGGGGATGGGGGGATGCAAATAAAGACTTTTGCATTCCTGTCATTGAAATTCAGCACTTACCTGGACTAGCTCCACGTCTTGCTCTGAGGTTTCTGAAGTCACAACGGGGAAGCCATGAGACCCCAGGCCCCAGGACAGCAGCAGCAGCAGAGGAAGGCTATGCATGCTGGCCTCCGTCTTCTTTCTCAGCTGAAGAAATCTGACAGCTCGCCACCTGCCTGCTGCTCTGATAGCTTGGCTAGGATGCTCCCTCTTTATATAGACCTTGTACTTCCAGAAGGCTGGAAGTGGTCTGACTCATGTTTCATAACATCCTCTTGATTAGCAGTGAATAGCCTGAGTAATCATCAGAAATGATGACTCCAAACAGATTTTTTGGGTTCCCTCGGTGTTGCAACGTTGTGATTAATACCAAACAGGACGTGTATGAAGGAGACACACTTTGCCATGTAAACAGTTGTTTTCTCCCAATTTATTCCTATTTAAGAAAGGTCTTATTATAAAGGACACAGATTACAGGGTACTCCACGACTTTTTTTTTTTTTTTTTAACAAATAGGCTTGTTACTTGATTCTGCTGGTGGTAAAGTGCTCTGGGTGTCACACATACCTTGCTCCCAGGACAGAGGACAGAATTGCTGACACTAAACACTCTATGACTGTTCAACACCTGTGCTGACTGAAGTTTATTTAGCTCCACAGGCATTCACTTTGCGGTGGCTCTCCTGGGTTCACGGGGTTCCCTTCTGCCTTCGCTAAGCTGCCTGGTACACTATTTGCATAGCCCCATTGTTTCTCTTTATCTATTCAGGCCCAGGAACTGAGAACCTTGGCTGAGAAGACCCTCGTCCACAGGTGAGGTATGAGATAACCCCCACCCCTCGCCCTGCGTAGACCCTGCTCGTTGGCATCGAGGAACTATTATTTTTGTGTGCACATTAAACAAAATACATGGCTGTGTCATGAAAAAGGTACATTCTTGTATCCATATTCCATTCTGGGAGAGAAGTGGTGTCTGAATCTGTCGCCCCCGCCGCTCCTGTCCCACCTTCCTTCCTCGAAAGCGTTTACATGAGACACAGAGCAGAGAAACCCTTGCCTACCCTCTCCGACTGGCGCCTGAGGGTGCCTCCCACCTCTCCCATCTGTCAGGTTTGCCTTCTCAGGACTTGCCTCACCTTTCTGATTTCTGTTTTCCTCTCCACACTGAGGACAGCCTTGCAGGTATATATGCTGTTTTAATATATGTTAGACTGACATGAAAGACCTCATTTCCTAATCGTTTAACCACAACTTCCTCATCGAAGTGGAGTTATACGCAAGTTCAAAAGTGTAGGAGGGATTGAAGGAAGCATTCGCAGGCACGATGTCCCCTCTTCCTCTTGGAAATCAGATAGGGGGTGTGGGACAGCAAGCAAAGGCCATTAGCATTTGAAGTGACTCCAGCCCAGGCCGGGAAACCGGGAAAGGGGCTCTTTGTACTAGAGGTTGAACACAGATTGCTTCCAAAGTCAAGGGGTGGCAGAGACACGCTGACTATTAGGGAATCCGGTCGGTGTGACGAGGCTGTCCCCAGGTCTGGGCCTGGGGAGCAAGAGGTAAGAACAGCATCGTGACCATCGGGGACTGGGCACGCAGTTACATAAAATATCCTGGAAGAGCGTCTTAAAACGTTCGAGCTGGTAAGAGTAGATTTTCCCAACCTTTGTGAACTACTCTAGCCTTTAAACAAAATCTTTTCTGAAAAAAAATAATGTGTAAACCGGTTTAAAGAAGAGGTGCTCTGATGGAAATGGGACACGGGGTCTGGGAGTGCCACCTAGGTGACGCCCGCTTGGTGCCCCGTGCCCCTTTCGCTAACGAAGTCCCCAGTTTCTGGGGATCTAAGCGGGCTCAGTGCAGCGAGGCTCAGACGCCACGGGTCCAGCCCGGCACCTTGGTTTCCCAGATGAAGAGACCACAGACAAATTACCTGCGGGCCCCGGGTCACACCTCTTCGTGCAGGGAGGACCACGGAGGGGAAAAAGCAGATGGAGTTTGGACAAGACCATTTCCTCCCAGTTTGATTCCAGCGACCTTGACCTAGAAGCTCTGAGTGTGTTGTTGCAGCTAACCCTTTGGCCGTGTGCGGCGTTCTGATAGACCCGAATGAGCATTTCCACCCGCTGACTGGGGCGTCAGGGCTCAAAAGAACTTTGGTTATTCAGCATCGAACTGTTTCAAGGACTTTTCTCCATTTACAAGATTTTTAAATACGTTTTCCCGTGGCTTGCACTATCGACAACCAAGATATTTTGTATGCAGCATTGTGTAACATTTTGTAATCAATTTTTAATGTCATCAATGCCTTTCGATTCTAATTTATCTACACTTAAATCTAATTGATGCCACTTAGCACGTTTTGAGTAGTTTTTCTAAAATTCAATATAATGATAAATTGATTGCCATATAACAAAAACTTTAAATAAAAATAACATGATTTATATACAAAGCAGCTCACAATGTTATTATTAAATGCCTGAAATAGTCAAAATGTCAACTTTTTTGTGGCCTCTTGACACATTTTTTTAAAAAAAACTTGAAGCCAATTAACACAGTGACAGGCTTAAGGATGTTGATGTGGATTGGAAACTGGCTACTTAACACAGCTTTCTGTTAGATTTCTTCCTAAAAGAACAAATACTTTTAAGTGAAGCACGCTTCAAAGTTTCACGTGGTCCTGAATCTTGCAATTTCCAGTTAGGAATTCATAGCAGAACGCATGTACCTTCTGGCCGAGTGCTAACATGTGGTCTGTTTGCCCGTGAAAAAGAAAACATAAGAATCTAGAATGAAAACATAAGAATCTCTGCCCTTTATGCCCTGGGAGAATGACAGGCTTAGAGGCTTTCATGAGCGTGGTTCTGTTAACTGATGTTTCCAAACAGGCAGATGATTTCCATGGTTTTCTCGTCTCTTCATGCTGGCTGCTCTGTGAAAGGACTCCAGAACGTTTGTATTTTTCCACATTAAATTCACTCTCGTCATTTCAACTTTGCTTCGTGTTCTTTTATGCTTGGAAAATCAATGCTTTCAATTTTATAATTCAATTTGATTGTCTGGTATATTTTCTATTTCTCTAGTCCTGCAAGTCTTGCAGTGATCTTTAGCCAAAAGCTTTAAATAGTTAATGCTCTTTGGTTTTGGAAGTAATGCAAGGGAGAGAGGTGTCCCACCCCGGGTATTTCCCTACCACGGCCATGCGGTATATTTATAGACAATTGCTGTGTGCTGGACATTTCCCAGACACTTTGTACCTGGTGGTTACCTCAGTCCTCACGGTCCTCAAGGTAGAAATGATTGATGCATCAACCTGAGTCACTTATTGACAAGTGTCCGTGTGATGCTGGTCCTGTCAGCAGTCTTCATGGTGTTCCTTTTGCATGCTCTGGGTATAGAAATTTTACCTCTGTAACAGAGAAAATGTTGTGTGACACCAGGCTGGTTACGTTAATTCTGTCACGTCTACAATGTCTCCGTGGTGTCACCCTGTCCCTCAAGCTTGAAAGAATCTTCCTCTTCAAGTTACCACTCGATCGCCCTTATTTCCTTTACTAAAAGTCATGAAATTGCAGTTTACAGTTACTATGGCAACTTGATGGGTATTTACAAATGATTGCTGAATGAACTACTGAATAAAACAATAAATAAATAGATACTAAATGACATAAATAAAAAGGCCATTTCTCGTTAAGCTCTGTTACCTGCAAACAGTGTTATGCCCGGGGTTAGGTTTTTATTTCTTCTACTTACTCATCTAAGATTAAAATTATGTAAAATATTGTAGTTGACAACTTTTCATGATTTATTTTTTTGTTCAGATTGTCCCACCAGCAAAAGGTAATGATAGAAACTTGAAATTAGGTCTTGGGTTACACAACCAGGTGACTTGGCTCTTAATATAAAACATAAACTTTGTAGACATTTCATATACTTGACATTGGGATCCATTTTTTTAGTTCTAGTAGAAAATTATGTTGAAACAACCAATGGAGTAGTACAGTATCTTTTTGCTTAAGCTGACATCTTCCCCTGTGATTTCAACCCTTCTCTCCACTGTAAGTGTTCCTTTTGATATAGATCCTTTCCTTCATCATGTGAATATGTCTGTCTGTGAAGTAGATTGATCACTACAATGGTAACTATTATTTCAACCCACTTTGCATTGTGCATCTCTTGTCTTTACCACCAATCTTATTATCTAAGCTTGATATTGACTTTAACCCCTTAGCACTGCACTCTCAATGGTTACTACTGACTCCTACCACCAGGTCAATGTTTTTCTGGTTTTTTTTTTTTCCGTCAGTTTACATTTTTATTGATTCTTTTTGACATTTGATACTCAGTCGTGGAAATCCTTCTTTCCTTGGCTTCAGACTTCCTGCACTTTGCTCTGTCTCCTTGTATTTTTCTGATTTCTTCCTCTCTTTGCTGGCACTTTTCTTTCTTTGTCCTGAATCTAATTATTCAGGAAGGTCCTGCTCTGGTTCCTCATCTCTAATCTCTGGTCACTGGTCTTTCCCAGGGCAGTGTCATCTACTTTTACAACTTTAGCCAACATCCTCACAAAAACCCTCCCTAAATTCTGGCTCTAGTTTTGTCCTGAACTCTTATCTCAGTTTCATCTGCCCCAGGCCACCTCCACCTGGATATATCTGGTATCATTTCCTTTTAAACCAGGACGTCCATTCCTTACTTTCCTACCTCTTGTGTAGCATAGAGCTACCTAAACCAGACTTGAGTTCAAACACCAGCTCTGCCAATTACTAGTTAAATGGCCTATCATGTATGGTTATGATTTTGTAATTAAATTGTAACCCAAGTCCGGGCGTTACTTCTGTCAGACCCTGTATTATATCAATTAATATTTATATAGGCACCTATCTCCAAAATTATTAGAGAAGACAATAGGAAAAATAAGATGTATAATCCAAGTATGTACAAGAACTTTCCAGTCAGTTAATCCAGAATTCTATTCATGGCTAAAACAAATTTCATCAAAATCTTTTTTTTCTATTCATACAAGCATGCCTTTTTTAGTTCTGGCACTTGTTAGTATTGATAACAGATCTCGTCATATTGGTGTAAGTAACATCGGTTGGGCATTTTTAGAGACATAAGTGGAGGGAGACTTAAAGGAGCTATGGATCGTTCCTAACGATCTCCTTGGAGGGTCTTCTGTTGTTGAGTCCCAGGGAGCTGCTGAAAGTGGAGGGCTCTGAAGCCATCCAGTGCATAAAACATGAGCAAGAAGCAGTTGGGATTTGGTGTAAGGGTGAGGGCACGCAACTCATCAATTTCAGAATCACACACTACACTGGAGAGAATTTTGGAGATTTATTTAATCACAGAAAGGGGGTGAAGTTACTGAGTCTTTAAATTTCCTCAGGAAGTAATTTAATGTTAGAGATCAATTGAAAAGGAAACCAACTTCTGCTTCCTTATTTCAGATTAGTGGTCTTTGAAGTTGGGATAACATAGTATTATAAGAATTTTCCAGGTAAATTGCATGTAATTAGAAGAGTTTCTGGCACAGAATAACAGAATAAGCCTTACAAAAGAGTTAGATTTATTATAGTTACTATTATTTGTCCTCTACTAACTGAATTCAGTCAGACTCTGTGGAAGCCTGGGGCTGGCATGGGTTCCATATAGAAGATCACAAAAGACAGTACTCGCTCATTAAGCACAGGCATCGTACACCGCCATGGTTTTGAACATGAAGCTAGGTTTTCAGTCTACATACCTTTCAAAAGGAGGATGTCTATGGTGGCACAGAAGAATGTACATAGGTAGAATGAATGGAGCATAATGATTTTTAGAGAAATGTACCCAAGGATTAGAGTTAGAATACTCAGAGGGCTCTATCTTCAAAGCTACACAACTAGAGCTTGGGGCTGATTTCTTCCCTGACCTTGGAGCTCAGCCCAAGGTCACAGAGCCCCCTCAGATTCCCAAGTTTATTCCTCATCTCTCCCAGGGCCCTGCTGTCAAGGTAGTAAGAGAAAATTCTCATAATAAAGGGATAAAAAGGGACCATTGTGTATTGCATATTTTACATATGAGGGCTGTCCGGAAAGTATCCAGCCATGTATAATAATATGAAAAATAGAGGCATTTATGGTTGGATTTTTTTCTGGACAGCCCTTGTACATATGGATGTACTTGTGTATATATTATGCATAAACATATATGTACATACATGCACACATATATACATATATATGGTTCTTCATGAGTCAGTATCTGTAACTGTACACATTTATGTAACTATACATACATAAATAGCCTTGCGAAAGAATATATTTGTATAATTCTACAGCGATTGCATGTCATAGCATATTGAGGTGTAAAATTGTGTTTTTTGCTCCATAATTTCCCCTGACCTTGCCAAGAACTCACGCTCCCTAGTTTCAGAGGTGTCTTCAGGACTACAATCAAAGGCTACATAATTGAAGGTAGTATCTCTTTCCAATTTTTGGGAGAGCTTCAGATCATTTGAGGAGGTTATGCCAAGTATCTTCAGCTAAGGCGGGAAAGGAAGATGGTTTGAGGGAAGGATGAGTGAGAGGAGCAGTTTTCTTAAACTGAAAAGGGGAACACTGGGGCAGTTCCCACCAGGCATAAAGACCCACGCTCTACTTCCAGCTCCTTGGAAGCTCCTGGGGTGGTTGTGAGGTGGGTCTAGCAGGCTGGATGCCTTAGAGCTGGATCCTTCCATAACCATAGGTGAGGAAACATTGAAACTCAGACATTACCTTTTCCAAGACCAGTAGGTGTCAGAATGGAGATGTAAGCCCCGGGCTGTCTGGTGCCAGGCAATGCACATTGCAGTACAGTGCTTTGCGTACAAAATGGCAGCTTTCTCATTGTCCTAAGAATAGTTACCTTGTTCGTGAGGCATATAGCAGAATTCTCTTTTTCCAAGTACCCTCCAAAGGATGTGGTAGAAAAAGCCTCAAATTTCTAATGAAATGATATAGGCTTGAGTCATAGTTGAGCAATCTTAGATGTTATGAACTGCAAAAAGGAAATAATGCCTGGCTCACTGAATTGACAGGTGCTTTGTAAGTTCAGTGCCTACATATTGCAATCATCATCACTTTCTGATCTTTAAGAGCGTCCTTGTGATCTGCAAGATAACCAGGGATTCACAGACATGAATCCCATTTTATAAGTCTATCATTAGTATTTTCTTAAAATAAAAAGATAAATTTTTACCTTCAGTATTAACCAAAATTCTATGCATGCATTAGAAATTCAATATACTCCCCTTGATTATACTCCAGACAACTTGACTGCAAGTGTGGAATTATTAGAAGTCCACAGAAACAGAATATACCAGAAACAACATTCTGATGAGAAAGCAAAGTAATTTTTGCATAAGGCAGATTTGGATTCAAATCTCAATTTTGCAGCTTTTTAGCTGTGTAACCTTAGGCATGTGAACCTCCCTGATATTTCATTTTCTCTTATACAAAATGGAAATAATCTTATTCAGATCTGCCATGACGGTTTGGAGGATGGTTAAATCTCCAAAGCAGTATACATCATGCTTGCCACGTAATAGCTACTCAATGAGTATTGTATTGACTTCTCTTAAACTGGGAAAATACCCCAAACCACATACTTTAACCGTCTTCTGATTACATTGAAGATGAGGAAATCTAGCACCTAAATTGTCATTTATTTTATTTTACTGAAAGCAAAAGTGTTGAATCTGTGGTTCAGGGTCTTAATGAGAATGTATCAATACACTAAATATTGTATATTGAATATTAGTAGTGAATAATTACCTATAATACAAACTAAATATGATTCTTGAGAAATGGTTATTATACAATTAAATCAAGTCAATGAGAATATAATTTTTTACTAAATGGACATCACAAACCAACACACTAAGTTATACCCTTCATGAATTTTGGAAGCTTGACCAAGAAGCAGCCATGTTGTAAGGTGTCATCATCCCCTTCATTGCCGTGAGCTTTTCTGTCTCTTGCACTAGCATATGAGCAGGAATGTTGTCTGAATGCATCTTTATCCCTAGCACAGTGCCTGGTAATCTTACACATCCAGTAAATGCCTGTTTAAGGCATGAATAAATCAATGAATGAATGAGATGGAGCTAAGTCCATCACAGTAGCACCCCTTTCCTTTCTGGAAGGTTAAGTCCGGCTTTTGGTTCTTAGGGAGACCAGCCTCATCCATCCTCACATCCTATTGGTTCTATTCTGAATAGACTTTCAAATCTCTCCAGGATAACTTCTCCCACCTTCACTGCTGCCACCTGGGTTGCAGCCACACTCTCACTCACCTGAAATATTCCAATAGCCTCCTCACCAGGTCTCCCGGCTCCTACCCTTGCTCTGCAATCGAATCTAACAGAGGCTTTTCTGACCTGTACCCTCCAATGGCTTCTCCATTTCACTCATGGCAAAAACCAAAACTTTACATTGGCCCATGCAACTCCTTGTGATTCACTTCCTGCCTTCACCTTGACCTCTCTGACTTTATCTCCTAGGGCTGCCACCCCTCCTCCCACGTGCTTCACAGCTGTAAGCAGGCCTCGTGTTCTTCGGCTCTGCTCCCACGTAATACACGCACTGCTGAAGCCATCACATGTTCTTTGAATATGCTGAGTGTGCTCTGCCTCCTTCTAGCTGCTCTCCGCCAGTCTTCTTCCCCCAGATTCACTCGGCAATCTCTCTTGCCTCTTTCATGTGCATTCAGCTACCACCTTCTCGGGGAGGCTCACTATGCACACTGCAACCCAGGCCCACCCTGGCCCTTTTCACCTGCAATCCCTCCCTTCACTCTCTTTTTCTTCTTTTTCCATAGCACTTAGCTCCTTCTACAATATGGTGCGGTGTATTTACGTCTATGATTCTAGTTTCTTGTCCGCCTTCCTTGTGAGTATAAATTGTGGGAAGGCAGACATCTTGTTTTATTCACTGATTTACCCAAGTTCTTAGAAATGTGTTTGGCATGTAATGGAGTGAGTGCTTAGTAAATATTACCAAAGAATTGAATAAATGAAGGAAAAAGGAAATATCTCCTACCCTGTTTGACTTCATGTTTATCTCCATGTCAGTGGTATCATTCCCAAATTGTGAGCTCCAAAAAAGATAGGAAGCATGTCTGTCTTTTCTTAATGGAGCAGAATTTTGACCTTAATTTCTGCAAACTGCTGTCTTGTGGCTGTGACACTCCTCATAAGTGCATCACTTACTCATGAAGATGTGATTTGAATGGGGTTAATCACAATCTGACATTGGCTGACAGCATTGAGAAAAAGACTGTCACTTGCCTCAGAATCAAATGGTATCATATGGAAACTCTGTGGGAAAAGGAATTCAAAACAAGTTAATGTACAGAAAAATTGAAGAATTAAGTTGTCATTTTCAGATGTAGAATTTGTCAAAGATATTGATTTGATGTTCTGTAACAGCTATAAAATATTCTTAATGCCTTTAAGAATTGATTTGCGGTCGCACATGTCACATGTTGTCCAGGGGTTTGGAGGCCCTCCCAGTGTTCTTTTATGAGTCACCCCTGCCTATTCCTGTAGTATCAGATTTTGCAGTGATTTCTTAATGGATTAATAATTCCAGCAATAAAACACCAGATATTCTTGAATTATGAAATGGTTTCTTTTTAATTAGTAACAGACCATAGTCCTATGCACTTCGATGCACATGAAATATTTTATTCCATGACTTAACATTCCTTATCTAAATGGAAAAAAATAATACAAAGCAGCCTGATGGAAACTTCTCAAGTTATGAGTCTTTGACTTTTGAATGTCTGTGTCACATACCCGTGTCAAGGTCACTTCAGCCTGCCCCTTCTGACTCACCCTGGTGCAAAGAGCCAACCCCTTCCTCTGCTTCCTTGGAACTACCACCCTATTGCCTCTGTCAGTCTTTTCTTTGCTGCTAATCACATTTATAGATCAATTCATGTCAAGACCCAGAGTGGGGTGGCAGTAGAGTGGATCAAACATAAACTTGGTATCTACAAAATGGATTAAGTGCCCAGCTTTGCCATTTATTTCTGCATGACTTTGAGGTTATGGCTTAATCTCTATAAGCAGCAGATACCCTTGTATTTGTAAAATTGCTTTAATAATATCTACTTTATAAATGAGCATTAAATGAGATAGTATATGCAAAGTATTTGTTTCTTTTCTGCATTAAAATAGGACTAGTGATATATATCAGTCCTTTAATTGGATCTGTTAATGTCTGAGGGAAGCTTTTGTGCATGTCTATTAATACAATTTACTTGTATTATAATCAATGTTCAGTTTATTAAAGACAAATTTTGGTTTCTTAAGACTTCAAATTCAAATTTCTAATCTTGTTATTGGGTTTATTAATCTAGTAAATGTGCATAAAAATAAGTACAATCACTTTCACTAGCTCTTTGGTTAATATTTAATTGAATCATATGATTGAAATACTGAATTATCCTTAAACATGTAATACTATTCAAATTTATAAATAATATTTTAACCATTTTAAATTATGGTGGTGATTTTCTTATATTAATTCCTTTCAATAATCCTAAACTATTATGCAGACTTCAAATCCAACCAGCAAGGTATTTCTATGTATTTAAGTATCGCGTTAATATAATAAAGAATTGAATGCCTTACATAATATTCTCATACACTTTTCGAACAACTTAAAAAGAGAAAAACCATATTCAAAATAGTAGAATGATTACGAAGCGTATCACAGTGTAATAACAGTAGGTGAATAAAAGTACCAATATTATATTCATTATTATCATGTGTATACATATTTACATACCCTCTTGTCCAAAGTGGCTAATTTGCTTCCCAGTCAAAGGGAAGTTAATAATTCTTCCAAGTCTACCACAGCCACCAAAGTTATACACACTGATTATTATCAGTGATTGTGAATCAGGGCAAAGGGCTTTGGTACTGCTACCAGGTCAGCAAACTCAACACTTCCTTGTAATGAAGCCCCCCAACTTCTTCAGTTTTACAGAGAATTGCTTCGACCAGCTATGCCTGTAGGATCTGGGTCGATTCAGCACGCCCTTCCCACCGTGTCTCTTCACAGCGAAGCTCCGTGTTGCTTGATTTCTGGTGCCGGGCTTCTTAAATGCTGCTGAGGTCATGACCTATCTGATCCCTGACTGGGGAGATTCTGTACCTTCTCCATCTTTTATTTTCTCATCTATGTTAAATCCAGCCTTCTGTTGGTTTGTTGTCACGTCCCCATCTGATCCCCAGCTTCCACCTTCCCCTCCCCAGATCTAGTGTTCCTGGATCACATGCCCTGAGTGCAAATTTTCCCAATTTCCAAGGAAGGAGGAATGAAGCTGGTTCTTCAACATCATCCTGGGATTCAGCATCACGTCACCCGCAGGGCTGGGCTTGTCCTGACGTGGGTTACAAGTCTGGTCTCTGATCTTGGCCTCTTCTGGGTGTTAAGAAACACAGGTGAATGGCTTATTGTCACACTCCAGTCCTTCCGGAATAAGACTGTGTGGGGATATTGGCAGAGGGGTCCAGGGGCAGGTGTGCCCCATTGTCCCTTATAACTGGGGACAGCACAGGGGCATTTAGAGAGGCCAGATGCCAGACGCAGAGGGAAGGAGCCTGTCCCTTGAGCCGTGGGGGTTTTAAATTGCAGGATTGAGCGAGAATCAGCGCCCACCCTTTGTGGTCATGCAGTATGACATAGCAGAACATCTAGTTCACAAAGGAGTCAAGCCAAGTCAGATAAGGCCATTTAGGCTGAGTTACGGTCTGTTATCCTAGACAACATAAGAATATAATCTTTGAAACCAGGAAGACATAAAATCAGATTGTGACTGCTGCTTACTACGTGACCATGGCAGTTACTGAATCACTCTGAACTTGTATTTCTGCGCTCCTGAGACAAACCACCAACTCATTAGTCATTGTGAGGACTAAATGAGAGGCATACATCAAGTCCCTAGCACAGTGCCTATCAAAAAAAATTAAAAACCCCACAGAAAACAGGTGTCCAGTAAGTAAGAAGTTGTGTAGTTCCTCTTCCCAAGCAGGCAGACAAGCACATGAACTATGAATCAGGTCCAGCAGTACAAAGGAAAGGTGTTTTGCTTCATTTCCTAAGAATCATCCGCACCTCTTACTGCCACTTTCTCACCTCCCAAACTCTGTGGTGCAGGGACAGAGGTTGCTGCCTCAATATCTTTCCCCCGACCCTGCTCTGTGACAGCAACAAGGCCAGGGTGAAGCAGATCCACCCCCCTTGCCACCCCAATTGTCCTAGGACGATCACGTGATTAGAGGCGACCCCATAGAGGGCAGCTCAGACAGGTGCCGCGATGGCTGGGGGCAGTGCTGTAAGCAGGAGTGATCCTGGCACCCCTACAGGCCTTAGGCTGCCACGTGGAAAGCCAGCCGGGAGGTACAACCGACACAGAGGGCAGAGCCAAAACAAGCAGAGAATGAAGGAGCCAGAGCCATGGTTGGATCGCTGTACTTTTAAGTATTGTGAATAGCAAAAATGCTGCTTATTTATTTATTCATTTATTTTACTTAATTTTTTTAACTTTATTAAGGTATAAATTGATGGAAATATATTTAAGGTGTACAGCATAATGTTTCAATGTGCCGACACATTGTGAAATGATTACCACAATCAAGCTAATGAACACATCCATCACTTCACATAGTTACTCTGTGTGTGTGTGTGTGTGTGTGTGTGTGGTGAGAACACTCTCAGCAAGTTTTAAGTATGTAATACAGTATTATTAACTATGGTTACCACAGTGTATATTAGATCTCCAGAACTTCCTTCTACGTAACTGAAACTGTACTCATCACCCAAATCTTCCTCTTTCTTTCACATTCTAGTACTTGGTAACTACCACTCAACTCTCTGCTTCTTTGAGTTTCACTTTGTTCCAATTTCACATATGGGTGACATTGTGCATTATTTGCATTTCTGCATCTGCCTTATTTCACTTAGCATAGTGCCCTCAAGTTTCATCCATGTTGTCCCAAATAGTAGGTATGGCGTTTTTTTTAAGGGTTAATAATGCTCTCTCGCTCTCTCTCTCTCTCTCTCTCTATATATATATATATATATATATATATGTGTGTGTGTGTGTGTGTGTGTGTATATATTCATATACATATATATGTATGTGTGTATATATATTCATATACATATATATGTATGTGTGTATATATATTCATATACATATATATATTCATATACATATATATTCATATACATACACACACACACACACACACACATTTAGTACATTTTCTTTATCCATATATCTGTAGGTGATCATTTAGGTAGTTCCTATGTATTGGCTATTGTGAATAATGCTGCAGTACACAGGGGAGTGCAGATATCTCTTGGAGATACTAATTTCATTCTTTCAGACATACACCCAGAGTGGTATTGCTGGACCGGGTGGTAGCTCTGTGGTTAATTTTTTTGAGGAAGTTCCATACTATTTTCATAATGGCTGCACCAATGTACATTCCCACCAAGGGTTCCCTTTTCCCCACATTCTGGCCAAAACTGGTCTTTTGTTATTTTAATAAACTTTAAAAATTTTAAACCAGTAGGCATTTTTTTTTTGGCTACTTGTAACCAAAGTCATTTTAACTTATCAATATTTCTATTCTTATTAAAAGCAGAATTCAACTCCAATACTGTTGTTGTAAATCACATCCAATGACCCACATGGTGGAGAACCCAGCAGATAATTCTGCTCCTATATCTCACTCAGCCTTTGAAGGTTAAATTTTTCACCGAATATGCAACTGTGCTCAAGGATATTCATTGTAGCATTGGGAATAATAAAGAAATGCTGAAAATAACCTACTGATAGACAATACTGAAAAATCTACTGATGCACACCATTTTATTTATTTTTTATTATTTTTATTTCAAATATATGTTTTTCAAATGGATGTTTTATATATTTTAAATTATTTCATATATTTATATTTCAAGTATATTTATTTTATTTTTGATTATTTTTAATTTTTAAATTTTACTTATTTGATATATGCACTTATTTAATTATTAATTTAGTCACCAATAGGGGGCTGAATAAATAATCTATATCTCATAGACTGCAGCCAATGAAAGAATGAAGCGACTCTATATGTACTAATAGAGAATGGTGACCAAGATACAGTAAGTGAAAATAGCAAAGAGCAAGGTGGTGTGAATTTGCACACTACCACTTTCATTTTAACAGATGATATTCATGCTTGAGTACATGTAAAATAGCTCTGAAAAGATTCATAAAAAGTAATTACTTGGTTGTCTCTGAGAAAAGTAACTAGATAGTGGTGACAGGGGCGTGAGGAAAATGAATTTTTCATTGCATAATGTTTTTTTACCTTTTGAATTTGTGTTTTGGTTACATAGTACCTATCCCACCAAAATAAAACAAATAAATTTAGTTAATTTTGAAAATGAAAAATGGTCAATTCCTGGCAAAATATCCATTTTCTCAGGCTCCTATGCTTACAACCAGCACAAGGCATGCAATGTGATTAATAAATTATTCTCAAATAAATGAATATATTAGGGGAGGGGGTGGGAGAGGAGGGGGGAAGCTAAATATAAGGTGATGGAAAGAGAAATCACATTAGGTGGTGAACTAATTATACATCAAGGTGACAATGCACTGTAGAACTGTATGCCTGAAACCTATGTAATCCTTGGTAACAGATGTCACCCAATAAGTCTAACAATAAAAATGAATTAAAAAAGTAAATGAATATATTAAAGGGTGAATGAGCTCTTACTGTATAGTAAATAATGTACTCGGTGCAGAACTGAGGGCAATTAACCTGTCCTAGGATAAACATTTGCCCATAGACTTTCAGCATGGACAGATACAAACTGAGTAGAAGAGGACATTTTCAGGTGGAAATTGGATGGATTTTTGTTTGCCAGGGCAGGAAAGAGGCTCCATTGAGGTAGTATTTAAGTAAATAAAAAAGATAAAGAACAGGTATAATGTTGCCACTTGAAAAATGAGGTGTGTGAGCTAGGTGATTTGCTGCAGTTATAGGATAGATGTTCCCAGATCCTGCCCTCCAAGGTGACAACTGCCCTGGAGTGTTGCCACGGGGTATGTCAGAAACACACACGATGCCTGGGTGGTGGAAACAAGATCCTGTTTGCAGAGCACCTGGGGAGGGCAAGTGGTAACCTGCCTTCAGTTCTGGTTGTGCCCATAGTGAGGCCGCAGCCATGGGGACCCCGTGCTGCCACCTACAGTGGCTGTGCACCTCGGGCTGTCTACTGCTCAGTCCCTAGTGTGCCCAAGAATGGTCATGAAACAAAGAAAACGACAAAATAAAATAACTGATAAACCTTCTTTATTAAATAACAAGCAAACAATCTATATACAAGCCCTTGTCGGCAGCACAGGAATGTTTCTCCCGTCTCCTGGCGAAGGTTGTTACTCCATGTGACCACAGTGCGAGGTCAGCAGTGGGTGTGACGGTCCTGGGACGTGGGAAGCGGACTGGCAGACGTGCGGTTCGCTCTCACGTTCTCAGTCACGGCACTGGCAGGAGAAAATGCACTGTTTCAGTCCACAGAGATGGAGGTGAAGAATTCTTAGGTTCGTTTAAAATGTCCATGTCCTGTGTCTTTTAAGCCTCTCTCCTAGCAATTCATCCAGCTGTTACTCTGCAACTTGTGTTCCACTTTGTTTGCATTCGGGTCAAACATCAACTGGGAGGAGCCACTGAAAAAATAGAAAAACCCTGCAAATACAGACAAGGGAAATGGTGAGATATTCTCCAAATAAATACATTTGGCAACATATAAAACTCAGAATAATAGATAGCTAGAAATGAAAAGTGTTTATAGCATTTACTGTGTGCAGGGGAAGGTGTTAAACATTTTACATGAGTTCTTCCTTCTTTTTGTTTATTTCTACCACAGTCTTGTGAGGGACATACATCTAACTCCATTTTACAGATAAGCAAGTTCAGGTTCAGACAGATTTGGATGCTTGTCCAAACTCACTCAAGGGAAAAGGTGGAGATAGCACTCCATTCCAGCTCTGTGTGATAGCAAAACCAGGCTTGGGGTTATTAGGTTATTCTGCTTCCAATCAGATAAAATTCTCTGTTTCTTGGGAAACTATAATCTCTTTATTTTCTTTCTTCCTGATACTCCTCCCATTTCCCCACATTTGCAGCCTGAGGGGCATTTCTGACCTTAGAGAAACACAGAGGACACACTATGGTTTTTCAATAAAGATCACCAACTTCTCCCCATCTATCCTTGAGTGGGGAAAAAAAAATCTTCTATAAACTTGGAGTACTTTGAAAGGTAAGTCTTTCCAACCGACCAGTGTGAGCAATGAGTAACTATTCAGGAAAGGTAGAGAAAATCTCCCTGGGAATTAGTAGTAGCAACAGCATGGAGTGGAGGAGAAAGCTAGCCCACCAGTATTAAGCTTGGCCATAGCACTTGAGGGGACTTTTATACTGACAGGGTAATTTGAAAGGTACTAAATAGCTCTAGATGTAAGGAACTGACACTTGAGAACTTTGGTTTTACCTGGATATATAGAATAAAGTAGAGAGACTTATGTTAATTATCTTCATCATTCAAAACACTTAGTATATGATGTTGGATAATTGGTACAGATTGGTAAATTGAAATTTGGGGGAGGGAGAAGAGAATTGGTTAAAGAAAACTTGTTATTAAAAGTTATTACAATTTTCCTTTTCCCTGTGATGTCATAGAAGTTTTCAAGTGCCCCATTAGCAACAAATTAAGTAGCTATCGTCTTACCAAACGCTTCGAAAACAGCGTCGACCTTTGGGCCCACGCCTGGGAAGTCTTCCGCGGTTTGCCTGGGGACGCCCGAATCCATGGATTGTTTCTTCTCATCAAACCTGCCCCAAATAAAAGAATGCAGCTCAGATTGCATAGGGGCCATGTTACTAAAATTTGTAAATAATGTTAGGTTTAATGTGAATTCTAGTCAACTTTCCAAGCACGCAAATAAATGTCAGACGTTTAGCACTACAAAAACATGTGACTTGCGTGGGACTGCATACTTAGCTCTTAAATGCTATTTTCACTAGGACCACGGGCATATCCTGATCTAGAAGATGCAGCTTATTATTACAGTTCGTAAGCAGAACGAACCTGAATCATCTTTCTATCACAAAGAAGTGAACAGATACATGAAGTAAGTTGAGTCAGTTACCTCCAGTACAAATTTCAAGTTCTCTAACCATACATGGCCCATATGTGTCCTGCCTATCTTGCACAGATTTCCCATGGCAGTCCCCTAAAAAAGGGATTAGGACAAGAAGCAAAGCACAGTGGATGCATTTTGGACTCATTGCCGGGGCCTCCGGTGTTCCACCCAGATGTCTCAGAGTCTGGGCAGGTGGTCAGGAACGAGCCTCTCTGTGCGTCTCTGCTTCTACCTGTGAGACTGGACGGCTTCTGCCCATTGTCTTCTTAAGTGGACAGAAGTCATGCTCAGGTGAGGTTAAAGGAAGCCCTTGGGAATCATACAGTCCAGTTGGGAAGACACGACAAACACCCCAATGAATAGAAATTTAAGACCATGGGAAAGGAATGCTAAATTCTAGTCTGGGTTCCCCAAGCTTCTTGCAAAAAAAAGCCCAGCTGGGTATGCAGTCCAGCAGGAAAAGCTTCCTGGAGGCGGCAGGACTTGAGTCAGACTTGAGAATGGGCAGGTTTGGGTGGGTGGCAGGTAGGGCAACAGCACAAAGGAAAGTCCCCTCCGAATGCATGTGGGACTCAAAACAGAAGCGCTTCAGAAATGCCTGTTAGCAGGTACGGCTGCACGAGGGCTCCCCCACAGTTACCCAACACCCCGGCCTTCCTAAGCGTGAGGCAGAGAGTTTCCTTGGAGAAAGAGAATAATATCACTGCTCCTCGGGCTCCATACAAACTCCTTCCGGTCGCATCTTACCTCCAGTATTTGTCCTCTACAAAGAAGTACGTTTTATTCTTATTCTTGTCAAAAATGGCCGCATCTATTTTCCTCACTGTTGGAGGAAAACCCAGGGTTTGGATGTCTCTGGGGTAACCTGCTTGTACCTCGTTTCCTCTGACGGCCCAGAACTGGTTTCCTGTTTTAAAAAAAACAAAACAAAACTTCAGAGTCACATTGATTTCATAACGGTTAAACCTTTGGGCTTTAGAAATATGTTTTAACATCATTGATTTTACGGTAAACCAGGAAGCCAGAATATTATAGGTTTAGTATCCAGCTTAAAGTGGATGTTTAGCAAAAATTTGCCCATTGAAGGAATGAAGACACAGGTCAAATGAGGGAATACACAACTCTGGGCAATTTATATTCCTGTGTTCAGGCAATTTATATTCCTGTGTTTATTTTTATCATCTGTAAAGTATGAATACATCAATACCAGTTCCAGTTATTTCTTCATTATTTTAGAGTAACAAAGTAGACATAATTTGTTACAATAGAGAAAGCTGAAGTCCTATTCAATCTTCCTGTGAGGGGGTTAATTTCAACAAGTTAAAGAAATGATTATGTAATAATTACGTTTAAAAATGAAAACGATATCCTTGCTAGTAACTTCATATGCAGCATCGATTCCTGAAGGAAGAGATGGCCAAAACGAAGAGATCAAATGAAATTCAAGTTCAGGAGTCCTCTGGGATTTGCGCCAAAAATGTCTGAAATATATATGAAAAGCAATGAAAATCTAAAAGTCTTTCATCTTTAGCACATTTTCCTCATTGCCCTGCCTCAGCCATCTTTGCCCATTCCCTTATCCTCTAGGCTGGGTGACAGACAAAAATCAGGTATATTGCCACTGAGAAAACATTTTTCCGAAGAAAAATTCAGAAGCCACCAGACCTTCTGCCATAGGATTCCAGAATAATGACTTCTATGAAGTGAAAGCTACCATGCAATGCAAGTTAACTAGCTGAGTGTAAGCCTTAAATACTTACAGTTCATGAGAAATAGTGTATCTGTTATACCATCTTTTACATTTTCAAAAAGACAGATGTGTGTGTATGTTTGTACGTGGATGATGTAACCTTATTTTTATACACACTTGGAATAATTCCGGAAGGATGTAACAAGGGTCCTTGATTGTGAATCAATAAGGGGTGAACTGGGAAACTAAGAGTCAGTGATGCGAGGGAGACTTGCTTTTAACTTTCTTCCCATTTTGTGCAGTTTAAGTGTTTTATCATGTGCATATTTATCCAGCAGTGAGTAAATTAATTTATTAAATGCAATGCTATTCTGCTGTCATGTTTAAAGGAGGTACAGAAAAAGAAATTCTGATTCTAGAGTTCTACTTGTGCCTTTTGAAGAGCAACCACGACTTCTAACATTCGGGAACAATTAGAAGACAAGAATCAAATCCTCCTAAGTCCTCAAGAATGAACTTCACAGTTTTAGGAAAAAATGGGATTTGGAGCACCCGAGTTGAATAATTTTAGTTCAGAGCAATGAATCATTTTGGTTCCAAATGTTAAAAAAAACCACTAACAAGTTTCTGTTCGCTTTCTTCTCTAAGCATTGTAAACCAAACAATGGTTAGGAAAATGCAATTTTCTGGTCTGACCTGTCTTTAAAGAACAGGAATTCTCCCCTCAGAGTGCTGACTGCATCAAAGGACAGAGTAGGGGCACACATGTCTGGTGTCTCAGCAGGTACAGATTCTGTGGGCCCCACAGGGTCATCAGGGGAAGCAGGGGGCGGTCCTAAAGAGAACAGAGGCCAGAATGAGAACATTAGGAGGTGGTACTTCTGTCAATGTGTATGTTTCCCAAACAATCTCAAAGTGCTTTGAGTTGACTTGCAAATGCTTTGTGCAGCATTTGAAATCTAGCCCGAAGACTGCAACGCCTGATTTTTTCAGCATCACTCACCATACAGGGACTGAATGCCATCCACGTCATCTTGAGAAAGGCGGAACCGGGCCAGGTCTGTGAGTTTGTTGTAGACTGGGAACATCAAAGCTTCCTTGTGGGTCGAGTGATAGAGACCCAGAGAATGGCCAAGTTCATGAGCAGCAACGAGGAATAAGTTGGTGCCTAGTTAAGAAATCATAAATAAGAGTTACTTATTCCTTAAATACCTGTATATTACAGATGTCAGCTGTGTATTATATTTATTTACTTCTTGGAAGGGCAGGGCTTTTTTTTCTTTTGTGCCTTGTTTTTGGGTCAAATGATTGATTACACACTTAATGGAAAGCCACGTGTTCTTCAAGACTCATTATTGATTCCACCTTGAGACAAAGTGTCCAGTCATACCCAATTATTCCCCTCCCTAACCCCAGGAGTCCATTAACTTCATGAGAACCAGGTCCCTTTCCCTGTATTCTAGAATGAAATAAACTCACTTGTTTAGCACATCAATAAATATTTCTATTTATTTGTCAATGAAAAGCTAAACACTATTTCAATGTGTTAACATTTCCCAGTTACAGTCTAAGTTACATGAATCACAGTTTATCTCAATCTTGAAATCCTTAAACACTCTTACTGCTGGTATTTGCCATCAGAATATTGCCTGCTGAATTTTCAGCCTCATGATTATTATTCAGTTCATGTTGTGTTCCAAGATATTACTGATGATATGTCATAACATTTGCAAGATTAATTTAAAACTCTCTTGTCACAAAAGAGATTTTGGACACACACACACATAAGGTGTATTCAAATTTTTTTCCCCTTCATTATTAAAAAACAAAAATCAGAATGCTGAAATGCAAACACATTGGGTAATTGTGACTGACATACCAAGTAAGTAGACTTTAGTTGTAAAGTTCTCATGTAAAGCTTTGAAAGAATGTTCCTTTGAAGGAAGAAATGGTTAATTCAATCAAAACGAAGACTTTTATCTAGCACTAACTTCACATTTGTGCTCTCCCCAGGGATTCTGTGTGCATTTTGATAATAAATCCCAATTAAGTTTCAGAAGTAGCAGTATTTGTTTAGGCCAATTGTTGGGAAAGTTTGGAAGTCATTCCTCAAAGTATACAGTTAGGAACTGAGACACATTCTTCTACCGAAAAAGTTTGGACATTTTATTTGGGGGTTAGTGCTTCCCTTCAGAACAAGTCCATAAAAATTATTTTAATCTAGAGAGAGTAAAATGCTATTCTGACCAGGAAAACCTCAACTGGAACCTCAGTTTCTAGAATTTAATTCTCATTTCTCTTTCGAAGAGTGAGGAGCTAATGGGGGGAAATTTCCCCAGTGGGTTATCAGCAACACCCACGGCACGTGTTATTGCAGAGCCAACGCAATGCAGCATCCCTGGGATGTCTGCACGTGACACGATGAGAAAAGGTCCTGCACTGTGGTCCGAAGATTACAAAACCCATAGTCATCAAAAAAATATTTCCTGAGTCTTCCTATGTTGTGCTTACCCAGAGAGATATTTTTAGATATCTGGAAACGTTTTCAAGAATGACTAAGAGAAAACTATATTCTGCTGGGTCTTGACCCATTGGGAAACCCAAAACCACTCATTTCTTGAATAGTTTTAGTTATTAAGGCTTTTCTAAACACAAAATAACACCAACATCGTTCTGAGACGTGTGCAACGAACCTGATGTGTCCTTGGTCCACTGTTCATCATCATCAAAGTGAGCATCTCCATTGATGTTTGGCCCGGGTGGGTAAGCGTGACCCAGAACATCTCCGGGTCCATCAAAAGGGTAAAAGTCCCCATGGTCTAAGAGAGAAGATGTTTTTATTGAAAAGCTAGGCAATTAGAACGTCTTTGGAACCTTTTCCAAATGAATACCACCGGGTAAATAAGATGCCTTTCAAGTTTTTTCATTTGTTTGGTTTTGTGTCTTACCCCTAACTGCAAAAGTGATCATTATGTCAGCCTCCCCTTCCTCAGTCCTGGAGAATGTCAGCAGGGTCACCTCTTGCCATAGTTTCAGAGCTTTCTCAATGGCAGAATCAACCGCGTCTCTAGGCAAATCCAGTGTATAGTGCACGATCCTGTGGGAGAACATCTGAGGGAGGTAGTTATTTGCTCCTGAGAGGGTAATCTATAAAAGCTCAGTGTTATGTGAAAAGCTCTTAGGACCCATTACCTGTAAGTCAGGTGAGTTTTTGTCCACTTTGGTGTGCCAGGAAAGGTCCTGAACTCACCAACGTCAGGAACTCCGCACCTGGGCTTGCGCATCACCTCCAGAGTGTCTGAGTCCAGCTTCCCTGTCACCTTCAACCCCAGGAACTTCTGCATTTCTTGGATTTTTGTAACAACAGGACCACTGTCTCTTCTTCTAGAAAACGGTTTCACATCTTTTTCGAGTTTGTAGTAGTTTTCTAGGTAGTGCTAACGGAACAATAAGCATAGTTTTTAGGTCATTCTTAGGATTTTTAAAGCCTTTTATAGGACAGTTGTGCCATGAACTGCTCACTTAATCTTTTTGAAGCATTCCTCCAGTTTGCTGAAATCAAAGTGTCATTTTCCATTTAATTCTTTAATGACAAAATTCTCTTCACTTTTGCTTCATCTTTGTGACTAAATAATCTCTATGGTTTAGTTTACTATTAAAGCAATGAAATGAAGTGGAAAATTTAGATAAATATCTAGTGAAGTTCAAGGAGAAAAAATAATCAGACTTCGTTGGGCATAATTGTATATTTTAGGTACATTTATTCAATTTCCTCAATTTTCCACTTTATGTGTCTCACAAGGACCTGAGTTAAGAAAAAAACAACAGTGGGCATATTCCTGAATCACGACACTAGCAATATAAAAATCCAACTCTTTTTACCTTGCATTCAAATCCCTAAAGAAGTTCTAAAGCAAGACACATGTCACACACTGTGCCCTTGCTACTCATGGGTCTCAAGCCCCATGTGTCTGTGACATCCACCATTTCTCACCTTTGTTTCTTCGTACATGACAGGATGGTGTGACACTGAGAACATTTTTACATCCAACACTTTACAAGTCTCTGTCCTTGAATTATTCCTGCACAGGAATTCAAACCAGTTCTGGATGAATTTTATGAACGAAAAGCAGAGATGACACCCCCACTTGGCCTGCGAATGAGTGTGAGAGCTAGCTCCCTTAGTTACCTGCACAAGGTCCATCTCATTGTCCTTGTCTCCGGTAGCTCTGTTCAGTGGGTGGGCTGAGCAAACTGCCACACACAGCAGCAGCAGCTCTGGAAGAGTCTTCATTTCTGCTGGCTTGCCTCGGCTCTGTCTTCTCCTAATGCCTTGCTCTTTGCCTGGCTTCTTCTGGGTCCACTCTCCGGAGCCCAGCTTTTATAGGCTGACACTGTTTAGATTACTGGCAGATTGACTCATGATGGCTGTCATTCAAATAGCAGCAGGGCCACCTCCAAAAACTCCGAATCCGAAGTGGGATGATACATACTCCTTTACTAATTTCTCTCACCGTTCCCAAATCTGCAAATCAAAATAGTGATTAATCTCCAGGATATACTTCCTGCCTTAGTAAGGAGGAAAACGGGACTTTTTTTTTTTTACTCTAGAAAAAAAGTAACTAGAATTTCTAGAGAATTTGTTTGTGTGTTTGAGGGAAGTAGGATGACTTGGTAAAAAGTCAGAATTGTGCAGAGCTTTTAGATTTCATCCAATCCATATGAAAGATGGAATAGGATTCCTCAGTGACTTGATTTCTCTAACAGGAGGTGTCCAGATGCCCGATGACCACTGGTAGAAACTATATATCAAATTTAAGCATCCATTTTTAGACTAGAGTCTATCTAAAGTCCCTTCAAACCTATGTAGAACAGATTTGTTCAGGGAGAAAACAAATCTGCATCTTGTCTTGATTGAAATAAAGGGGAGCTGTTTGTTCACGCTGATGTCAGGATAGCTGAGGGCATAGGAGTGGTAGCTTGGCCCGGACCAGCAATGAATTCCAGAGGGAATCAGGGAGTCAGACAGAAAAGGAAGTGAGAGATTTAAAGCCGAAGAGCAGTGGCAGCCACAAGAGTCAACTTATAAAACATTTTTAAAGGTTTAGAGGGGAGCCTGACAGCCACGATGTTTATTTTCCCAACTTCAAACGTAATTGGCCAAACGAGCCACGCTGCTCCTGCAACACATACGAACGTCTACCGAATGCAGAACTTTGTCATCTTTTAAAACAACGCCACGGACCTCTCTGAGAGGTCTTCCTTAAGCCCGGGAAGGGTTCGTTACTTATTTCTCAGTGGGATCTATAATGTCTGAAGGGCTCACGAGGAGCACCCTGTTCTGCCTACGTGACTGTTAGACCGTGGAAACCTTTTTTCCAAACTTCCTCCCCCTCCCCCTAGGAAACCCCTGCTTTGCTAATCCTCGGGGCTGACCTCAGTTTGGCCTCAGCCCGTCTGCACCCAGATGCTCTGAATAAAATCGTGTGAAACTCCACCTTGGCCCCAATGACCTTCCTGTCGGCGTTCCTAGCAGTACCTGTGCCTGTTCCACTGGTGATTTTTCTCACTGAATGGTAGTGTATTGATTTACCTATATGCCTCCCTAATATTACTGTAAGATCTTGAGGGTAGGGACTGTGTCCCGTTGGTTTCTGTGGTCCCAAGACAACCCTTTTGCTGCGCCATTCGGAACCATCCTCTGACTGCAGAGTTCATGTTTAACCCATGAGCTCGAGTTGGGCAGCGTTGCGCCCACACAATGTGCAGAGGAGGGGGAAGGTGTTTGCACACCAAAGCACACCATGTATGAGTGTGCTATGGGTCCTGGAAGTCCAGCAATGTGTGTTGAGAATTATTATACAAAAAATTCCTGTCAGTGTTCCAGAAAGGAAGTTTAGGAAAGTAGATGTACGTTTTCCTATATTTTTGTGTTTTTCAAGAATGAATAACATGAGGAAATTTTTATACTTTAATGTAATCATTTATTTTAATAAAATGTACCACCTTAACTGTATTTACTTAAAAATATAAATACTACAATTATCGTAAAATTATTATTCAGTGTGAAACTGTTTTGAGGACTTTTTTCCATTTTCAAGGTTTTTTTTAACATTTTTCCGTGACTTGCACTGTCAACAACAAAGGTGTTTTGTATGCTGTATTGTGTAACATTTTGTAATAAATTTTTTATGCTATCAATGCCATTAGATTCTAATTTATCTATACTTAAATCTAATGATGCCACTTAGTATGTTGTATTTTTTCCTAAAATTCAATATAATGGTAAATTTATTATCATATAAAAATTTTAAAATAAAATATGTCTTTTATATACAAAGCAACTCAAAATGTTACTATTAAATGCATAAAACAGTCAAAATATCAACTTTTTATTTTTTTGTGGCTTTTTGATACATTTTGAAAAGAACAACTTGAAGTCAATGCAGTGAAAGTGTTAACATGATGCCTCGCATATAGCTGGTACCCCAAAATTGCTTACAGAATTAGTTCATATACTAATTGTAAATAAAAGATTGACAGCGAAAGTAAAAAATCATGTCAAAAAATTTACAAATCATGTGTATGTTTCTAAATTCCCAGATCTTACATGTTGTATTTACCAACTATTTTAATAACTGAATTTTAAAGAAGTTTTCTTTTCTCAGAAAAAGATAGAAGCTGTCACCTTAAGTCTTACTAATAAGAGAATAAATTAGACATATTGAAAATCTTCGTTCCTATGTATATTAAATAGCCAAACAGACTGTGGAATCAGGGGGTTTTCTGACAATGCAGGAGAAAGTCAATTTTGATTTTGTAGATTACATTTTAAAAGTCAATGCATTCATGAGAAGGAATAGGTAAATTAAAGAGCAACTGAATGAAAGAAGGAAGGAAAGGAGAGGAGAGAAGGCAGAGAGAGTGTGGAGGGAGAAAGGGGAAGGGATTAAAAGGAAGGAAAGAAGGAAGGAAGGAAGGAAGGAAGGAAGGAAGGAAGGGAGGGAGGGAGGGAGGAAGGAAGGAAGGAAGGAGGAAGAGAGGAAGTAAATACACCATATACAGAGGGAGGCTGTGAACATTAGGACAATAATGAGTTTTTTTCACACAGAAATGAAAATATTCCACAGAACAATCGTTTGTTATATGGCTAAATAGATATGTAGAAGGGCCAGAGAATGACCCGTTTTATACAACTCACTTTCAGGAATCAGAGACCTGGAAACAAACTCAAATTCAATGTCACGCCAACTTGATGCAAAAGTTCGCAGGAAGTCTGAGTAACGTTCTATCTGATAACTTTTCACATGTGTCCTTATTGAGCTTGCTTAATAACACACGATCCTTTTACCTCCAGCTGATGATATCATTCTTCCAGCTAAAAACATTCGTTTATGAAGTGCCTGAGTCTGAAATTCTTCAGAATCCTCCAATGAAGAGTCTGGATCTGGAGATAATAGTTAAAAGAGACATTTAGAAATGGTAACCAAACGAGTTATTTAAAAATAGAAAAGAAGGAAGGATGAAATGAAGGAAGGAAGGCTATAATCTGGGAGAGGAGATGACCCCTGCATAATTAGTTCCACAAGTAATAAAGGAAGAAGTTGTATAGGCATTACGCCGAAGGGAGCATGTTTACTTTAGAAAAAGCCTATAGCTAAGTCCACAATAATGGCGTGGGAAGGTAAGTTGGAGCCCGTGTGTGGAAGGACATTATTAGTCTTATGAAAAGTTGACATAAGTGGTGTCATTTTAACATGGAGCCGAGCAGCCTTTCCTGAGGAAATGCCTTATACATTCTACTCCTTGAAGCTTTGGAATGTTTGAACCAAGCAAAAAAACCTTTGGACTGGGCCAAACCCACCATGGTCTTACAAACAACTGTTTGTGGAGCTAATAGGAAAGGAGACATCCTTACCGCAAGGACTGATGGGCACCTTTTAGAATCAGTAACCAGCCCAGAATAGTTTGTAGCAATTGAAGTTCTTTTCTTCTATTCGTGTAAACATTTCCTTTTCTCATAAAACCCCCTTGTTTTTACCCCATAATTGGGATGTAATTTGGGCTTCTTCCAGAATCTATGTCTCTAGATTGCAATTCTTTCTGATCTCAAATAAATGCTTGTTGCCTCTCACTTTGGCTTTTTACTTTTAGGTTAATAGTCTGCAGTTAAGTTGTTTAGTTTATTCTATTGGTGATGGAAAGCCATGTTTCTACAAACCATTTTTATTAAAGTTTTTTTTGTATTTGAATAAAGCTTTATATTTTTCTTATAGAAAATGTGGAAAATAGAAGAAAAAGGTAGAAAGAAGAAAATAAATCATTTATAGCCATGCCACAAGAACAACACTATTAACACTTCACTGTACTTTCTTCTAATTTTCAAATATCTGTATATTCTTTTTTACATCATAATGATCATGGGAAATTTATAAAATTGTACTGATATTTTTTCATAATTTAGAGTCTCAGAATTCCAAATTTGACCAAATATCGTAATTTAATTCCTATTTGCCACAAAAACTTTCCAACTTTTTAGTTGGAAGGTGAACTAGAATAGGAAAAATTAGAGTGCTCGCTTCGGCAGCAGATACACTAAAATTGGAACAATACAGAGGAGATTTGTGTGGTCTCTGAGCAAGAAAAGGCAATTAGAAACGGATCATTTCTGCACGTGGATGACTCAGTCTTTTTTTTATTTATAAAAGCTTAATGACTCATCTCCCTCAACATGAATGGTAACAATGTTGAAATCCTTCATTTAAATTCCTGGGCAATAACGAAAGCCTTTATGTGGCTCTAGGAAACCCCATTTTTAAGGAAGGAAGAGGAGCATTTTGTAATACGCATTTGGCGTTAAGTATTCCAATTGTGCAAACAAAGGAACACTAATTAAAATTGGTGGTGGTACTACAACAGGCAGTAGGTGGCATTTGACTGTAGGGTAAAAAATGTTGCTTTAGAAACACTTTTTCTCAAATGGGGATTAGAGTGGATGCCGGCAGGGAACCTGTGTGAGAAACAGTGCAGACCAAACATAAGGCCAGACTACCAGCTCCACCTGAAGCTATCTTTCAGTTAGAAAACTGACTTTGACAAACAGCAGAAAGACAACTCCGTTAAACGTTTTATAGCCTGACCTACGCATTCTGAAATTATTCATCATGAGTTGGTTGGCAATTGTATTATCTTTATGTAAATTTTTTTTTCCAAGGTGGTGCAGGAGAAATGTACTAATTCTAGCATGACTGAGCATCTCTTTGGTTAGACCCTCTTGGGGAGGTATCTTGAATGGGTATAAAAGTAGAGTCACAATTTCTCTTCTCGCTTTCCAAACCAACACTCACCCCATTCAATAGAGATACAGTTTCAATGTGTTTTAGTTTATAAAAATAACATAATAATTAATGTCTTTGTTCCTGAGCAGAACTGTGAGGAGCAAAACATCTTTGTAGTTCTTTCAGATGACCAGAAGTCCTTGAGGTTTCACAGGACAAACACAGCTATGCCTCCAAAGCTTTATTCTAATACAACTTCGCTGTCCCTGTAAGCAGTAGAAAAATTCGTCCCGAAACGAGCAACTTGGTTTTCAATGTTAGGACTTTTTTTCTTTTCATTTTATGTTTTATAGTGAAAGTTTGGAAAAGGCTGCTCCAGTGGCTAATAGCTAGTGTGATCTTTTTTCTAAAAAATATAATATATATGAGTATATAGAGTTTTATGTTTTACATTTAGGTCTGTGATCCATTTTAAGTTAACTTGTGAGGGGTGAAAGATCTCTGTCTCATTTCATTTTTAAGTTATTTTTTAATTTTTCAATTATAGTTGATATTCAATATTGTCTTAGTTTTAGGTGTGTATCATGGTGCTTAGTCCTTCATATAAGTGATTAAGTGTAGTCCCCCTTCACACTGTGGTTATTACAATATTACTGGCTTTATTCCCCATGCTGTACTTTACATCCCTGTGACTATTTGTAACTGCCAATTTGTATTCTTAATCCCTTCCCGTTTTTCACTCATTCCCCCAATTCTCTTCCCTTCTAGCAACTGTGAGTTTGTTCTCTATATCTATGAGTCTGTTTCTGTTTTATTTATTTGTTCTTTTTGCTTTTTATTTTCAATATTTATCAATTCTTTTTTTTTTTTTTTTTTGCATGTGGATGTTCAGTAGTTCCGGCACCATTTGTTGAAAATATTATCTTTGCTTCATTGTATTGTGTCTTCTCCCTTGTCAGTTGACTATATTATGTGGGTCTAACTTCTGGGCTCTCTGTTCTGCTCCACTGATCTGTTTGTCTATTCTTTTGCCGATAGCACACTGACTTGATTGCTGTAGCTTTACAGTACATTTTGAAGTTGAAAAGCATCAATCCTCCAACTTTGATCTCCTTCAGTATTGTGCTGGCTAGTCACGTGTAGAAACTCCAGAATCAGTTTGTTAATATCCACAAAGTAACTTGCTGGGGTTTTGATGGAGGTTAGTTGTCTTCTTAAACTGAAAATCTTCCTATTGAATGTTTTTGGTCAGGTAAGTGATAACATGAGAACTATGCTTCTATGAGATTTATCTGGTATTAGTGATTTGAGGCAGATTAGACTGTGAAGAAAGTGAAGTTGATTGATACAGGGGCTATTATAATCATCCAAGTGGGCTGCAAAGAAGACCTGAAGGCCTGACGATAAAAGTAAAATGAATTGAGAAAGAAAGGAGATCATATGGACAGAAAAAGAACAGGCAGGGTGAAAAAAGAATGGCATGGCCTTGAATTTTGTAAATTGAAGAATTGAAACTAGCTATTCTGCAATTAAGATTGTGTTTCTTTCGATGTGACTTGGCAGATCTTTGCCTGGTGTGGAAATGAACCAAGACCAACCACGGGGAATAAGCAGCAGTAATTTATTCAGAGCTTGTCATAGCAAGGGAGTCGACCACCATCACTGCGTTTTGGCAGAGACTCAACAGCAGGCAGGAATGGGAAACTTTGCAGGGCAAAAGTGGGGGGACTCCATGCATAGGGGAACGTGCAGGTGGGATAACTAGAAGTGGCACATTCTGTGCTATTGGTTAGAGGTGTGAATCTGGCTCTTTCTGATTGATCCTCTGTTGAAACTGGGACAAATATCTGAGAAGCCATCATCTATTAATTAGATCTTTTGTCATTTTTGGGCTAATTGTGGCAGAAGTTATGATTTTGCTTCCTGGATTGTCACAAGAGATAGCGACCTGGCCTCCTGCAGGTCTGACTGACCACAGGCTACCTTCCTGGGTTGTTTATTATAGATAAAGGGATTGGTTTCCTGAGCAAGTTAGTACAGGTTGCAGGAGCAGGGCGTGTCAAAGTTCTGTCTATGGTCTGGGCATTGTTCATTTGTCTATTCAGTCTCTCACTAGAAAAATTCTCTCCATTCTGTGTTTTATGGACTTCTATAATAGATCAAAATTTGGAGTAGTTACCTTTGGCTGAATGGCCTCTTCCTTTGCTATCCACATATTCTTTGCTCGAACTCTGGAATTCATAAATGTTTTCTTCTGGGGGTTAGGTCAAATGCCTATAACCAGTGATGCTCATCGCCCTGACAAACCTGTGGTAATGCTCTTAGGAGCTGCATTGCTAAGGCTCTGAAATCTCATTTTTGTTTGAGTCATGACCGTTAACATTAATACATCTTTTGGATGGGCCGCACTATGTGAGAATGACAGACGAAAGTTTGTGTTGTAGTAATAGTTAAAATTAGGGTTGCGTGTCTATCAAGGCAGAGCTAACTTACACAAATCCACAGAGCTGGGTATTGGTTGCCAGTTTACTCTCCATGGAAATTATAGCACCAAAAGTGTGGAATCAGGGTTCTGAACTTTCATTATTTTACATAGTTTTAGGCAATTAATAGCTCTATGTCTTCTTGGAGTGTGCAGTGTGGTCAGGCAGCTATGTATTCAGAACTATCCTTTAAGAAAGGAGAAAACCACTGCATGTTAATCACCCAAACCTGTTACATATGTTATTCTAATCTTTGCATCTACATTGCAAAGTAAAGATCACTGTCCCCACTTCATAGATTAAAAAAAAAAAAATTGGAGCTCAGAAAAGTGAAAACATTTGTTCAAGTCCACATACACAGTGAGTAGATAAAATCATGCAGATGTTGTCCATCAAAACCAAAATAATCAGAATCAAGATGTCCACAGAGAAACTCCAATCCCTGCATCTCATCTGTTTGTAATACCCCCTGAGCCTGGACTTAACCTTTCACACAAATTTCCTCTCTCAAATTTTCACTTTCCTGAAAACTGAATTTTGAATATATCTCTCATCCCAGTACATGTCTGGTAATTAGTCTCTCATTTTAGGGGCGTCTCTCCCCAATTTTTGACCTTCTGGCTTACTCTCGTCATTTTAAGCTCAGTCTTTTCTGAGCATTATCCTTTCCTTGTGCTGCTCAGATGTGACTCAGTTGGAACTTATGTCCCTGAGCAGATACTATGTGTCACTAAGACTAAAAAAAATGCACAAAATCTCCTCATTCACCAAAGTTCGTCAATGTTCTAGTTCCAGAAAACAATTGACAAAATCTTGCTGGGCGTGAATTCCTACATGCTTGTCAAAAAAATCCAAAGCTTAGATTCTGAACATAAAACACACTATTTGGTACCTTTGTGGCCCAAAACACATTTCACAATCCTTGTTTCTGTTGAAAGTCATATTTTATTTAATTACAGGATGGGAACATGCTGTTCGAAGTCATGAATTTAGAGCATAAATGAAAAAACTTCTCAAACCTCACTTAAATTCACATCTTTCTTAAGATATTTTATAGTGAACTTGTTGCCTCAGAACAGTATATTATAGAAGTAGAATCTTTGTAGTTGTTAATAACTTATTGATCGTTTTATCTTGCTCCTAACAATTGGGCCACACCATATCGGTTCATGCTCCTTGTTAGCTAAAAGATTATTAGCCACAAGAATCAACGTGGCATAGTAGAAAGAGAATGAGTTTGGGGATGAACAGCCCTCACGTAGAACCTTAGCCTGTACTTACTTTTTATTCCTATGACACCAAATTGCTTATCTTCTCTATGCCTTTTTTTGGTCATTCTTAACATGGCAATAAAATATGTCTATTCTACAAGCTTGATATATGAGTATATATAACCAAAAAATACATATGAACTTCTAGCACATAATAAACATGATTATTCAGACCAATTTGCTGTCTTGAATGATGGTAAAAAAAAAATAGGTGACTGTATTTCTAACTTTGGATGGTCTTTAGTCATTGGGAATAAGGAAACTGTGGAGAACATGAAAGAGTCACGTGGGCTGTCTACATTCCCTGCAGGTCAGGGTGGTTATTGGAGATGAATGTACCCATTGGGGAGGAGAGCAGCAGAACAGGAATTCTGGGTCAAGGCTAAATCGAGATGAGAAGACACAAGCTTCAGCTGAGTTGTTACTAAGTGCCAGGGGCTCCTCTACGTTAATTCTCAGAACAAACCTAAGAGGCAGGTTTCTTTTCTTTTCAGTCATACCCCACATGTAAAGCAATCATCAAACTATGAATTCTCCCTCCTAGTTGTTATAATGTCCCCATTACAAGGCCACCTCTGTCCTCCTCATGACGATAATTCAGGTTTTTAGCATTTTGTGTGTGGAGTAGTATAATAATTGTTCTCCCTTGTATCTAGTCTTCATTTTCATCTATCTTCCATAGTTCCATAAAAAAATCTAATATGCATTTAGTCATTTCTCCCTATCTTAAAGTCAAACTCATGACAGTAAAGTCCTGTGTGATCTCGTGTCTTATCTCTTGTCAATTTTTCTTCATATTTTATGTTTCAATTTAATAAAAACGAGTCTTTGTAAATAATGGGTCTTTAAAGAGCCTTCTTCTTCTGCCTGGACTACTTATAGCTCACTTTCCCACCTAACAAATCCCTCTCATATTTTAAAATATATTTCAACTATTGTTTTCCATACTACGCAGTCTGTAGCCCCTGAATCCTGCAGAGATTGGCTCACTCTTCTACCCTGTACATGCTTCTATTACTGCACCTACTTCACGGCATAATGATTTGTTGTTTACATGTTTATCTTTTGTATGTTTTTACCATATTTCGTGCCTTTGGAGGCAGAGACTGTCCTAGTCATTTTTGGATCCCTCATGCCTATCACAGGATCTAGAATCTGGCAGATTCTCCATAAATATTTTTGAATGCATGAACAGAGTGAAAAAAGTGAAGCTTGGAAATACAAGCAGCATGGAGCACTTTATGTGATTTCTCCCACTTTGTAATTTGAAAGGCAGAATTTTGTGATAGCTCATCACACTGACTCTGGAGTGAAACTGCCCGACTAAACTGCAGAGGCTCCAGGGCTCTGTGATGCTGGGCAAATTAGTTCACTTTTAGTGCCTCAGTTTCCTCATTTGAAACAAGTGAATGGTAGTATTTATCTCGTATTTGTAATGAGGATTACTTATTAATAAATAATAACATTATTATTTATTATTAATTATTATTAAGGGTTATTTGTGTGTGTGCGCGTGCACAGCACTTACTTAGAACAACACCTGGCATGTGGTTTAAGAAATTTGTTAAACAAAATTTGAAAATATAACACTAATGGAGGTAGAAAGGGAAAGCTTCACTTTTAAATCTTTAAAAGCATTTCTGAATACTCTTGAGACCAAGAGAGATGTACTTGGGCTTCTACTCCTGAATTACCTAAGGCCCAAGACAACTCAATCCAGATACCATTACATTTTCTTTTGATGCTAATCTTGTGGGACAGTTTCTTCTTTTGAAGGAAGTCCAACATCTATTAATAGTTTCCTATGGGGAAATGGCATTTCTTCTAAGGATGACTTGACCCTACTTCTTTTAAAGACAACTCTAAGATTATTCTCCTGAAGGAGCACACACTTAAGAATAAATCTAAGCTATGAAGGACAGAGAGAGCTCTATCCCCATCTAGATTTTTTCCAGTTCTCATATTTCCCCTGATTTCTTTTCGACCCACTGATTAAAAAGACTCATCTGGGCTGAAATGGGCTTGACTATTTCTTGCATCTTAACTACAACCATCAGCGCTGGTCTGCAAATAAATTGAAAACTATAAGCATTCCACAAACCCATAAGAGGTGAGTGGGAACTTTAATAACGTGCAATCCAGAAAACAGGGAGAATGTGTGTCCAGGTAGTGGGGAACATTGATACTAGGTAAAGTGAGCTACCTACATGATGTGCTCTCCATATACTCGTATTGTACATCCTTTTTTTCCCCCACAATGAATCTCTAAGATGGGTACTGCTAATATTTCCTCCTAAACTTAAGAAAGCTTAGACTTAATTGCCTGTCCAGGTCACACAGCAATTACATGGCCCATATTGTGAAACCTGAGCTGCAACTCTTCCATCCCTTCTCCTCCTCAGTGGTCACACACTGTAGGTGCTCCTTGGGGTCTACGCACTTTGCAGAATGCTTTCTTGACTCAACACTAGGATTCAGGTGGCTTTAGACAAATAGCCAAAGCAAATGTAAACTTGTCCTTTTCCTAGGGGCCGTATTTCTAGTTACTCCTTAGCATAATCACATAGAGATTGGTTTTATTTACGAGTAGGTCCAGAATTACTTTCAAAATACAATTTTGTTATTCAAGAAAAATTCTTAAAAACCAAATACTTTCTTTCAAAGTTTTAATTTGAGTAATATGTGTGTGTGTGTATAAAATAAAATATTACAAAAAATAGACAGAATAAAATTACATTATCACCATAATTATATAATTTACTTATGTCTTACTTACATTAATGTCATCTTTAAAGTTCTAAGTATAGTTTGTTTTTACTCCAAAATAATAAAAATAATACCCTTGCTGAAATTTAATGGTCAAAGAAACTAATCATTTCTTAAATTTAGTTAAGCCAGAGAAATAATCATGAGAAATAATCTCTGTTGAAGGATGTTAGGAACCAAGATATTTCCTTGGTCTTTCAAAGTTTCTGTTTTTAAACTTAATAGCAGAGTCAAGTAAAAATTGACATTGAAGGTTTTCAAAATCAAAATTTCTCATGTGTTTGGGATAACCACTTATCTGTATGACCATTTATCTATGGCCTATAGGTTTTGCTTCATTTTATGACACATGTTACTATTTAGTGATATACTGGGCACATAACAAGTATAGAGTAAATACTTAATAAACTGCACTGAATTAACAAACACCATGAATCGCACCATTCTTAACACTCAAATTCCACATTTCTGTTCAGTCTTTCGGTGACACGATGAGACAAGACATCATATTTAAGTATGTTAGATCCTTGGTAAAAATAGTAGTGTCCTAAAAATGAAAACAAATTGAGTAGTTTAATTCTCTGCTTGTATTTCTTTAAAAATATAACATAGATCTGTTTTTACAGATTATCTAGATTGGACAGGTCTGATATGAGAATATAAATGTTGGGTTCCTTGGTCGGGTATCCTACTCCACCTCCACATCTGCTTACTGCCAGTCATTTTGCCATTAAATACCTTCATTAATTTTATTGGGGAAGTTGTTTAGTCTTAAAGGCTGACTATTAACATGCGAATGTTTTTGAAAAGTTATACTCCAGGTGGAGAACTCAGTAGGAGAGAGGAGATTGGGCCCAAATAGGCCAAACAGAAGTCTTGATGGAGGAAGTAAAAAAGACATGGGGATGAGAAGAAACAACAAAATATCTTGGCCCAGTGAGGAATTTTGTTGAGGTTGACCTTATTTGAAGACCGTCACAAACTCAAACTCAAACAAGCTCAAGCGTTTCTCATCCAACCCTCAGCCCCAGTCCATGAGAGCCCGTGAAAGGTGTCAGGGACTGAAAGGAGGGTAAGGAATGAAAGCTATAAAGAAGGATAAAAGACTCAGCATTTTAAATGGGGATTTCCAGTATCTTCATAGCTTCCTAATCTACTTACGTGTACGGTAGAAGACTGCATCAATTTTAGGCTCAATTCCCCGGAAGTATGTAGTAATCAATTTGGGATAACCAGGATCCATTAATTGTCTCCTCTCATCATACCTGAAGAAACCAGCAGGAACTCCATCAGAAATAAACTTCATGACATAAAACTTGACATTTCATAACATGAACAGCAAAACCCACCTTATTCTCTCCTGAAAGGCTCTTCCCGAATGCATTTAAACTGCACTGAGAAGAAACTCGAAGACCTAAACAGTTCAATATTTACTCCAAGTCCCTACAGGACTCTACGCTCAGGCTTCCTGACTTGTAGTCAAGCACCTTCTGCACTCTGCCACAATGCTTCACCAGGGCCCAGTTCTACTTTACACAGCCTGATTGTTTAATTTCCTGTTAGTGAAGACCTTGCAGGATCAGCTGTCACTCCGAGGATAGTTTGCTCATTTTGTCCTCTTAGGTTTATAGTCATAGAAAGGAGTTTGAAAATGTGTACACCCTCCTAACTGATGGCAAAGGCTAGGTCTCATGCATCTCTGTTACATTTTCCAATAGTGTTTCCACTATGATGAATAACAAGACATTTTATTTAAAAGGCTCCTTTAAAAACACATTATGTGTTGTCTCATAAGTTAGAACCCAGAAGTACAGAGAAAAGAACTAGGTAGACAATGACCATTCCAGTCCGCTAGTTTCTTGATCCTTCCCTCAGGAAGGTCAAGAATCTTTGGAATTTGCATAGGAAACTACTGTATTTTGCCAGGTATAATGCTCACTCACGTTTTTGGTCCAAAGCTACAGGGAAAAAAAATCTTTCGTTTTAATATTTTAATTCAAATTTTTATTTGCTTACATGTAGGTACTTGTTTTTGTATTATAAAGGAATTTTAGCATTTATTTTTTAACATTATGGTACAAGAAATTTTATGTAACACTTTTAACTCATAAGCATAAATAAAAGAATTAACAATATTTACATACCAGGATGCCAAAAGAAATGTATACACATTTTAAAAGATGTAACCTAATTGAATTACGGTAGCAATGTACAGTGTGACATTTACTCAAAAGATGGCATTAATGAAATGAATGCTAGCATCACCATGTGACAGGCAGGACAGTCAAAGAAAATGGCAAAAGCACAGTTGTCATTTGAGAAGCACAAGACCATTTTGAAGTGGTATTTGAAACTCGAGAATGTTGTTTGAGTTTCCCTCATATTTTCCTGACTTAACATCCCTTGACATCTACCTATGGGGCACATCAAAGGATGTGGAGTACCTTAGAAAACCGGCCACACTGGCGGTACTTCGGGAAGAAACTGAATTGCATGTACGATGATACAAATGGGCACTTAGGTCAATATCGCTCAAGTAGTAGTTAGCTATAATCAGAAGTGTCTGGACACTCATGGTGACCACTTTGAGCACCTTTTGTCATTGCAGAAGTCAAAGGTGACTTGTATTTGTTATTGGTATATATTGAATATTAGAATTTTAATAGCTTTATTCTTTCTTAAAATGTGTATACATTTTTTTGGCACATCTGTAGATAGAGAATTAGTACTACCCATGTATACTGTGCATTCTTATTTTTCCCTCACAAATTGGGGCAAAAAAAGGTGCACATTATGCACAGCAAAATATGGTATTTTCTGGAAAACCTCACTCCCTGTCAGTTCACAAATGTTAGGGGGTCAAATGTTTAGCAATCATTAAAGCTCACCTCCAGAACTGATGATCTACAAAGAAGTAGGTCTTATAGAGAAGTGGGTTAAAAACAGCTGCGTCAATTTTTTTTACAAAGTCAGGAAAGCCCAAAGAACGTATGCTCCTGGGATAGTTTGATTGTGGTCTTAAATTGTTGATTAGCCAGTACTTATTGTCTGTGAAGACAAAGAAAAAGGGTACATTGGAATGATACAGAAAAAATAATAGAAATACTAGTATGTACTAACTCACTACAAACAACATCATTTCCCCCCACAGTTCCATAATGCATGGTTCCTTGTTTGCAAACATGGCTCAAACAAGCTTCTGTCATCCCACCGTTGGCCCCAATCCATGAGGGCCTCTGAAGGGTAGAAGGGGCTCTAGCTCCTATGGTTCTGTGCTTTTTCTCCACAAGTATTACAATCCATAATGTACCAACCTTCCCCAGAAGTTGTATGTGCTATCTAAGTGCTTGAGCTATTTTAGGTCATAGTTCAGAGGACAATAAATAAAATTTGGAGTGGTTTTTAGTTTGTGTTTTCATAGATTATCTAAATTAGACACGGTCTGATTTGAGAATATAACTTCTCAATATTGATAATATTGAGACAGTTTTAAAAAGTAGCAGTATTTCCTAAATTTATTCTACTTTCTTGAAGTAGACTTAATAGCAAGATTGGAATTACCTTTAAAAAGGAAAACTTGTCTTCTTGCTCCAATTTCATAAGCGGCTTGAATCCCAGATGGTACGGTGGGCCATAAAGAAGAAATTAAACTCACACCACTCTTTGGACTCTCAGGAAGCTTCCACCAGAAGAACCTGACACGTGAAACATTTAACACATGTTAAAAGTCACTGTCGACTCAAGAACCATGAAAAGTGAGTGGGAAGGACCCGTGAAATGACTGAATGTTTCTTTCCATTATCTTCCATTCTTTTCCATGGGTGTCCATATAGAAGCACCACAAGGAAAGGGCCTTACCTAACTCTTTGATAATAGCAGTGACCTTGACAGGCAAACTGGTGTATGGAAATACCCTGGAGCTTGGACTCAATGGATCTAGGTTCTAGTCTGGCCCCACAATCCATTCACCAGTATTGTAATCTAACAAAAATCACTTATCCTCAAGTGTCTCAGTTTTTGAATCTCAACAATAAAAGATATTGTTCCTCCCTACCAAATACTAATCTTCTGTACTCCCCCACATCTTCAATATCTGCTTCAGTCTGTGTTGTAAGACAGAAACTGTTAAGTCATTCTGGAATTCTCTTCTTTATAAGCAAGAGTCAAGTCTTTTAAATACGTAATCTGTCACAGCTTCAGTTGTAGACTTCACCATTTTTATCTATGATTAAAATAGTTTGGCTTTTCTGCTTCCTGTCTTATCTTTCCCCAACACAGATTCCTCCTGCAAATCTATTTTTTTATAAGCCAGTTTTTTCAGTAAGACATAAATACGAGGTGTAATCATATTGCTCTCTTGCTTCAAAATCTTCAAGATCTATCCATTGCCTACAGAATCAAGTCCAAGTCCCTTCTTACTACTTTCATCTTTGTTTTCCATCATTTCTACTATTCTGACAACCTACCCTCTAAAAAACAAAAACAAAAACAAAAAAACAAAACAAAAACAAAAGGAAAAACCAAACCAGAAACACCTTACGACAGCCTTTGTAATTGGTCAGATATAAAAACGATCTCACCTGTCTTTAAAGAAAAAGATTTTATCTCCCACTGTAGTAATAGCATCAAAAGTCATATTGGGGTCACAGGTAGCTGATTCTGTATTGCTGGAATCTGATGAGAGTTGGTGTTTTTGTGGACCTCCTAAAAATAAATTTCAAGGAACATTAGAAAAAAAATCACATTTTAGTTCGTAAGAAGAATCATTCTTTTTCTAAAAAAATATTTAATATTCTTTATAAAAAGTGAATAAAAAGCAATTTAAGCTTTCTATAACATTTATAAGAAGCATACATTAAAGATTTTCCCCCCACGTGGTTGTAACACGATGGAGGGAAAATCTGGTCACTCTGGTTTCCCTGTTCCACCGTGTATCTTCTTCAATAGACAGTGATGTGTGGGACAGAAAGAACAGATTTGAGGCTAGAAGACTCAGTTTCTTCCTCTGGCTCTGGCATTAACATATTAGGTCTCTTGAGCTCCTCTGTAAAAATGAAGATGATATTTGTGCTACCTACCTCACAGAGTTTTCATGGGGTTCACAAGAGAAGATAGATATTAAAGTTTTATCCCAATGCAGATATCAGAAAACCATTCATAAGAGTGAGTACCTTTATAAGGCAAAATGATAAAGAAATTCAACTCACCATAGAGAGACTGAATGCCACGTATGTCATCAGCAGAAAGGTGAAATGTGTTGGGGTCAACATAACTGTAGGTGGGGAACATTATGGCCTTTCGATCTCTGGAATGGTCAAGACCCAAGGAATGGCCAAACTCATGCACAGCAACTAGGAACAAGTTGGTGCCTAAGAGGAAACCAACCAGAAGTGGAAAAGAGCAGAGAAATACATGGGCACCGAGAAGACAATGACACAACTGAAATCTGATGCAATGAAAAGGGAGACATTTGGGAATCCTTTACTTGGTTCCTTTTTTTCTTGCACAAGGTTTTTCAACCTTGGCACTATTGATATTATAAGGCCAGGTAATTTTTTGTGATAGATGTTTAGACATCTCTGGTTTAACATAAAATTCAAGTAACAAACCCCCCTCCAGGTTATACAATAAAAAATGTCTCCACACAATTTTAAATGTCCCTTTGGGGTCAAAATTACCTCTGGTTAAGGCCCACTGCACCATCACAAAAATGAAATATACTCTGTTGTGAACATTTCTGGAATAACTCAGCGCTGGGTTCAATAGTTCTCTTTGCCTCTAAATCATGCCCACTCCGTTACACGCTTTTCCTCTTAATCAGGCTTGGGTGGATATAGAAAAGTCTTTAATAATCATCCTTTACTAAAACCCAAATATAAGGCCATATTAAGTTCTGGGTACTATGAGTCACTGGGAAATATACCATATTATGTCTAATCCCTACAGAACCAAAAGGAAGTCACCATGCTTTCTTTTTACAGATGCAGACACAGAATCAGCAAGATTAACTGACCAAATTAAGTGCTGACCCGAGATTCAAATCCAAATTGCTTGGCTCATCTTTTACTATACATGATCCTAAATTAAATCAAAGAGACTATGCTTACAATTTAGGCATATTTATATTGCCAAGTTACAGTCGTACCTGTTCATTTTTTCCTGTGTATTCTAGAAAATGCACCTCTGTAGGTAAAAGAGAAGGGTGTGTCCTTTCAATCATCTCAATTCCCAGAGGCTTTGAATAGCTCCTGACTGTTATTTTTTACTTGCATTCTAGTCTAATGCCTTCATTTTTGTTTTTCTTGTTCTGTGGCAAAACTGTTTGGAACTGACCTGCCTAAGGTCACACTCTACTTAACCCCAGAGCTGGGCCTTGAAATGAATACTCTCTAGTACCCAAGCGTAAATCTAGGGTCTACACCTCTGTCTTGTGGGGTGTCTAGGAACATTGCCTGCAACACAGAGGTTCAGCAACCTACTCAGAGATGGGTTCACTTCTTTCAAATTATAAGAAGCAAACACTCTGCCATTCTTTCCACTCTGTGTAAGACAGGGAAGAGTAAACTTTTTATAATTTGGCCTAAATCTGAATTTATCTTATTCTCAATTCTTATAATCCTTTGTACAAAAGGCCACCACTGGTCCTCATCTCAAAACAATGGATTTCTGTTTCTGTTCTGTTTCTCACTAGACTTCATGTTCCTCCAGGTCAGGGTTGTGTCATTTTCATGTCTGTATCCAAACCACACCCTCAACCTCCATCATCCTATCACCAAAGACCATAGTAGAAACACAATAACTGTTGAGCTAATTGTTCATTTAATTTACTGTGTCAAAAAACTAGGCTGAGAATGAGCACTTTAAGTTAGAATTTTCATAAATAATTTAGGTTTTTGAAAACTCAGAATGAAGCCAATTAAAAATAAGGCAACATGAACAGGTTGAAAGGATACATTGGGCTAAGAGAAGAGCTAAGAAATGCATGTTCTAGGCCCAGCTTTTCCACAAGCTAGCCATTATCTTTCTCTTGGTCTCAATTTCCTTTATCTGTATTAAATTATTTTTCTAAGGTCCTATAGAATTCCAAAACAATCTATGAGGCTAATGAGCACAAATCTTTCACGTCAGATGAAAAGATTATACATCCCAAATAACCTTGGAGAAAATTTAGACAAATTTGACCTGTCTAGATGAGGACTTGCAGCACAACAAAAACTTAGTACTGCACCATTTGTCTTTTGACGATATGAAAGTCCTCTTCTCAAGAATTCCATAAGCCTTCTGGTCTATAAAATATTGCCATACCACATGTGTAGTATCCAGCACAGAGAGTGGGATGCTGAGTAGAGCATATTTGGTGACTTTTTCTCCATTTACTTGGCTCACAAGTCTAGGCTTTCCAACAGAAAGATTAGGAAGCCTCCTGATAGGATGGTTTGAGGTTTTCATGGATAGTGATTCCTCCTCACAAGGGAAACTAGTTATCCCCAATTTCCAACACTCTGAGAGGGATTGTGTGTTACTGTCCCTCTGTAAGTGCACACAAGGCAGTAGTAAATGAACATTTTATCCCAGAACCACAAGAGACTACATAACCATATGATTCTGTTTCTCTCTAAGGATCTCTAAATTCTCAATAGCATCTTCTTTCTGTGACACTATGAATCTAAGAAATTATCAACATATAATGGATCAAGAAGATGGCTGTGCTATCCATGGATTGTTGGCATGCACGGAATTAGTATCTGTGTTTGTTTCAGTTTATGGATGGCACTGTCAAAATTAATCACCTAAAACACAGCTGTTACCTTTCCATACTATTGTTCTTAAGGTTCCTGAGCTTATACTAATGGATTAGCTCATCCTTAGATTCTTAGAATTGATCTTTGAAATAAACTAGTCCAATATCTTCAATTTTCTTCTTCTTCTTTTTTTTTTTTTTTTTTTTGGTGGTTTCCTGGCTGGGAATCGAACCCAGGTCACAGCATTGAGAGCACCAAAGCCTTAGCCACTACACCACCAGGGAACCACCAATATCTTCAATTTATAGAGGGCAAAGTTTTATTTAGTGGCAAAATTACCATCAGAATACATTGTCCCATCTTATAATACTGTCTCCGAATGTAGCCTTTCAAAATGATGACATATTTGGAATTTGTTAGGGTTTTCTTTTGTGGTTTTGTGTGCTGTTTTATTTTGCATACCTTTGTATTTTTTAGTCCAGAATTCAGCCTCATCAAAATGTGTGTTTCCTCCAATACCCCTTCCAGGTCCAAACGCATGAGCTATGACTCCACCTTTGCCATCGAAAGGATATAAGTCTCCATGAGCTTTTTAAAAAGAAAAGAAAATTAGTCCTTCTATACGTGCTCTAGGTCATGCCAAATGATACAGATGAAATAAGTCCAAGTTCTCTACCTCTAAATGCAAAACGTATCATAATGTCAGCCTCTCCTGCATTGATCTTTCTGAATTTCAGAGGGGTCACATCACTCCATACTTGAAAAGCCCTTTTGATGGCATAGTCAATATCGTTACGCTTCATGTCAGGGGTGTAATTCATGATTCTTTAACAGCAAAACAAGAGAGAGAAAAATATATGGAAAGCATGTGTTAATTTTGTCTTATTATGATACTTCATTTCTGCTAGCATCGTTGAGATGAGTCATGTCACAAATCAATTGTCCAGATTAAAAAATAAAACATGCTTCTTACACTAGAGAAATATTTATTCTTGGACAGCTTTCTCCTTGAAGAGAATCTAACCTGATTTGCACTCATTTATGATTTATAGGTCACCATGGTGAACATTCATAGAAGCTTAGGTTTTTTGCCCTAGCTCCCATATTTCTGCATTTATCCATCCCGACTTTCTCCTGTATCTTATTTACCATAGATTTAGATTCATTCTTCTTCGTTTGCAGCCTTTCCACTCCAGCCAAACAGTCCCTGAGTGTACAAGCCTCCCTTCTAGACAGAATGAATTCTAACAAAAGGGATGTGTTAACAATTGAGGGACGTTTCTTATCTACTCCCAGACTTAGGGCCACGTCTAAATGGTTCAGGTTTCTAGAAGTCAGGCCTCTGGGAACGTAGAAAAATATAGGGTTCTGATGTTACCTGTAGGTGATTAAATGTTTCTTCCATACTGGCCTCCATGGCAGGGTCCTGAAATGATGAACGTCAGGCACTCCACATCGAGGTTTGTGCATCATGTCCAGAGTAGAGGTGTCTAGTTGACCAGTCACTTGTAGCCCCAGGAACTGCTGCATTTCCTGAATTTTATCCTCCATGAAGTGCTCATTAACTTTCATTTTTGTCATCACAACTTCTGTCGTGTTAAGATCATAAAAGTTTTTCAAGTAGGTCTGGAAAAAATACATTCAGTAATACATTATTATATGTGGAAAGTTTTCTGTTGGAGTTCTGCATGTGTGCCTGAACTGCACACTGGTGCTTTTGAACCAAGTGTTGGACAATTCATTATAATAAGAAAAAATTTTAAATTTTCTGTGTTGTTAAAGCTGTGTCATAAACAATTAACAAGATCGATTTCTGGAATCCCACTGAAAACACTTTTACATCTTTCCCTCTTTAAACTTGTTTCTACTTTTTCAAACTTATTTCAAAATCTAGAACATCATGACATCCAGTAAGCAGCAAAACATTTATTGTCAGGGTACGTAAATTACTAATTTAGGTTGGGATAAAATTTTCTTGCTTAAAAATCCAAAACTCAATACAATGAACAACTATGACAAATTCAAAGTTAAAACAATCTTAGAAAAAGGGGATATTGGAAAAAGAAATGAATTGAAAATTTCTATTTTTAAAAATAATGCTCATGAAGGAATACCTGGGATAGTGAAAGTAGAGCATATTCTTGAATTATCATGGCAAACTGAAGTGGTTAAATTAATCAAGCCATTGTTTAAATCCTACATGATTAACTGGCATTGGATGGTTAATATGGAATGCTGTAACAGAAGTAGAATGCCAATTTTTTTGAATTAAAACTCGTTGGTTTGAGCTTTCATGTAGAAGGAACAAACTCTCTGGCCAATTTTATAATACTCCTTTAAAACCAATGCCTTTTTCTTCCATTCCTCTTTGGTAAAGAAAAATTCAGTGCTAAAAGCAGATAGCCTTCTAAACCAGTTTTCAAAGAGCACTTTTCAAGATTAAACTGGTCAATGCAATACATGTTAAAGACAAAAATTAGGCTGGATAAATACGGGAGTGTTAATACTTACGTGAGCAAATACCATAGCATTTTCCTCAGTGCTTAGAGACTCGATCAGGGGCACAGCTCCCAAAGCAGTGACCTGCAAGACCAGTGTCAACAGAAGAAACTTCATTCTGAACTTCTGAAGGACTGAGCCTAAGTCACCCGGTTCCCCTTCAGTACAAGTTCCTTAAGTGTCCCTCTTTATATAGTCCTTAGGCCAGCTCTGTGACTATGAAATCCTCCTGGTGACTCATAGTCGTTATCATCCTTTGATTTATCATAAAAATCCAGGAACACAACCATGACCTTATTCTGGGACCAACAATGGGTTATTGAGCAATGAAGTCATCATTCGCTCTTCCAACTTCGACCTGCCCTACCAAAATAAGCCATTATATAAGAAATAGTAAACACCTAAAATATAAAAAATGATCTAAAAAGTGAATTTTTATAAAATTCACTACCTGAATGTTTACTGTAATTTCTTTATGTTCATGATAGGTGAAATAAGCTTCTGCAAAACCAAAACCAAAACCAAACCAAACCAAAACAACAAAAAAACGAAATTTAAAAAGTTAGATAAAAAAATCCTTTTGCTAGAATAAAGGACTCTCCAAGCTGAATCTAGCTCCTTAGCGAACTGTGATAAAGCGATTTCAGTTTCTCAAGGAAAGGTTCCTGACATCATAATGTTTTGATGTTTGTTCGATATGTTGTTTAGGCTTCGATCCAGTTTCTATAACTTCAGATCTTCAGCCATCTGAGCTGAGGCCCAGCCCTACCTGCATAGAGATGTTAGAGGCAAATTTCCTCACCTCCCAAATTGTCTGGAGTTGCCAACATGAAGGTCCACACTTCAGCTTTGCAAGACAGAAAAAATTTGCCTCGGAAATCGCTTTACATCCCTAGCTGCTTAGCTTCCTTCCTTGTGACCTGATTGTCCCATTAACACAGACTTGGCCTTTCAGTCAATAGGGAATGTGTGAACACTGCCAACACTGAAGAATCAAGGAAGAAACTACAAAGGTAGAAATGCACACAGTGGGGCTACCTCCTGATTCTGTATGAACAATCTGGGGTGGGAGTCGGGGGAGACACAAAATACTAGGTTACGATGCAGACATTGGTCGGACCCACCTTCCAGGCCTGGGAGAAGCTGACTGCTCCCCAGCATTACCTGGAGGCTGGAGTTCCAGGAGAATGATTTACCTCCTAAGCAGGAAGGAAAGCAGGCCTCTGCCTTGTACCTGGCATTCACTTCCAAACTCTGCCTTTTTCAAGTTCTGCGATTTGACCTCTAGGACCTTCAGGGATTTCTGTTGAAAATGACGATAATAGCCTTTGCTTTTGTGATGATTAAATGAGATAACGTATCATAAATACCAGCACATACTATGGGCACTCACCAATATTCATTTGCTACCTTTTGGCCTGAAAGGAGAACATCATGTATCTTAAGTTTGCACTCAGGTGTGGCTCTGAGATTCATGAAGAGGAAGATCGTATAGAGAGAGAAGGTAATCTTTTAAAATATTGAATTGAACTCAAGAATCATCAGAGGAATATGAAAGTTTGGCTAGAGAGCAGACAAAATGGGATTATCAGCAAATATAGGAGAAGGTTCGCCACCTTCTCCATGAGAACCAGGTCTGTCTGTGCTCTCCACCACAGCATTCCTGGTGCCTAAATCTACCTTGTATAGTTAGTAGTTGCTCAATAACTATGGGAGAAGGAATCTAGTTAGAAAATAGGGCCTAAAGCACATCAGTAGGAAGCTTCCTTTGTGGAAGGAATTATTACAGACAGGGTGTGTACCTAAACCTCAATGAAAGCATTCAAGAACTTGCCTTATTCACACAAGGAAGGAAGTTTGGTTCTTGGAAGACTAGCTGCCCAAGATACAGAGGAAGTGAAAAAATGTTCTCACTCGAAGATTTCGAAAAATCAAAAATGACACCCACATTTTAATGGTCCCTGGGTCTTGTGTCACCAAATGCTCCAAGTGAGTCAAAGAGATAAGGGCCATTTGGGCAGCGATAGAATATCTGCTCTCATGGAAAGAAACCAGTAAGCTTAGGTTCTGAAGTCAAGCTGACCTGCTTTGGAGTCTTAGTGGCATCCATTTATGACCTTGGGCCATCATTGTAATCTAAGACTTAATTTCTTCACTTGCAAAATTAGAATAATAGTAGCTACCTCAAGAGTTGTTACAAGGATTACATTAAAATACAGAGAAAAATATTTGGCCTCAATTTTGACACACCTTAAGGGCTCAACGATTTGCTCCTTTCCTTCCTTTCCTGCACTCTTATGTAAGACATTTGAAAGAGTCAGGTAATGGGATAAGAAAGAATATTAGATACATGCTTAGACCTCTCCCCTGAGGTAGAAGGAACTACAAAAAGATCATGATCTTATGACCTTGAAAATGAGTGTTCTCATGATTGATTAAATTTAGATTTAAATCTTATCTCTAGAAATCACATCTCTCTCTATACACGAGTATATACACAAGTATACCCTTCGGAGACCTGGCCTTTCCCCTGTATAACCAGTAACTCCCAAGGCAGCAGAAGGCAGTAGCCTGAACCTGACTAATGGTCACAGGGCCAGGACCTCTGGCAGTCTACAGGTAGCATCTTGACCTCAGTTAAAGTTCAGCTCCTGAACCCTAGGTGGAATCACCCCCTGGTTTCTTTCCATAAGAGCAGACAGAAAGATACCAGAGTAGACCTCAGAACTGTCCTCAAGACCTGAAGAAATGATTTATTAATCTTATACCACCTCTGGCCAATCTGCTTTCAGCATGACCCCAAATCCCTAATTCACAGTGTCTTGTGATTTTGCCCTGTAAGATCTGTAACCTACATGCCATTGGGGAGTTGGGTCTTCAGCATTGGCTCCTTATCTGGATTGGCCGATTCAATATTGAACTATTTTTCTCTCTATCCTGCTTGTGCATTTCTCTGGACCAGTGCACACAAGCACAAAAACACTGGGGTCCCAGTAACAATCTCAGCCAAGACTGGATCCCAGCAGAGACTTGGCTTCCAGGGGACACATGGAAGGAAGTGAGAATCAAGGGTTCATGGGTAATGAATGCTCTGTGTGAAGAACATGTCTACGATAGTGTAGAATGTAACCAAGATCAGTGTTCCTCTTAAGAGGGACAACTTTTCCCAATAAGAGTTTATTTGTGAAAAGGTGGATTTTATAACAAACTTCTCTGTTACACTCTTCCCTTCCTGAGCCAGAGACCAGGCATTCTAAGGTATAACCGATACCAGGTATAATGACCTTCAGCTAGCTGTGGCGTCACCTCTGAGGACCCAGAGGTAAATGGAAACACCATCTTTGTCAAAGACCAGGAAGGAGAAGGGCTCCCAAATTGTGCAAAGACATCCCTTAGCTGACCCTTTCCACTAAGAGTTGGTTCATGCAGAAAGAGAACTTCAGTCGGTCAAGTGTCTCCTTTTATGGGGAAAGAGATGGAATTCTGGAAAAGGGAAGTGACATCCAGGGGACATCCAGAAGGTCTCCTGATTTCTGTCTGTCTGGTTGTTACAACACACTTCATTTTGTCACGTGTCTCGCTTTGATTTTTCTTCAGATTTATGTCTTTCTATGCACATCTTATTAATGCGAACACTGCAACAATGATACGATGGGACCCTCGAGCTTTTTAAAAATTAAAACCAGGCTGTCCCCTTTGCTAGTGGGAGAGCTGGAAGTAATCAAACAGCCCTGGGGATGTTGTAGGTGAGGGGGAGCAGAATATGCCACCCCAGAACGTTCCACTTTGGCATATAGATTACACTGAGTTGAAGGCAATCAGGGGCCCAGCAGACTGAGGGAGAGTTTTTATCTCCCTCCTAACTGCCTGCAACGTGAAGAGAACTATCAGCAGAGGTAACTGTTACATCAGAAAGACCTACCTGCAGGGCGTGGGAAATGACTGTTCACTGAACATTGGCTCTTCCCATCTTCCTGTGAGTTGTCATCCTCCCATTTGAAGTCCCAGTCCCCTACTCCCTTCTACTTAGCTCAGGATGGCAGACAAGCTCAACTACCCGACTGCTGGAGGGTTCTACATATTTTTTTAAATGTTTTTTTTTAAATTTACTTTTCAATTACAGTTGACATAAAATATGTACTAGTTTCAGGTGTACACGGTCGTGATTGGACACTAACGTACCTTATGAAGTGGTCACCGTAAGTCTAGCAGCCGTCTGAGGAGTCTCAGATTTTTATAGGACTTTTGTGTATACAAATTTTGTTCTTCTTGTGTTTATCGGCCTTATGTTAAATCCATTATTAGACCAGCCAAAGAACCTTGAAGGAAGGGAAGTGTTGTGCCCCCACAGAGGTGAGTGTGGGCCCCTAGGAAGATGGGGTCACGGCTGTGCTCTCACCTACCGTGCTCCACCTCGCTGCCTTATTTTGGTCACTGCCCTGCTGCTAAGGTGTTTTTGTTGCCAAGGCTCCCCAGGGTTCACCTGGAGCACCTGAGGAGCACGATGTTTTGAGTCACCCTCATCATTTGTGTGGATGTAGACAAACTGACTTTTCCATCCTCATTTTCTTCACATGAGAAGAAATGGGAATACTATGACGGTTTTGTAGAGAAGAAATCACTTAGCCCATTAAAAGCACCTAACTTCATATGGTAGGCCCTCAGTAACTGTTCATTCTCTGCCCTCAGTTTACCTCTGTCCCTGTATGTTGGTCTAATGGTGGGTTAAACCAACTAACGTTTTGCACCTAGGAGAAAAGCCAACCTCAATGAACGGTTTTTCAACCACAAGTGGATAGACACCCAGCAAGGAAACGCAAACAGCTTGGGCAGGAGCTGATGCTGGGGGTGGAGACGGCTCCTCGGGTCACCGCCACCTTCTCCCAGAGTGAACTGGAACTTGGCCCTCCATGGAGCTCCTCCTTGCCTATCCGTGTGGCAGAGAATGTCAGAGCAACTGGTTCGAAATCTACCGCCTGCCAAACCAGTGCTCGGCCCAAACTGCATCCATGAGCCCCTGAACCTCAAGGCAATCTTCCAAGGGAGTGCTGGTGCAGAACCTGACATGTGTCGGGTTTGGGAGTGAGTGCAGCCCAGACAAAGGAAGTAGAGGAAAGAAGTAGGAAAGGGAAATGCTTCCACAGTTTCCATTTCTTGTCCCTTTCCTTCCCGAGCGAATGGCTCCCCTTCCAAGAAGGGATGCACTGGGACATAAAATGCAGCAGGGCGCAGATGTCCGATGCGTACCGCCCAAGGTAGGGACAATGTGATGACAGGCTCGGAGGTAGTCGTAGTCTGTTGTTTATTTTCCTCTTCTTGCTCTCCACAAGGTAAATACCGAAGGGGAGAGGCAATGACTCACGTACCTCTGAAATCATTTGGACTTTGCAGCCTGGTTTAATGGGAAGAGCAAGACTTTGGAGATAAACTTGGCCTTAAACCTCAGCTATGCTGCCTACGAACTGTGTGGCTTTGGGCAAGTTTTTTATGTTCAGTTTCCTCATCCATTAATGCCTATTCTGAGGATTAAAGAAGATGATGCATGAAACTGCTCAGCACAATGCCAGGCACATTCACAGCCTGTGCTTAAATGCTGGTTTTTTTCTCTTTCATAATACCTAGAGCAGTGTTTTTCAGTGTTTTTTTCATTATTGCCCCCCAGAGGCATTTTAGACATTCTCCCTATGGTATTTTAATATCATATATATACTCTGGTATATATCGGTTTATGTATTGTATGTCTATCTGTCCTTTATACATAAAAAATAATTATTTTTGCCCCCAATGACCAATTTGCACCCACTTCGGGGTGCTATCACCCACTTTGAGAATGTATGTCACATAGTAGCATATACTCTACATTGGTGGGTCAGTAAATGACTCATGACACCAGCTCTGCCTGGTGCCACATGGCATCTCACCAGCTTCTGGAAGATGCCCATAAAACTAAGAGATCTGGATTTTAGGGAGACTATTTAGAACACAGAGGGCACGTCTGTTGAACTCTGTGTCAGTAAAAAGGAGTGGCATTTTCTTCCAAGGATTGACCAGCTGTATTTGTGTGTTAGATCAACTCAGAGAGAAAATAAGTCAATGCCTAGAGAGAGGGGACCAAATCAAAGAGAATTTGCACAATTCTCCTCTAGAGTGAGAAAAAGTAGTTTTTTGAATACTACATCTCCGCCTCCCACCCCCCAGAATTTCTCTCCTTTTTCTTCAAGTTCCCCTCAAGCCACCAGCAGGCTGTTTTTTGCCTCCACATTTGTGACCCTGAGCACGTTATTTACATTCCGATACTATTCCAAGGGCCTAAATCCACTGAAGTGGACGTGGTTGGAGAAGAGAGGGATTTTCCCTAAACCGAGCCAATGCAGGGGTGGCGCTGTGAAGGACCAGCCCCACTCCACGGCGGCGCTGCAAGGACATGGCAGGACCACAGAGGGACTCTTCCCAAGATGCAGCAGGGAGGTGAATCCTGGGTCAGTGCTTCCAGCCCAAGGGGGCCTGGCTCAGAAGCAGCGGTCCGCAGAGACGGAGGGCCATGCAGGCTGGGTGAACGGGTGTGGAAGAGGAGGGGAAGGCCAGGATGACTGAGCCCGAGTTTCCTATCAGCCCTGGGAGAAGGGAGCTCAGAATTGAAGTTTAAGTTTTTAAAAATGCATCATAGTGGGCACAGCTGGGCTGAGTGAGATTCATACATGTTTCATATCCGGTAACCACGGGTGGTCCTTTCTACATTGTGGGTGTGCTATCGTATTATCATTATGAAGACTATATTTTCAGGGATCATTTCTCTAGTTTGTTATTCTCATTATTATCAATAGTACATTTTAAGTATGATTTTAAGTGAGCGATCATTGTAGACCCTCCTTTAGCCTTCAAAGAACACAAAGGGGTGCCATTGCTAGGCAGTCAATAAATAAGTGTTTGACTTCAGATGAATTACAACATGGAGGTGACACCCCGCACATGACACAGGTGCTCACATGTCTGCAGCTGGCAGTCCCTTTTCTATGCATGTTTTCAAATTGGGGTTACACAAGGCAAATTTCTGAAACATTTAAACGCCCCTCACCCCAGTTCTTGAGCCATTTCCATCCAAACAAACAAGAGCCCTGAGAAGCCTCATTTGCTCTCAGCTGCCTTTCAGGAAATTCTCCCACAGGGAGTGAACCAATGGCTCCTGAAAGGGTTGCCTATAGCTGGGCATTGTCATTGCCACAGAGAACTCCGAAGATGTAGAGAATTTCAAACCACTGAGGTAAGACTCTCCTGACAAAACGTGGAGTTAGTCTTTACTGGAAGACTCTAAAACATGGTCAACTCATGTGGGAGACCATTTCTGTGTGGCGGCTCCTCTATTCGGAGCCCTCTTATTAGCCCAAGTTGGGACAATTCAGGGGTCTTAACCGAAAGTACACAGTGTGGGGGCCTGCTGAAGCATCACAAAGGCCCATACAGAGGAGGAAGAGGAAAACAATCCAGGGAAGGGAAGGCAAAAAAATAAAAATAGAAAAAGAAAAAGGACACACACACACCCGGAATTGAATGAAGCCACTTGGACATGGCTGGACAAATCAGAAGTGGAATTCTCTCTGCTGTAGGAAGATTATTTATCTCGAATACTGATAAAGAACAGGGGCCTTTTCTTAGCACCCAGGAAGCTGGTGAGCTCAGGTTTCACATCTTAGTTTCATTATGAATAACAAAGCTCTTGGGATTTCCCAACCCCACTCGGCCCTGCAGGACCCACTCAGTGGAGACCCTGAACTTCCTCCTTCCTACACCAAGTCCACCAAATGATTAACAAGCCCTCCAGAGAGGTGTGATTCATGCTGGAGATTATTTTAGAAATGCAAAATATATCACAGTGAGTGACAACAATTTCTAAATAATCGTGTTTTAGACATAATTCAAGGAAACTGCCTTTTTAGTTACATTCTTGTTGGCTTCAGGAAAAACTCGGACCTTACTTTTCTAATCTTAAGTGCAGTTGGTCTCCCAGGGCCCGGCTCTGGTGACACAACCAGCATCAAGTTTATGCTTTTGCTCCAGTCCTTGTTCAAACAGCTGGCAGGTTGCGTTGTTTGCTTCAGCATTTGTGACCCTGAGAAAATCATTCATGCTCTGATTTCTTTCTCAGAACCTAAACCCTCTGAAGGAAACCAGAATTTTTCACCCTGAAATATGCGTATGCCTCCTTGATATAAAATTATTTTGAGCTGAAGACAATTAAGAAGTAGCAAACACAGAAAAAGCTCCCCCTTTTTTGGCCTAAAGCAGCGGTTCTCAACCTGTGGGTTGCAACCCCTTTGGGGGTCAAATGACCCTTTCACAGAGGTCGCCTAAGACCATCATAAAACACATACTTATGTGGACCAGTCGCACATGGGTAGAGAGCAGCTACCAATAATTCCATGGTTGGGGGTCACCACAACACGAGGACCTGTATTAAAGGGTCAGGCATTAGGAAGGGTGAGAACCACTGGCCTAAAGGCAAGACATAAATTCTCCTTTTCCTGTGTCCAGACCCAGCTCAGAGAAGGCACCAGAGAAACCTTACTCTGTTAGTTTCTTCCCCTTGATTACCTTCCCGCAGTGTCCCCTCCTTAGAAGCCCAAACCCGCTGGCCTTTGTCTTGTTATTTCTCCACAAGTTGGTTTTTGGTTGAAGGTCGTACACAAGCTGGAATCCTAAGCCGCCCTTCTGAGTCGTTTTGTGGTTTGGTTTCCCCCAGTGACGTGCACTGCTCGCATTTAATAACTCTTCTCTTGTTCGTCTTTGCTGAAGAGCTCCAGCTGAAAACCTAAGGGGGGTTTGCCATCCTCATCCCACTCAAGTGGATTTAGTGGGTTACTTTCCTCTCAACTTCTAAGTCACTCGGTTGGTGCCACCCACATTGACCCCTACCCGCTTCCCATATCCCTGTGGATTCTGCCCACTCAAGGGGCAAGGTGCAGAGACCGTGATTCGTGTGCTTCCTCCATTTAATTTCTGAGCATAATTAACTTAATGACTATTGGAATTGTACACTGAGGATGAGAACTGCCACCTGAAAGTATCATTTAATATTCCAATCAAGGACCATGAGAGTCATTATTCTTCCATGCACTGCTAATGCATAAATGCACATCTAGCTAATTTTATGTAAGTGAGTTTATCTCCTGCAATTTTCATTATGAACACCTTCCTTATTCAGCATGGTGGGTCTTTCTGTCATTGTCCTTGTTTGTTGGTTTGTTCATTTGTTTTGTGTACACCCCCCTTCTCTTCCTCCCTCTCCACTGAATTCCTCACCTATCCTGCTCTGTGGCTCCTCTGCATGAATAATTGGTATACAGTCATCTATATTTTTCCTTCTGCCTCATGCTGTATGTACGAGGGCTGCCCAGAAAAAAAAAACACCATAAATGCCTCTATTTTTTATATTACATGGCTGGATACTTTCCAGACAGACAGACAGACACACACACACACACACACACACACACACACACACACGTAAAGGGGAAGGAAGTTTGTCAGGATTTGTCTATAAAATAGAATTATCTGATTCTCACTTAATGATCACATCATAGAAAAACCTGCAAATCATCTAATCTAGATCTAATTTGTCCTTCGTAAAGAAAAAAATCCCTTTATTGTATTTCATAGGGCAGATAGGTCACAATTTTCGAGGCTTTCCTTATTCATGAGCATAGACTCTGTTTCCAGTTTTTTAACTCCACAGCAAAAGAAAGGGCATCTTAAGGCTACTTACCTGTAGCACTTTGCTTCCCTCATCCCTGCAGAGTATTGGAGTAATTTTCTGTTCCTTCTTGGTACCACTCCCCAGTGATTTGAGTGGAGCGGTGACTCACAACATTTTGGAGATCGTGGGTCTCTTCAAAAACCTTCCAAAAGTGATAAAACCTCTCCAGAAAAACATACTTACATTTTAAAAAATTGATTATAATTCTAGTACATTTGGACCTGGGGGAAAACTGCTGGATTTTAAAGAAAAAATGTGTACAGCAAAGACGATTCTGTCACAGTTGTAGTCATTCCCCAGCTCTCTGGACCTCTTCCTGTCGCTGACGACCTCTAATAGGTGATGGAGGGGCAGGTCGCTGAGAGGCAATGCTCACACTCTCCTATGTCCAAGTACGGGGCACCTCACAGGCCACTGGACAGATGGTCCTTTACGTCCTGACCTGTGTGCGTTCGGAGTGACTGCTGTGGGGGTGATTGTCTTCCATGCAACCTAATCATTAAGTACTTATAGTCACAAACCACCTTGTTCTCATAAGTTTATGATTTGTCATCGTTAGTGCTGTCTTGGTCTCATTCTTACAGAGATCGTGAGTGTGCTGAGTCCTTAGACCCTAGATCTTCCAATGATGCTTGCAGTCTAAGTTCCCTACACCTCTTATGCTTGCTTGTAAGGCCAGTGTTCCAAAGGCAGAAGTGAGTCCCAAACTCCAGCCAAGAGCTGCCCTCTTTCCCCTGTCCCAACCTCCATAGGACAGGAAGAGCAATTGTATCATGTGCTCAGACTGATGGATTTGAGTGCCAGCCTCTGTTGCTGTGGAAACAATAAATAGGCTGGCGATGTTGAGATTAGAGAATCGGACTCTATGTGTCACCATTCCTGCATTTGTTTCCCCTTTCCCCTCTGTCCCTTAAAGGTTAGAGGCCAGCCCAAGGTCGTAAGACCGCAAGGACTAACAGGGTCAGATGTGCTCCTGAGCCAAGGCTGGAAGCTTACCACCCAATGACATACGGAATCACATTTGGGGTGTCTTTTGCATTTAAGCAATATGTGGATTTAAATAACCAATTGTCTCTTGTTTAAGTGACAGACTGATGGGATCATTCTTTTATATTTAAGAAATACATGAAGAAGAAGAAGGTACTGCATGGGCCTAAGCTGGCATGGTGTTTGTGGAAACCACAACCTCGTCATCCCAAAGGGACAAGATATTCACGGGGCAATACGGAACCAGCTACGTGCAATGAGGAAGGGATCCCTAAGGTCGCCAACCAGGCCCGTGGAAGTTCAGCATCAGGCCGGGTTCTGTGTGAAGTAAGTAGGCAGCGAAGAGCTGAGATGATGAAGGCCAGGGTGGGCCTTGAAGCAGTGAGGGAGGAGCCGGGGGGGGGGGGCTTTAGTTAATAACCAGGTAAATTCTATAGCTGGATGAGCCTGGACCAGATTACCTTAGGCACCAAGCTAAGGAGAACGGAAAACTTGGGGAAAAGCAAGTTAATGCCGAACTTCCGTGTACTTAGTTTGTGACCTTAGGGACCCCTTCCTCCTTACACACTATCGCCTCTTTAATATGCCACCTCCTTGGGATGATGAGGTTGTAGTTGCCCCCAAAACTGTGCAACCTTAGACCCATGCAGGTGGTAGCTGCTGCTGACAGCAGAATATCTCAATTCCTCCAAAACCTGGCTCACAAGATGGCACACATGAATAACCATCGATTGGATTTTAATGAGTCAACCGAACATTCCCGTGAGACTGGTGCCCAAAAGTAAACCCAGAGTCCCTGCTATAATCGTCGGATGGGAAAATCCATGGTTTTGCCATTTCACGTTGCTGTCTGACTTCTTTTCCTGTGGGGAGAAAATCTGTGCAGTGAGCAAACGCTGCGATTGCAGCTGCAAGTTCCCATGTTATGGTTGGCCCCTCCACAGCAGCGTTTGGCTGCCTCTCAGTGAGAACAGGGATCCCTTCACATTTTCCTTGTTACTCAAGAGTACCAGGGCCTGGCTGGCTTTGGCTGCTCCTTCCTCTGCTCTTCAGCCTTGGGCATGTTTGACCCGGTGGCATCTCCCCTGGACTGGGGGAGCTCAGGCTCACGAAGCCTCGTGAAGCTGTAAAAGAGGGCGCTGGCTGGGGAAAAGGAGAACCCAACATGAATGGGGGCATTCTGGATGGCAAGCACTAGGCCAGCCGCCTTGCATACACGAGCTCCTCCAACCTCGTCAGGACTCGAAGATGCTGGGGTTATTCCCATTTTCAGAGGAGGAGCGTGAAGCTCAGAGAGTTTTACAAATGTGTCTGCTGTCGACCAACTAGGTAAGGAGATGGAATTTGAGTGTGATGTGTCCACATTCACTAACTCCTCAGTCCTTAGGAGAGCTCTTCACAGCCCTAATATCATAGCCTAAGGCAGCAACATTTCTCCTTATTGGATGGAAACAAGGAAGGGTTTTCTTGTTTTGTTTTGCTCTTGGTTTTTGGTTTTGGTTTTTTAGAAGAAGCCATATTGGCAGCAATTTTCCTTTTAAAATAAATTTTAATTGCTATGTAGAATACACCTACAGAAAAGTATACAAATTATACACGCTGATCTCAAAGTACTTTCATGTAACCTCAATCGGGCCGTGTTGTCTACTTCCTGTGTTTGCTTCAGGGCCGTCTTACATTTTCTGTGGTTTCTCGAGCTATTGACTATTAATGGAATTTTTTATTAGGGAACGTCTCCTCAAGAGAGAAGCTGATTCTCAATTTTCATCAGGAAGGAATTTGGCCCGTCCACAGCTGGTACCAACCAAAACCAGCCATTGCATAATTAGGGGTTTTTACACCTCTCTCTGAAGTAACTGTCTTTTTTCTTCATTGGCCAGAAAGACTCCTGCTTACTACTGTGACAGCCCTGACTGTGCTATTTCCCTATCATTACATACATATGTTTAGGGAATTAAGGAGTATATCTGCTCTTTAAAAACTCTTTCACTTTGCTTAATTGATCTTCCAGGCTAAATCTGCCTGTTTCTCTCAATGATACCACTGTATCTGGCATTTTTTGAGCCTGATTTCAAGAAGTGCATCAAACCAAACTCAATAATCTCACTAACAATGTGTCAATTGGCTGGTGATCTGCATAACAATTATCATAGACCTTCCAAATAACACAAATAAATATTATTAATAGTACATTAAAAGTTTGTTAAATACTTGATCATCATTATCAATATTTAACTGTTACAAGTATTGTAAAATTAAACTTGTGGTTTGTACTTTTAGTGTAGTGATTTTTTCTTTCCTAACTTACTACCTTATTTCTACTATTTTACATTCAGATAGGCACTGAACAAAAGTGCCAGTATTTAAAAACAGCTGTTTTAAAAACAAGGGGTACAATTTATAGAAATGGGTTTAAATGGGCTACACAAGTGGGAAAAGATTGGGAACCACTGCTCTAAGTTAACATTTAGCATGCTTACTTTTCTTCCAACAATGACCTTAGTTCTTAGGAAGTTTCTGAAGGTTTATGAGACACCTGTGCTCAGAAAACTTACAACCTAGTGAAGGACATAAGACCTTGGTGTGCGCGCGCGCGCGCACACACACACACACACACACACACACACACACAAAATAAATAAATAAATAAAATAACAATATAGTCTGCCAATGACTTGTACAATCTAAGAATTGTATGATCCTTAAACGCTGGAGTGAGTCAGGTAGCAAGAAGCTGTGAGTTCAGCCTGCTGCCTGTGATTATACTGCCTGTGAGTTAAGAATACTTTTCCACTTAAAAATGGTCAAAAAATAAAAAGGAAAATAATATGTGGAGACATATGAAAATTAGATAAAATTTAAATTTCAATGTTTTTAAATAAAGTTTTATCAGAACACGATGACATGCATTCAATTATATTTTGTCTACAGCTGATTTCTTGCTATATTGGTAGAATTAAGTACAAAGATTCTGGGGCTCCAAGTTAAAAGAAAACACTGCTATAGTAATTCAGGGTAAGTTGAGATTTTATGGGGGCTGTTAAGCAAGTTTTCTGGGAAAAAAGACGAGCATTGGGTTGGGCTTTGAAAATTGGGTAAAATGAAGCAAGGAAAGGATCAAAATAAAGCTCTCAAAAGTTAAAAATATGACTCCTATAAGGATTTAATTCCATTCACAAATGAGAGAATCAGAAGCATAGTAAAACTAGTCCAAAGAGTGAGAAACTGAAGTGTGTATAGGCATTTGAGGAAAAAGTGTTAGAATAAGTTCAGGCTGGCTGCAAAACTGGTTAGTAAAAACCATAAGCATTGGGGTTATCTTTTCTACTAGACAGAAATGATTAATATTGCTGATAGGCAAAAAAAACATATACATTAACCTGTAACATCACTAAGTCTCTATTTGTAATCAATAGTGAGTAACAAGTCAAATAAAAATGCATTCTCCCACATGATTAAGTAATCCTTGGGGGAACCAGTTAAACAATGCTCTCTGATAGGGCATTGAAAGGACATGTCCTCTACTTGCCTTAGTTACTACCTTTGTCTATTCTTTCTTAACAAGAGGTAAAAGCAAGTTATTTCTTTCAAGATTTTGTTCCCAGCAAATGTTGAGAGGTGTGGGGGGAGGAGAAAATATTTCCTCGTTTTCTTCATAGTTCTTGTATGGTTTCATAATCAAATTGACATGAGATAGAGCAACAGCAGAAAATAACCAAATATATTATGGATGTACATATGGAGGTTCCCCGAGAATATGGGGTCCTAGGACAAACTAGGCAGTTGAGACTTGGAAGACATCTCTAACTAAGGAGACAGGCAGGGAGGGGTCACGATTGGGACTCCAAAGGGAAGGTAGATGAGAAGGAGCAAACATTTACTAAACAAATTCTTGCCAAGCCAGCCGGCACCAATGGGACACAGAGAGGACTCAACCGATTTTGCTAGATTCCTGTCCCTCTGCCACACTTAGTTCCTATTACGCTAAGATGCTCTCCCTTCCTGGAGCAGGGTTTTTGCTGTTGTTGTTGCTTAATCTGAATTCCTTTAGGCAGGTAAGGGGGAGGGAAAATGCTCTGCTTTAGTATTTTTATTCTTGAAAATAATCAGCTTACAATAATTATTATCCCAGAAAAGGCATTTGGGGGGGGGACAAAATTCTGCTCCCCTTCAGAGGCAGAAGTGAGCATTGGTCGATGGTCTATTTTAAAGGTGGAGCGCCCCAGCCCAAGGAAGATTCTATCCTGCGAGCTAGGACTGCGAGTAGGGGTGAGCACTGCTTTTGCACTTTTAAGCAGTTGCCTTTTGTCCGTTTTCTCACCTACATGGTGTATTTCAAGTTCTCAATCAGCAGTCTTCCAAATCCCAATGAAAATACTAAGTTTCATTTTGTCATTGAAATGCACGTGACGGGAAATGTCCAGAAAATAAAAAGTGAAACAAAAAAGGCAGTTTAGGATTGTTTTGATTTGCATTTTTTGGACTACTAGAAAGATTCAACATCTTTACCTACATGCTTTTCTTTGAATTTCCTGCTCATATCTTTAGTTTTTGTATCTCAAATTTTCTATTCAGTTACTTTCTATCTTATCGATCTGGAAAAGCTTTTTTATGTAAAAGGAAATTGACCCATTGTCTGTTACAGGCGGAAGTGTTTTCTCCCAGTTGTCATTCTGGCTTTCTTTGTGATGTCTTTTGCCATTCTAAATATTTTTTCAGAAAGGTTTTATGTGGTAATAGCTGTTTATTTTTTCTCTTTTGCATTTTAGATTTCTTATGTTGCTTAATTATGTCTTCCATAGTCTGCTAACTTTTCTTCTACCATCTTTGATATTTTCTTTCTTAGATTTGGATCATTAATCAATCCAGCATTTAATTTTATAAATAGTGTGAAAAAGGAGTGAACACTTTTCTTCTCATAGCTAATTATCCCAGTACTATTTTTCAAATTAACCATCAAGTCCCCAGTAGAATTCAAATGTCACTATGGTCATATGGTCATGTATCATGGTCTTATATGAGGGGGACCCCCCAAAAAACCAGAATTATCTTCTGGAGGGTGAGCCCCTTATAGTACAAAGATCCCCTGTTAAGGGAGAGTTCTAGAAACCCATCTGCGTCCATGTACCAGCTGCTATTGTTGTGAGAGGCTGTGTTCAGTGTAATTTTTTTTGAAGACTCTTTCAGTGCATTTGCCCATTTCACGATGGGTGACTCACCTGAACAAGTGTGGTGTGACAGTGCACCTGCCTGCACCATGCAGAGCGTTCAGCAGTTTTGGAATAAAAAAAGGCCTGATCCCCGTGCCCCACCCTTCCTATTCACCAGCTCACCTTCCTGTGCCCCGAGCTACATTTGCTTGTTTCCCCAGGTGAAAAAGTCCTCAAAGGGAAACATTTTGCTGGTGTGGAAAAGGGGAAACAAAAAACAGCAGAAGCACTAAAAGGCATCCAAATCGATGAGTTCAAAAACTGTTTGGAGCTGTGGAGAAGTGTCTGGATAGGTGTAGTGCTTCGAACGGAGAGTGCTCTGAAGGCGACCGACGTTTAAAGACATAAGAATAAATACACGCTTTTTCAGAAATAAATTCCTGGTTATTTGGGGGGTCCCGCCTCACAGAATTGGCTCTTCCTCTTAGCTGGTATTCTTTTTTCATAGGTTAATTTCTAAACTGTTGTTAAAATCCCCCCGTGATTATAGGCTAGAGCTGGTTCTGGTTCCTGTAACCGAGTACGTGATTCAGCGTCTCAGCTGCCCAGACGTGCTAGCTGGGAAGAAGCTGTGGTATTCCCCAGGCGTGCACGGCCTTTCGCCCCAACACCCGCGTGGTTGCCCTTCTCACCCCGTCTGTAGCTCTTTCTGCAGGCTGATTCTTTCCAAACACAACTTAATTAATCTGCAGACGTTTGAGGGAAAGCCGAGAAAACATCAAAGTCTGGTTTATGGCTACCAGAGAGTGTTACTTCAATACGAATCCTGAGCAGGTGCATTTCGTTAATACGACATTCATTCCATATTGAGCACCTACTATGTGACAGGGACGGTCTACAGAACAGACAAGAATCCTCACCTTAATGGGTCACGTTCGGGGAGATCAGATGGCATTACATTTTAAAAATCTTTTTCTTAAACACTTTAAAAAACTTTTTCTTAAATACTTAAAAACTTCTTTTCTTAAATACGCTGTCTTTCATTGGGATATAGCGTATATGGTAGAGCACACAAGTCTTAAGGATACAGCGTAGGATTTTACGTACGTGTGTGCGGTGTAACCACAACCCGAATCAAGATTGACTGATTCCACCTTCCAGGCTTGCCTGTTCTCCTTCCCTCCTTAGGTAATAACCCTTCAGAGGTAACTACTCTTCTGATAACTGTCAGTATATGTTAGTTTTGTCAGTGTGGAAACCTTATTTCAATAGAATCACCGTGTGTACTATCTTGTGTCTGACTTCTTTCACTCAAAGTTTTATCTGTGAGATCGACCATGTTGTGGCATTTAACTAACATGTATTTTTGATGTGATGTGGTATCTCATATTATAATTTGTCACCATTTTATTATCCATTCTCTTGGATATTTCATTATTTCAGAACTGAGTGAGGGAGGAGCCGAAGAGTAAGCCATCTGCTAGGCATGCCTGAAAGGAAGAGAGAAAGGGGAGACTTGTAGTCTGATCTCAAAACCGTCCTCGTGAGGAGCTACTTCAATTTTACCAAGTAGTATCCAGTCAAGTACGCAGTATCCTGGTGCAATGCACCAACTTTTAATAGTTCAGAAAGAAAACTCTTAGATTCATGGGAAATGGGGAGCTTCAACGCTATCTGTAATATTTTCTTTCTGTAATAAATATTTCTTAAAGAAATAAATCCAATTATTATAGAACCATTAAATATAACAAATTATTATAAATACATTAAATATATTCAACAACATATGTTATATAAATATGTAATAAAATAGTTAATAAAAATGTTATCATTTTTTTAGTACAATTAAAAAATGGGGAAAATTACTTTCACGACAGGGCAATTTTGTCTTTAGAAATATTAATTGCCATGCAATGCTTTTTGTCTTTCTCTAGGGGGCAGAATGTATCCATTCTATCTGGACTACTTCAACACCCCTATTCCTGGTGTGAAATACAACCCGAATCTCAGTATCGAAGCTTCATGTGACAATCAAATCTCTTCAAATTACTTCCAATCTCTGGGCCATATAGCTCTCTATTAAATGCAATGCACCCAGGTAAAAAAAAAAAAAAAAGACATAAGCCATTTCTGTTACCTCCAAAAACTCACTTGTCCTTTTGCATCAATCCCCTTGTCTCAATCTCAGTCCTGTCAACCACTGATCTGTTTTTTCCTCTGTACTTGTCTTTTCTAGAATGTTATAGAAATGAATCATGTGGCTCCTTTGGTCTACCTTCTTCACCATTTTGTCACATGTGTGAAAAGTGATTATTATTATTATTGCTGAGTGGTATTCCATTTTGTTTTGTCTTTTTCAAGAACTTGTTTGCAATCTCACTTGCAGTAGTATATACCAAAGGGACCTGATATTGATGCTCTCTCAGGCCAAACTCAACACCTGAGAAACAGAAGATGTATTGAATTATAAGCAGGTTCAGAGGAAAGTAAATATCCAAAGTCAGTCATAATTCTTTGCTGCATGGTTCTGCACACTCTTCTCTTAAGGCCTGGGGTGCATTGAGGAGGTTACTCTTGAAACCCAACTCTTCTCCTCTCAAAGCAGGAATAGCACCAATATGTACACTCCATCATTTAACACAATTGAGCTCTCGTTCATTGGTGGAGGGGGAAACAAAAGCAGATTGTAAACTTCTCATCCAAATCTTGCCTGAGCATGAAAATTACTATTAGAAACTTAAAACGTGTACACTTGCAAATCCCCACCCTTGAGTTTGACATTGGAATCTTCAGGATGGTGCTAGAATGTGAGCATTTTAAATGTGGTGGATGGTTCCAGTGAATAACCAGAGTTGAGAACCCCATCTTTGTAGCTCTCCTTCATTCTGAGAAATTGCATTCTTTAGTGTGGCAGAGATTCAAGCTTCACCTCTTCTCATCTATTTCAGCCTTTTTTCCTAAGATGAGACAAAGACTTTGAGACAGGTCATCTGTGGAAAAGCCTGTGACATCCAAATTCACATTTTGTAGGACTGGGTACAGGGAGCCAGGAAACACAATGGTAAAGGGTCCTTGAGAGTTCATGATTCAACCCTGTTGCATCCAGAGAGAGGGAAGACCAGTATGGAGCCAATGTCAAGTTGTGAAGAAAGACTGAGGTCAACTGATTGGCTCACTTTTAAACATAGCCCATCACTCACCGTGGTAGGAGCCACATAACATTATGGGGACAGTTAGGTCTATGTGACCAAACTGCTGGACTGGTGTTTGGGCCAGTTTAATGAATAAATGATGTAAGCTCTGTAACTAATTGTATGTATAAATTATACAGAGATAGTCACTAAAATTGCCCCAGACTATCGTGTGATAAAAAGGAAATGATGGCTGTATTGTTTACATGTTGATGTGGCTTTTTATTCCCACTGTTGCAATTTTATGGTGACTACAACCTACCACAGTAGAGGAAATGAAACCATTCCCAGACACATGAGGCATTGCTGAAAACAGAGCAAATTTTACAGTGAAATAGCTGACCACATCTTCCTAAATAATTGGAAAGGCTCTCACTTGCGCCTTGGCATTTGAACAGTTCTTATTTTCTCTTCTTCTTTTGCAAAAGAGTCAGTACGACTTAATTTAGGTTCTCACATTTTTTTAAAGCCGACATGGTTTAGGTGAGAATAGGCATAATTGCGTAAACAACTTAAAAATTTAATACAAAGTGGCACTCAGCACTCCGCATCCTGGAGAGCAGTGTGTAAGAGGGGAAGGAGCTCGTACAGGGCAGGGAGCTGTAAAAGCCTGCACTGCTCACAGCCTTGTCAGAGCCAATGCCCAGAGTGCTTTTCTCAGACAAAAGTCACCCTCTTTCTGTGACCTGCCATTGTGACCACAGATTCAAGGAGCCACTCCTTGAATAGGAAGTTAAAGTAGGGAGGAATGATGCCCACATCCAAGGAATCCATTAGCACAGATGTCTCTATGAAGCAGGACTGTGTGCAGAACTACTTCCAAAATGGTGGGGAAGTGAAGGGGAAGGATCAAACGGAGACCCATTTATCCTGCAGAGGTCTCTTCAAAAAAATTACAGTGTAGGTCGCGTGTATCTGAGAGATACATTTATTGCTAGTATGTGCTGAAGTGCAAAACATTAATAATTTCTAGATTGTAACTGAAAGCAAATTTAAAATAATGTATTTTACTATATTTGGAATGTTTTTAATTTTTTATTTTTTTCTCATTTCAGCACATACTAGTAATGAATGTATCCCCAGATGCACGTGACCTACACTGTAATTTTTTTGACAGAGACCTCCACAGGACTTAAAATATTTAGAAGTTATAAATCAAATCATGCCTGTGGCTTAGCTCTTACTTCCACCTGACAACCTGCAGCTGATGTGGCCTTCACGGACTAGAGGTCAAAGACACTGTGGACACCCACCACCACCTCCTCCACTCTTTCCACGTCCAGCCCCTCCCTCCTCAGTAGCCTGTAGGCCTGACTGGTGGGGGTGAGTCTGCTGAGAAGGTACAAGCTGGGCTCTGGCCAGGACTCTTTGGCATGACTGGCCCTGCCCAAGTCAGGCACCCTGTGGTGCATAGGTGACCTCCCCAGAACCTCTCTTCTGAGTCAAGATTTCCAGGTAATTCTAAGTACTTCCCCAAACTGTTATACAGGACACCAATAAAGAGGAGCAAAGGACTAGATACCTGGGGAACCTCCTTAGCACAGATGCCTACTTCATATGATTTGGGGTAGACCCCTGCCACTCACATACAGACGCTACCACACTCTCGGCCTTGACTGTGCTGACTTGGTCTGCCAGTTCAATTTGGGTTTTCTTCTTCCATAATGCTGTTAACTTAATAAGGTAGCAAAATTTCAAAGCACCTTTTTAGTTTATCACCTAGGAAAGAAAAAGGCTTTATATTTAAGTGCTGCTGATATGCAAAACACTTGCCTCTGAAGTATGGAGCCCAGTTTAGGGCCCTTCTTGCAATGCTCAAAGGGTGACGTTGGCTGTGTGCCTGCAGAGCTTCTGCCTACCTTCTTCATGTCCACAGACATCTTCATCATGAACTTGGCTATGGGGTAACTCAGGGTCTCCTATGCCCAGTAGTTGAAAGAGTCTAACTATAGGGCACTAGATCATGGGAAGTGAGACCAATCACTTTACCTCTTTCCTGCTCAGTTTGTGTGTGTGTGTGTGTGTGTGTGTGTGTGTGTGTGTACATAAGGGCTGTTTGGAGAATATCCTGGCATGTAATAGGAAAGAAGAGAGGCATGTATGGCTGGATTATTTCTGGATAAGGTTTTTATTTGCCATACACTGAGCTTACAGTCTTAGTGGAGAATACAGAATAGAAAACAGGCAATGATAATGAAAAAAAAAAGGAGGGTCATGACCCTAACCCAGAACTGGAGTCAGGGAAGGCTTCCCCAATGAGTTGACATTTAAAAATGAAATCTGAAGGTCAAAGAAGGAGTTAACCATAAGGACAGGAAGAAAGGCAGATAGGTAAACACTAAGGCCAGAAAGGAGAAAGAGAATGATCTTCAAGGAACTGTAAGAAGGATGATTGGAGCATCAAGTACAATGGAAAGGGGGTGGTGGTCAGGGAACGGGGGGCCACAGAGTGAGAGACTAGGCTAGAGTGGCAGGTGGGGACCTGGGGTTAGAGCCTGTGATGTTTGCAAGCCACACTGAGGAGTATATTCTGAGAGCTGACTAGAACCATCAATGGGTTTTAAACAAGGAAATGATGCATCGCTAAATGAGAAGGAAGTAACCGGGCCCTCTCTCTTCCCTGAAAAATGCCTGTGACTACGAAATGACTTTGGCCTCCAATGTATGTTATGCATACTTGACTAATGTGCAACTAATTTGGAATATTGCTTTTCAATGGATTACTAATATAAGAAAACAATAGACATACCCAAACTATAGAAGAGAAGGAAGCAATATTTTGACCTCTTTAGATAATGTTCTAAGTAAAATGAACTGATTAAGAAATATCTCTGAGAAAACAAAAGGATTTAAAATTTCATATTCTGGTCTTTTATTTCCAGTGTGATTGAGTCATCTATATGAACTTATACTGGAAAACTTTATATATTTCTTATCCTGATTGGTTCTTTCAACCTAGAAGACAATTCTTTCCCATTCAAACCCAGCCCTGACAGTTACACATGAAATGGGCATGGATGAATTTTTGGTCAGTCACCAACTCCCACATAGGTTGTAAACACGTGAGGTGTACCTTTATGGGTATTATATAAGGTATTATATCAGGTATTCCTGATCTCAAAGGTTATTAGCCAATCAGGTACAAGATCAGGTGAAACGAGAGAGAAGTTCAAGCCATGAAAGCAACATTGAGCAGGAATGAAACATCTTTAACTGAGAGTGGAAATTAGTGTGTGTCGGAGTGTGGTCCTCTGGCTTCTCCTGAGTCAGAAACTCCAGGGGTGTGACCGAGAACCCACGTTTTAAATGAGGACCCCATGTAAGACACGTTCTAAAATCCGAAAGCTGCTAGGAAGTGTCATGGAGGATGAAAAGAAAGAAATGAAGATTTTCTTTTCCCATTGTTCAAAGAAGAGCCCGAAGACCGCACGGAAGTTCAGTCAGGACATGAGTTGGATGAGTCACAGTGCAGAGGAAACCACTGACTTCCATGGAACCAACCCCCTCCCCTTGGGTGGTCATCTTTTCTAGATGTGGGTAACTCTGCCACAGGGAGATGCTCTGGGCTCAGATTCCTTCAAGGGGACACAGAGAGGTGTAAGACCATGAGTCCGTGTTGTGAAGGCCAGTGCACAGACATGGCCCCCCAGATCCCCAAAAGCATTTGGATTCCATTCATTTCCGATGAGTTTCGCCCATGATGTCTTCTTACCACTCCCCAGGCCTGCAATCTAGGAACACGAATGACTCACTTGACATCTCCTTGAAGCAAACGTGTCTCACAATGGACTTGTTCAGCAGTAGCTTTAAAAGCCTGCTAGTTTCCCTTTTCTGGAAGGAAGTTCTAAAATTATGAGGATTGCCCACGTGGGGTGAGTTCACATTCCCTTAAGCCCAATCAGCTGTGTCAAGGGCAGGTGGTGCAGAGCTCCACCGACTTCAACCTCAAGAGTAGGCAGCCCGAGAGTGCCTTAACCTTTGTGTGAAGTATAAGTTTATTTAAAACCTATTGGTTGATTTTACTTACATTTCAACCTATGCTATGTGTTAGAGTAAAAATAACCATGTATTCCCTTCACACAGAACTTTGCACTCTACACAAAGTCCTCATAAAAGAAGTCTCATTTGTTTTTTCTGAACCTGGCATGTCCCTGAGTCTATTGAAACTGGGGTTGACCTGACCAGGTATGTAGGTACTTGGGTACTTTGGGGTTTTTCACGTGAGGGTCATCTTTTTTTTTTTTTCAGCTTTTCTTTTCTCAGCCATTTCTCTACTACTTTGCTGCCCTCCAGCAGCTGTTCTTTAAGTCTTTTCTTGCTGTTTTAAGGCTTAGCTGTGTCCAGGACAGCATGAATTATTAAAATACATTTTTCTACAACAAGGAAAAACACTTTTATTAATACATGCACTAATCACCTCAGATACTGTGGAGTCAGTATATCAGACGTCAAGAGCCTGAGGTTTGGGGCTACAAAAGGTTCAAGGCCTGGTTCTATATCTTACTGGTTCTGTTTTTAGGAAAGTTTTTAACCTCTTCAAGTTGTGGCTTTCACATTTGTAATGTGAGCTTAACAATAGATCTATTATATATGTCTGAGAAAATCAGATGAGATAATGGACACAGGACACCCAGCACAGTGCAGGGCTGACTGTGAGCTCAATAGATGTTAGTCCTAAATAATAATATTGTGATTATTAAAGGAACAAATAAAATGAATGAATGAACTCTGCTCTCGGGGGAAACATATTACTCGCCTCTTTTAAAGAGAAGACAAAGACAACTTCGCAAATAATTGTAAAATCGAGGAGAGGATTTTTGTTGCTATGTTTTGTTTGTTTCCCTGCATGATAGCCTCTCCTCTTTCTGTTAGTCAAAGCACCCTTCCTTAACTGGGAACCTCTCTCTTTCCTATTCCACGGAATCATTGTGCTGTGGAACTGTAAGTTCAGGCCCACTGCCACCTGTCCCTGCCAAGGGTGGCCAAAGGCCAAAGAGGTTTTAATTCTCTCTTCCTGGAATTTGACTCTTGAGAGGAGTAACACACAATGGAAGCAGTTGAGTAGAAGCATCTGAAGGGCGCTGCCCAGAGAAATTCTGGATTCAGTCAGCTGAGCTATCAGGACTGTATTGGAATTTGTCTTTTTTGGTATGTAGGAGTTTAGCTTTTCTTTCAATTCCTTGAACTACCCAGACTCCTTAGCCAGAGTCATGTTCTATGTTGTTTTCAGGAGCTCTGGGACAAAGTGGGATAAAAGCCAGAATAGAGGGGCTGAGTGCTGGGTCGATTAGGCAGATGACTTTTGCTGAGTGTGATGAGGGGGCACTTCATGGAGAAGGTAGTATATCCAAAAGTCACTCTCTCACTCCATTTCCACTTCTCTTACTGCCAGAAAACTCCCTCTGTTCTTCTCTCTGCATGATGGTATTTGCACACTCATAACTTTTCCTGCCTTATGGCTCCTGCCCAATGCCTCTTTCCTATGTTTCTCTTCAACCTCTTCCACCCAAATGTCTACAGATTTCCTCAAATCTTGCATTTAAATTTCCAAGAGGAAAATATCTGATTCGTCCATCAACTGCCACCTAGTACGGAATACCTGTTAGTTAGACAATTCTTCTGCCAGATTGACTTAGAGGCTGCTACCCAGACTGTAGATGTCTGGCCAGATGCTTTGGCCAGGAAAGTGGGATTCTACGTCACAGGGCATGGTAACTGCCATGGATGGAACTGTAAGGAGAGGGCTGTGGTGGACACAAATAGTGCTGTGTCCAGGATAGGCTCCTGGGTAAGTCATGTAGATTCGCTTCGTAGGCAATGAGAAGCCACTGAAGGTTTTGAACTAAGGGCAACTACTAGAAGGCTGTTTGGAGAGATGAGTTAGTGGTTGTGTGGGGAAAGGTTTATCAGCACAGGATGTAGAGAGGACAATGTGAAGGCTACTAGAATTGTCCAGGTAAGAGGTTATCAGGTCCTGAGCGAGGACCTGGGCAGAGCCTTATTTCCATCCATAGAAAATGGGAATGAAAAGCTGACATGGAAGGCATTTAGAACAAGTAGGTGACAGTTTGGATGGAGGAGGAGAAGAAGAAGGAACTGTCAAAAATAACCCTGAAGTTTTGCAATTGTGTGACAATACCAAAAATAGTAATAGGAAATTCAAACTGGGCATGGGAGGAGAGGAAGGAGGAATCCTACTTTGGGCATAGTCACAATTCAGGGTGAAAAGGACCTTTCAATAATCAGATTCAGTTATTTTAAGACTGCCTATTTTTAATTTTAAGGTGGATACCTTTTTTTTCAAATGAAATCTTACACAGAAGTCCAAAATAGCTAGCAAAATACAAGTAAAACTATTCTTGTGGAGGTAGGATTGGGCAGGAAGGTCCCAGAGCCTTTCCACTGAGACCTCTTATAACGTCCCCCACCTTCGACACATATGTAAGGGGGCCTCTTAGATAGTACATGGAACATGGTTGGTAAACCAGTGTTCCGTCCAAAGACTCAAAGTGAATTGCTCAAGGTCACACAACTGGTCAATAACAGATCTAGAACGAAAACCCAGATTTCCTGATGCACAATTAGTTAATGGACTGTCTAAGGTGAGGCTGGCCCTGTGCTGGGTGCTAAGGCCGCAATGTGACAGAGATAGATGCAGCCTCTCCTTACAGAAGCTACATTCTAACCACACAAGTGCTGCATTCAGAGTAATGAACACTACCGAGGAAACAGATCAGACTGCTGTGGAATGGGGTAGCTAGTCTCAGGCTGACTGGGTGTGAGAGTGAGCAGGAGCCAGCTATGTGAAGAGTGAGGGGAACTGGGCTCCAGGAAGGACCAGCAATCACAAAGACCCTGAGGCAGAAGGAGTTGGATATATTTGAAGACTAGAAAGGTGCCTGTGTGGCTGAAACACCTGAACAAATGAAGTGATAAATGATGGAAGAGATAGATGATATCGGAGAAGCCAACTGGGGCCAATCATGTATCCTGTTGCTTTGTGACGTTTGGTATGCCAACAAGGTGTGTGAATGGGGATGTCCAATGAACCCTGAAAATCCGGATCAAGAGCAGGCCAGAGACACGGGTCTAAGAGGCTGTATCTTCCTAGGGAAGAGCCATTTGGAACCGTGGGAGTGCATCAGATGACCAAAGGCAAGAGTGCAAGGAGAAAGGAACGGGACTGCTGAAAGAACTTGGGGGGACGTTTTATGGAAAGGCACGAATTCTTTACAGAACAAATACGGCTAAGAGAAGTTATTAGGCAAGAGCAACCTCATGGAAGCCATGGATGCCATAACCTTCAAAATTGGGGACCGTGGCATCATTGTCAGATGCTGCTACCTTCCAAAGAAAAGTCAGAGACATGAAGGATAAAGATTCTTGGCAACTAGGAAACCACAGCTGTCCACACACTTGAAAGCCCAGTCTCTATGGTATGAAATACAACATCTAGATTTTTCCAGGGCTCTATTTTCTCTGTCAAGTTTGCACTGGCTTAACCATCATGTAATAATTTAATTTATGACCGATTCTGGGCAGAACTCATCTAAATGTATAGGTACAACTCCTCGGGGAGACCAATTCAAAATCAATAGGCTCCAAAGGAATAGATTTTGAAGGACAACGGAAAACTAAAGAAATGGACAAACTATGTCTCAGTATGAAAAATATGAAAGGTGGTTTTCTATACAGCAAATTGGCTCTCAATGCAATGCATGCCTCCTTTCTTTCCTATTGGATTGGTGTTTATTACCTGATGGGTCCTTGGGTTAAATGTGGGGAAGTAGAAGCTAATTCATCAGAGTGAGATGTTCTCAGTGATGAATGCCAAACTCCTCTTTGCACAGAGCTTGGTTCTTAGGGATTGCAGGAGATGGTAGGAACGTTTGTGCTCTTCCTGTGCCCAATGCTGCAGGAAAACTGGACTAAACGGTCACAGCTTCTCCCCTGCCGAGTATACACACACCCCTCACAACACATTCCACTTGGAGACTGTTTATGACCTATTTGGGGCAGGAGTGCGTTTCTCAGGTGGCCTTTGGGCACAGCAGTTTATAGCAGAATGAGTATCTGCAAATAGTCTTTCTGTTCTCCCAGGCCCCCCATTTCCTCCCATTTCCCCATCCCTTGTCTGTGCCCTTTGTAGTGACTTCCCAGATCCTGCTGGGCAGGCCCTCCTCCTGGCCAGTCAGCAGCAATTCACCCACAAGAGGATTTCTCGGTGAGAATCCAACCCCCTTGAACTGGGGAAGCTTTGGAGTTAACAGAACTATCTCTGAAGTTCTGCCACCTTTATTCAAGGTCATGCAACTACCTCTGGCCTGAAGGTGATGTCATCCAGTCACCTCCTTACCACCACTTGGGCTACGGGAGCCACCACCCTTGGGAAGACACAATGAGGTTCTTGTCCCTTATTGCACGTAAAGGTGGAGACAGTGCAGAGCTACAAAGACAACGTGAGCATCTGTCTCTACTTTTCTGAATTTAGTGATTATCTGGACATTACGGTAGAACTGCACCACCCCAAGAGCAGCTATTTAAGGAATCCCTGCACTCTTTGCATTTTCATTGAGGGCAAGAAAGGAGGCCCATCCCTTTCAGAGACTCAGTTTTGCAACCTACTGTGCCCTCACTGTTATGTTCCCAGTGGTTGGGGAAAGTATGTACCTGATCTGCCATCTAAGGTTGTTTATTCCATATTTGTGAAATGACACAGACCAAATAACCAGATACTCGGTATTGCTAACCTACAGATTAAGTCACATGGTGAACTAAATATGTCCTGGCCCTTTTTACTGAAACTTCTGGCTTAGATGGCTTGGCCCAGTTTTATACCCAAACCCGGTTTCGGATCCTCCCTGTGAAATATACTAACCACCTCAGTAAACAGAGTTAGGCTGTTATATACACAGAATTACTCTGTTCAGTGAAGGAGGAAGTGATGAAGAAAATCCCCAACAGGGTTAAATTTTATCCTAAGGAGGGTGGAAGACTGTCTTATAAACGGTGCCTTGCCAGTCTCTGGAGAGATTCAACTCTGATAATTAGTCTCGAGGGCATGTGCGTTCCCAAGCTTGACTCAGTTCTGATGATCGGAATATCAGGTGGAGAAAGAGGTATTCGGGGGGTCCAAAACCGTGCTTCCCCCGGGTGTGTTTTAGCCCCCTGGGTCCAAAGTCTTAATTCCTCTTCACTAAGTCAAGAATCATCGATAATTAGATCACCAAAGGGTGACACTGTGGCTTTTCTTTTTTTGAGAAGAAGCTGGGATTGGAGATGGGCAAAGAGGGTACTGCAGGTAGCCGTAACCTACGGGTGTGGGCTGTGCAATGACTACATGCGCTCCGTGGGGTTTTGAATCAGTGGGTTTAGGGCCAGAGGATTTGGTGTTTTTAGCTCAGCGATGAATGTTCAGAGTTGATTCAATTTCCGAGGCAGAAATGAAGTCAGGCGGTTGGAAAACATGACTGCCTTGGGCTTTAGCCGACTGGGTCATGCGGCATGGTGAGGTTGTGCAAGTGTGGGAAGAAATAAGTTTTACAAAGAGCCGGCCATCAGCAGTTTCTGTCCTTGCCCATCCTGAGGATGCAGTAGGATTTAGTCTCCGATGGGCCGCATCCCAGAGCGCGGCGCCCTGTCAGCCCGTCCTGTCCTGACCTTCCTCCGGAGAAGTCCCTGATGACTGGCTCATCTTCCCTGCAACGTAGAAGGAAATACAGATACAATTTAAAACGAGCTTAAATAAGACATCTAGTCAAGAGGAGCCGTTCCCACGGACAGATAATAACAAATCTTTATTAGGTGCTCTCTCCCTTTTGCTTAGCTCCTGCATTCCCATGCTAATACCCACCATTAGCCTGGACAGTACAATGGATGACCAGAAAGGTCATCCATTGTACTGCTGGCCCAGAACCAAACAAAGGCAGGCGGAACTCACCAGCTGTGAAAAAGTGGATAATTGATGTCTCTTAATTTTAATTCCATACGGCTCCTCCTTGGAGTCTTTGAAGCTGAATTCCATATTCTCCAGAAGCTCAGACGATACAGTCCTTTGAGTAAACTGAAGAGAAGTAGCTCTTAAATGGTGTAAACAAAGGAAGTGGTTAAGGTTTACAGCTGTCAATGGGAAAGAACGGCTCCAGCGCTGGTTTGCGGGCGCGGTTCCCGGCTCGGCCTGGGTCGGCCCGGCTCGGCCTGGGTCGGCCCGGCTCGGCCTGGGTCGGCCCGGCTCGGGGGCCCAGCCCCACCGCCGCCCCCGGCCGTGCTGAAGCCGCCGCCATTGTTCGTGAGCTGTCGCGACGCGGCCGGGGGCCCGCCCAGCGCTCTGCACGCACCGTGTCCGTTGAGAGCGTCGCTCCAGATACAAACTCTCTGGGTTCCAATCCCAGTTCTTCCACTTTCCAGCTGTGTGACTCAGGATGGCTCTTGACCTCTCTGTGCTCGGTTGCTCACTCATAAAATGGCAACGAAAGTAGATGGGCAAATGTAATTATATTTGAAATGATGATATGTTGGATAAAGTGACTTAAATAAAATATATTATGGAAGTTCATGTTGCTTGTTTCTTTTTTCTTTTTTGAATGTGAACATTGTTTTCATTTAAATTTTTTTAACTACATAGGTGACTCATGTTATATGAGGGCTGTCCGGAAAGTATCCAGCTGTGTAATATGAAAAATAGAAGCATTTATGGCTGAATTTTTTTCCAGACGGCCCTGGTATTTCTATTCACTGCTGCTCTAGACCACGGGTCCCCTGAATTCGTTGCTGCCAAGGCCTGAATGGGTCTCTTCCACCAGCCTGTTCTATCCAGAAGGACTCCTCAGTGACGTGCATACCCTTAGTGGGGGCCAATGGGCTACCGGATACAGTAAGTGTGGATGGATCTACAGGTGGGGGTGTCTATACCCATGTGTGTGAGGTCTCTTGTGATGCTGAACAAAGCCTGGGGCAGGGAGAAAAGAGGGCCTGCTGGGAAGAGGGGCCTCCCAGGTGTCACCAACAGGTGTGGGTTCTGGGCAAAGTGGTTTTGAGGAGGTCCAAGAACATGCATCATTCTAGAAGATGTCCATGAGAGAGCTGGAAGGGGCAACAGTTGTGACGGGCATCTGTGCTGGCAATGTTGAAAGTGGAGCTATGGCTGGATGCTCAAGTGCTGTGATGTGGGTCATGGCAATTGACAGTTACTTTCATTCTGAAGAAGCCACCTTGATGACAGAGTGAGAGAGGGGGAAAACAAAAGATGTTTGAGATGGAGGACCAAGGAAAACTGAGATAGCGGTATGTGTTTTTCTCAATATTTATGAGTTTGCTGAAGGAAGAGGCCAGGCCCTAGTCAATAAACAGCAGGACCCGGCCTCTGAGCTGACGCAAAGACCAGAACATGAGTTCCTAAAGTCCTCCGAAGAGAAAGCAGTACACGCGGGGCACAGGGTATTAAAAGGCAGGGACTCTGGCCTAGGAAATAAAGGCGCGGTCTGATTTGCAGCCAAGGTTTAATCACGAGAAAAACATGGAAATTGAGTTGTCAAAACTGGATACAAAGCCAAAGTCGTCCTGGCAGGGAAATTTTTTTGCTGAGCCCCAGATCCTTGAGCCACACCTAAAATACATCAACGCTAATGATGGCTGATGAGCTAAACAAGCAAGCAAACAAACAAAAACTACTTGCACAGTTTCTGTAATGTTTTAAGAAAGTTTATGAATCTGTGTTGGGCCACATTCAAAGCCGTCCTGGGCTGCATGTGGCCCGTGGGCCATAAGTTGGCTTAGATCTACCTGGTGGGGCCTGACAATGATCCAAGACAATATAGACACATCGACTTGGCTCCCCAAGTGGTATCCTTATGGCAGAATGAAATGTATTTCATGACCCCGGATACATAATGGATGTCTAGAGACATTGCATCTGGGCCTGTGGTTGGGAGTAAGGGAACGAATAAACCACAAGGGGACAAGAGGAATGGTTTTTATGGTCCTGCCTTTAACACAACTTACTGTACGGTCTTGGATCATTTCTTTTCTCTTGGCCATGGTTTCTTATTTGTAAAATGGAAGCCTTGAATCGAATGATCTAATTGGTTTCTCTAATTATTTTCATTTTAAGTAAACACAGAACAGACAATAGTGTCATATCCCTTGAGCCCAAATTGGCCACCTTGAAGGATTTCAGGAAATGTTTTAAACTGAAATGTAAATATCAAGCAGAAGCCTATTACAGACACAAAGTATAGAAAGTGATTCTAGTAAAATAGTTCTGAGTGCTCAATTCATGGGCCAGTGAATGCCACATCATTCCTGGGGGAATTTGTTACCTAAATTCTCTGCTTCCATTACTACTGTGGCAAAATGTCACCCATTATGTTACTTCCTCATTGCTCTGCTTCCTTGGCCTTTATTTTATCTCACTGCTATTTAAACCATACATCAGTGGAGGTATTCCTTGTGAAGTTGGGAATATGACTCTTTGGGTGTAGCTACTTAGTAAGGGATAAAGCCTGGTAAGTAGATTCAGACAAGGGGCCTGGCTGCAGGCAGAGCTGATCTGTGTCTTAGCCCTGGGCTGAGCTCAAAATGACCAAAAGCCGAGTTTGCCAGAGAAAGAGCCAGCATACGCACACCCATGACACCCTGTGTTCCCCGAGGGACTTAGAGCTCATAGAACCCCTCTTTCCTTGTGTGGCTTTGGAAGCAAAGTCACAAGCCACTGAGCACTGCTCACACTGTGGTACAGCACCCAGGCCTGCCAGGCCACGCCTTTACCCAGGAAAGCAACGCTCCTTTTCGAGTGGAATTGGAAGACTCACATGAACTCTGTTGCTTGTGACCCGTGCTGTGCAAGCTTTTAGTATCCAGTCTATTAAAGGGAAGGGAAGGTGGTCAAGAAAAGGAAGGTTTCTAGTATAGGTAAATAGGAAAAAAGCAAATAAACCAAAACACACTTTTTGTTACTAAGTTTCAATCTTTTGGGCACAGCAGATGGGGACACAGCTAAGGATGCACGATGACATCCTTTAACCCAGCAGAAAGCTGTAAACATGGACACAGCAGTATCTGCACTTGGAGAGAACTGTAAGATTTAATGGGTCAGTTTTGAATAATGAGTCTGGTTTCATTGCAACCGAGATTCAAGAGCCTCAGAGAGTCACTGATGGTTCTTTGCTCACTTGATCTGTGCTGACATTCTTGAATGATGACTTCTAGAGTGGATTATAATACATTTTAAATGTATGGCAGAGAAAGGTTCCTCCTCACAGCATCTAATTTTAGGGCAGGATTTTGACAGTCAAATAGGACATTGTGGCAAAACTCTTACAAAAAAGGGCCGTGCTCTTGGTGAAAACAGCACGTCTTTGATTTCCCAGAGTTCATTTAATAGCTGTAGTCTCCTGTGAGTACCTTATGAACAGGAAGGTAGAATGAAGCCAAGAAATTCTAAATTAGCCTTTCCTGCACCCCAGAAAACCAGGTATCAAAGTCCAAAGAAGTTAGAAAAACTAAGCCACGTGAGAAAGAGACTTAGGAAACCTTCAGCACACTTGACATTGTGCCCAGGTAACAGGCCTGGTAATTTGGGGATTTTCTTCTCTCTTGCTGTGCTAGTTGGATTTCTCTTTTGAGACCAACTCTGTTTCTCTGTGTACATTGTGTACTTTGTGGTTCACTTAGGAGTTTGTCACCCAGAGGCCTGTGCTGACTCATGGCCCCACCTCCAAGGGGCCTGCTGCAGGTCTTAGTGGCTTGGAATGACATGCCATCCTGACTCTCACCTCCGTGAAGGGAAGAATCATAGTTGGGGAGATAAGTAACAGGGACACAAATATGGCCAAGAAATCTGGAACAAGCTGTTCTTGAATTTCCTAGCTGTTAAAGTGTATTTGAAAGTTAGTGGCATAAAGTCAGGAATTGCACCATCACCGATTTGGTCAAGTTCCTCATCCCTACGTTACAGAACGGAGCACTCTGGTTTCTTACTCGGATGACCCTAACATTTCAGTACTTTCAAAAGAGCGTTGCTGGTGCCACCTAGTGGAGCTACTGTAAATTGCACAGCCTTGAGATGAATCTTTAAAATCAAGGTATTTTCTGTGACTGGGACTTCAGTTTGGGAGCTACTTAGGTGGCTCTCTTTCTGTGAAGTCTGCCACATATGTTTTGGCATTCATACTCTGACGTGAGGATGCGGAGTTCTCCCAGGAAAATTTCAGGGGCAAAATCTGTTATGCCAACATAGAATCTGGTCAATCGCTCATTTTCCAAGAACATTTGAACTGCTGGTTCACATTCAAGGAGTATACTGGGAGGGAGAAATCGGCAGTCCTCTGTACCAACGGCAGGTCATCACTGCTTCCTTGAAAAAGCACTTAATTTACTGAATTTTCATTGCTTTGCTTCCACAGTAGAATATAAGCTCTTCGGGCGTAGAGACCAAGTTTTTCTGCTTCATCTAAACATCGTAGGTGCCCACATCTAACAGACATTTATTAGATATTGGCAGATGGGCAGTGCCTAGGAAAATAGGGACTTAATGCGTCAAGCTCCGTGGACCCTGGTGTTCCTAGATAGATAGTGTTTGCCTTCCTCGTTAGGGGCGCCTACCTCCCTCTATGTCCCAAACTTCACCCAAGCTGCTAATCCTCTCATTTTAAACATCACACAAGTACAGCCCAAAGAGATCAAATAACCTGCCCAAAGCCACAGGCAAAGTTTATGACAGATTGAACTCAATCTTCTTAACTCCAGACCTGATGCTCACTTAATGACCCAACAGTGCTCTCACAGGGAAGCTTCTGAAGAACTTGTGGGCTCCGTCTAAGGAAGCCGGCCCACAAAGTAGAGGCTTAGCAGCACCGGGCTGACCAAACTCTATCAGAATTTCAGTTCACATAGCCTGGTACAATGAACTCTAAATTTCGTTTTCTTACCAAACGAACAAACAAACAAACACAATGAAACTGAAATAGTGAGTGAGCTACGTTCACCAAGCAACATGTACAAGAAAAAGGAATAATTTAAAAGGACGCTCTTTGTGTGGGGAAAGCTGAAAATACACACCAGAAGACAAAATACACCGCATAACACTGTTGAAAATAGCTATTTTTATTATAAACAATATAAATACTTCCTAACACATTTTGTAAATATAACACACCATCTTTTCTTTGCCTGAGTTTTCATATAAACAAGATCTCTCAGCACAATGGTTGTTCTCTTGATGGCCATTCACAGATTCAAAATTGCCAAGCCAGGCACTGTAAAAAGTACTGAGGAATAAAAAAAAAAGGACCACAATCTATTTAAACTGTTTTTCTTATTTGAATGTCTCAGTTATCCCTCTTTTAACATATATCCTTCCAATTTATAAGATGCATTGTAGTCTATATCTGTAAAAAAGACAGCCTATATATCCAAGGTAAACTGAACAATTGAAACAATTACCTTGATAACAGAGGGTAAAAACACTGTTTTTAGTCTTCCGATAATTTATGAAAAAGTATGCTGTGGGCTTAGATAATGTTGATAACAATTTTAACACTTCGATATTTTTGAAAGACCTAAAATATTTCAATGCAAAGAGAGATGGTCTCGCTTTGTCTTCTGTAAATACACGAAGAAACATTTGTCTTTGCGAGTAGCCCTTGAGTCCTTGTCAAAGTGAAAATTAAACAGAATTCAAAGGCCATGTCCACTGTCCTCACCACTAGTCTCTGTCTCCTGGCTTTAGTGACTTTGATCTGTCATGTCTGTATGAATAAGGACACGTACATCCAAATATTTTCAATGCATTTCCCATGTTATTTCTTTGAAAAGTTGCTTACAATATATCTATTACAGACATTTCCTTTTAGTTTATCTGTGTTCATCTATGGCTACTATAAAGTTCCCCCCCAAATTGCATTTTTATAACATTTTAAACTTTTTGACAAAGATGATTTATTAATTATATAAATGTGGTTTACTTTTATGCCTTTGCAAAATTTCCTTATAAATAACATCTTAAAAATTATGCTAACTCTCTTTGCCAGACCATATATTCCATCATTGATCTGGAAAATATTGTCCATTATTGCTTCTGTATAGCACTCAAGAATTAGGTGATCCCTAGAGATTCTGAATTTCATAACTTTAAAATTCAATGTGGTCCAGCCACGCATAACTATATAGATATTATATAATAAAGGATAACTCACTGAAGCTTGTTCACAGAACTAAGCTTTCCCCTGATACCTTTCCCTCTCCCCATCCCCTCCCTCCAATACTGTTGGAAGTAATACCCCAAATGTTCTCCAGGATTTAAATAACAATATATAAAAGACATTTAACACAACAGGGAATTTGCTGCCATGACACGAACAATACGCTTACTCCAGATGCTGTATTCAAACTGGATGGGCCCATTGAAAAAATAGATATAACCTGTAAGAGAAGGACCAAAAAGAAACTTTGAATTTGAAAACAGTAAGGGTTTACTCCAGCTAAAATTAAAAGTCCATTTAATTCGTTCCCACGTTTTTTATAACATGCCAATGTTTACCTTATTTATCTTTATAAACCCTGCTAATGTTTTAATATATTGCTCATAGTTTAAGGGGGGAAAAGCTCAAAAGATTCTCAGCTCTCCTAAATTATCACCTCAAATTAGTTGTCATGTGTTCCTGTTTTGATGCTTGAAGTATTAATGTTAGTTATTTGTTTTAAGTTAGGGATAATATTCCTTTTAATAATTAAGGCAAAATCATGATATAGCCATTGGTCTTCATATGTAAATTACTCCTCCCTCTACCTCTGATTTGAACTATGGTGACACTCTTTGTTTCTTGGCTTCTTTAAGCATAATTTAAGGTAGTGCTTAAGGCTTGGCAACTTTTATTCGTAGAATTAGCAATCATTAACTAAAATTCTCATTTATTCTTGGCATATTATTTTTTGTTCACTGTGTACTCACACAGGAATGACTTAATTGCCATACATTTATTAGTGTATCTAAGTTCTGTATAAAAATTCTTTATAGGGGAAATGATTTTGAGCATCTACAAGAAGCCTTCCAATAAGGCCAGTGCAATGGGACTCATTACCGTTTTTCTCGTAGACAGCATCTACGTTATCACCAATTCCTGGGAAGTCTTCTTCTATTAGTCTGGGGTAGTCTTTATCCATCACATGGTTGGTGTCATCATAGCTATTTAGTAACAACAACAACAACAACAACAAAACTATTCAGTAAGTTGTATTTCTTAGAAATTACCTGAGAAATGATACAATGGATATAACGGCATGTTTCAATATTGATGTTTTAAAATATTAAACCCATTTAAAACATCTGGTAGCTTTTAAAAATAAGGAATTCTAATACTGAGTGTACAGTGGATGTTTGGTGAGAATTTTTTGACTTGCATGAAGGCCATCTTTGTAAAGACAGTTACAAGCTCATATCCATTTTACACATTGTGTATCTGTTATTAAAGTATGTTATTAGGTCAGTGTTCCTAGAGGGAAATAAATATGTTTATGCATTGAATGACTCTCTGTTAATCTCCCACTCTATGTAACGGAGATCGTTTTAGAATAGTTGCGCTATAATAAATGACTAAGAAAAAAGAGTGGCTCAGAAGTGAGAATTACTTGTATGTACACGTGTGTATTTTTAAGAGACTTGAGACTTTTAAATCTCTGTCTGAGGAGCTGCCTGCAGAAGCTGCCACAGGACAGGAATGAATATGACTGGTTTGACATTTTAAATAATGCATGAGATGGTAACTGAAAATGGCAAGAGCTGTTAGAGACTGGCTTTGCTGTCGTGACACAGGGCATGGGCCCCTGAACACGGCTGCCGTACCTCCAGACCTGGTTGCCGGAGAAGAGCAGTGTCTTCCCTGTATCCTCGAAGTGAACGGCTGCACTGATCTTTTTAACCTCCTTTGGAAATCCTAGTTCGGATATCTTTTTGGGATAACCTTCCAGAATGTCATAGCCATTCAGAGCCCAAAATTTTCTGCCTGGAGTAAGTGAAAGATCGGTTTTATTATCCCAGGGTTAGGACTCACATACGCAGGCATTTCCTTCAACAAAGACAGACTCATTTTACACACTTCCATTCCTCAGCGTTTGTGAAGGTTACAAACATGAGCATTCTTCAATCAAACATGGGATTTAAGATCTTGATTTCCTAAATACGAGTATAACTAACCACATATAATAATATATTTGGCAATGTATTCCCTCTGAATGTTAAGTTGGGAGCTGGGTGGCAAATACATTAAGATTTCTAAACGAACAAGCAGCCCAGGAAGAATAGCAAATTAGACCGAAAACTCATATTTCATATGAGATAAAAAGTTATTTTCCTCTCTAAAAAATAACTTCATTATAGCATTAATTATAATAGTCAAACAACAGAAACAACATAAATAGAATGCTATGTAACCATTACAAATCATCACAAAGATGGAGTGACAATTCAGAACACTTTTCAGGATTTTATGTCAAGGAAACAAATAGAATATTGAAATGTACATACACTATGAATATAAATATTTAAATATATATATTATATATGATGAAGGACTAGAAAAGAAAGTGAGAAAATTAAATATGGTAAATTGACTTTTCAGAAGGGGGAATTATGGGTAATACTTTTTTAATTTTTCAAAATGTATACTGTGTGCTCAGTAATTAATTCTAAAGCAGAAATAAGAAAAAACTGATGGTCGTGGCACATGGCATGATTGCTATGAACCAAAGAGTGAGTATCATCTATGTATGTATATATATATATGCACATCCTTATCATAATAATGTAGTTTTCACTTATCAGATCTGGGGATACTAGGTAGACAGTTTGCAGGTGCTTTGTTTTACACGTTGTTATACTTGGTTCTCAATTTAGGTATAGTTTCAGGGGTGATCCTCTTATTAGGTCTCTGGTAGCATCAAGTTCATTGTTGCCCACCTCTGGCGGCATCAAGTTTGTCGTTGGGATGTGGGGGAGGCCTCCCCCGTGGAGAGCTTACCCCTAAAGATGAAGATAAGGTCATGGGAAGGATGTTCATAGGCAGCATCAATACGGTTGGGAAGTTCTGGCCAAAACGATTTTGTTAAAAACAGCTCCGCGTCCACCTGCTGAGGATGCAGGCGCCAAAAGAATCTAACACGAAAACAAAAATACAGTTTTCAGTCATTGTGTAAGAGTACTATCTGTATCCTGCTCGCCGCCTGTCTACACCAGCTCAGGGAAGTTAGACACAACCATCACCTGTGAGGGGCAATCGATCGCCATGTCCCTCTAAGTGCCAGTCAACCAAGTGTTGCTAGCTTAATTCCAGCCCAAGGCATGAACATTTCAAGGTTCACAGAGCCTTTGTGAAGGCTCTAAGTCCTTTGCTGGTTAAGACCATGCTTTGCTCAGTTTTACTTATCTTACAAGTGGCAAGAAAATGTGCCAGGCACTGTAGAAAGCTCCGGAAAGAAAACGTGAGTTACATAAACTATGTCATCCAAGATCTCATGGCTTGGAGAAATGGAATGAAAAGCTACCTGGAGTATTAATACAGTGTAACTACAGCTGTAATAGAGGAGGTGGGAATGCTGATGGATCACAGATGAGGGCACAGTTCATCAATGAACCAACAGATGAACAAATAAGTATACTTATAAGCATATTGAAATTAAAAATGACTAGTTCATTTTGCATAACCTGCAGGTTTTAGGTTGTAAACCACTTCTCTCATATTCCAACATGTGCCCTGAGTGCAAAATCTTTCACACTAAAAGGGCTTTGTGTGGGAAACTGGTGAGGCAGCATTGTGAGCACAGTGGGCATCATGAGAAAGTACACTAATATGGTAATGGATTTTAATACTTGTGTGATTGTTTAAGCAAATAAGTTGGATTTACATACTTACTCGATTATATTTATAAACCAAGACTATGACCAAAGATATAAACGAAGCTGTCCAATGCCAAAAATTTTCAATGAAAAGTAAAATGCTTACTCATCAGTCATTTATTTCATCTGAAATATGTAAATAAACTGCCCAAGGTCCTATTATTTTCACTGATAACTTCACCTTTGGAGGTGGGAATGGGTGTCTTAGCAATTTGCAGACACGGCTTCACAAATCTTTGCTACGTGCAGAATTTATGAAATCATATCCAGAGTACCTGTCTTTAAAGATCATGGTTTCTCCCCGGAGACTGGTAATGGCATCCAGGGATAAAGAGGGGTCACACTTGTCCGGCGTTTTGGGGTGTTTAGGGTTGGGGTCTTCATCTCCTGGGCCTGTGGGAACGAAGTGAATGAACAGAGTTACTAAGGACGCCCCTGCAGGTGACCTTACCCTGCTCATAGAGAGGAGGAGAGGGTTCCCTGCTGGGAGGGCAGAGTCCTCCTATATAATGGCCCCGAAATACCATGTCATCCTACTGCCTTCCTCCAGCGTCACCAAGGTCTTGCCAGTAAGGACCGCTCCATCTGCTTTTATTCTTCAAAACACCTTGAGATGTATCTCAAGTGCAAATGGAAGTTTCTTGAGGCCGATGATCCAAAGGAGGGTGGGAGGACTTGGAGGAAATTTTCTGATGCTTTGTACAACCTTCGGACAGACGGCTTTCGAGAAACACATTCCTCTTAAAGCCATTTCTGGTGACACACCATCCTTGTGGTGTGGGAGCCCTCATTTTGGCTCTTTCTTGTGCCTGTGTCACCAGCCATCCCCACCAGCTAATGTTGCTTCACCAGTTGGCCACCGTGAGGCTGCCTCTCAGTGAAAAGCCTGGCAAGCCAACACTAATGTGACTTATTGCCACATGTTTGTAACTTTTCTAAGAGCTAGGCTCACCGAATGCACCATTTTAAATGGGACAGAAAACAGCGGGACTGTCTGCTCAGCCTACTGACACCTTGAATTTAGCCCAGTGAGGCCAGGCTGACCACACGTACCATTTGAAAGGGGACAGAGCCATTGTTTTCTGTCCTGTTTAAAATGCGACACCCGGTCAGCCTACTGAGAGCTCACATGAGTGTGAAGGAGTGCTGTGCACACAATTCTAAGCTGCTTTTGCTCCTACCTAGTTAATACCAGTTCTATCGTCAAGTCCCTTGGTCAAATATTGTAGAAATAATAATTGCAAAATACTTGCTCACACTTACACTGGCTGCTCTAGTAGATTTTAAACCCAGAGGGGAAATAATGGGTTGGGTAGCAAGAGCAAGTTTTCTGAGCTTTGCGTTCTAGAAGTGTCTGCACTGACAGCTATGCACCGTGGCTTTAACTCTATGGCAGGTAATGTTGCTTGCTTGGATTTACTTATAATTTGTAAATATTATAAAATGTTGGAAGGAAAAAAAGGAAGGTTATAATGGTCACTATAGATATTGATTAAAAATAACCAGAGGCTACTTAAATGGTTTTTACTGTGGCAAACTAGAGTGCCGGAAGCCATACCAAGGATTTATAAAAGCTAGCTAAGGTCTCACTTTTACCCTCAGCTGTAGATACACTATTTAAAACCTTACCGAGTTTAGTTACTTTAGTTAAATGGAGAATCTAATCTTTTCCTTTCTCATGTCAGAGGGGTTTTGAGGGGATCAAATGTACCATGCAATGTATAGAGTACAAATATGAAGTGACAGTCTGCAAAAACTTTGGAGAATAGAACATTTCTACTAGAGCAGGTAGTTCGATTTGGAAAGAAAAAATGAGCACGTATACCCAGGTTTTAATAGCAAAACCAGGACAGCAATGTTGGTAATGGTAAATTAAATAATAATTTAGAAAATAAATATATAAATGTATTCCACTTTTAAACGGATAGATTTAGAGTTACCGTAGAGAAACTGTATCCCTTGAACATCGTCATCAGGAAGCATGAAGTGGCTTTGGCCAGTGTAGGTGTAGATGGGAAACATGAGTGCTCCCGCGTCCTTGGAGTGGTCAAGACCTAAGGAGTGGCCGAACTCATGGGCAGCAACAAGAAACAAGTTGTAGCCTGCAGGAAAACAAGGAAACAATGAGAGAACAAGGTCCTCCAATGACCAGTTAATGGAAAGAATGTTATTTTCCTCATCTATTTTGTATGTCATTGTTTCTCTTTCTTTGCTATTTTACTCACTTTTTAAAATTAATATTCAGTTGCTTGAAGTGCGATTCAAACATTGGTTTGATCCTTATAAATTATTCAGTGCTCTCTTTGATTAGAAATGCCTACACAATTGGAATATCAACAGATTGCTCTCTACTAATTAGTAACAATAAGAAATTACTGTGAAGACTTGCAGTCCTGACTTGTTCTGGTTTCCTCGGGTCAGGTGAGAACAGTGAACAGTGATGACCTTAAATGAGGAGGCATGAAAATCACATGGAGTTCAGGTATCGGATGCTGCCTAGACCACGTCATCTAAACAGGAAGCAGCGTCCAAAGAGATGATAACCAAAAGAGGGTGCACTAAATAGGGTCTCTGAGAATCTACTTGGGAAAAAATTCCAACCAAATGATCCTTTTCAGAACTTCTGCGGACTCTAGAATTCAAAGAAACAAATTCTGAACATGATTGGCCAAGTTTCCTCTACTCTACAAGACTACTGTGATTCTGGATTTACATTATTTCCTCTAGTCATTCTTTCCACCAATATCTGACCATCCTAATACTTTGAAGTTGGAAAAAGAGAAGATTACAAGAAAAAGAATGCATGAATGTTGGAGCCTGTGCTTTCAATGTGACTTTAAATACCCTTTGCTAACAGCCTAGGCATGAGGAAAATGTATAATCAACTTAGTGATTGTGCAGACCATAAGAGCAATCAAAGTTCACCTTATCTGAGTGTAAAGTAATTCATCATTGAAATGATTACTAATGGATACCACTCTGGCCTTTGGCTGAAAAATGAATCCTGATTTGTTTGTGGATATTTTCATTTGTTTCAATTAAATATTTCAAATACAGAATTTATGCAGGAACCCAAAACTGAGGTTTATTGTGACTCTATCTTTAAAGTACTAGATATTACTCTATCTTCCTGAAACCATTCTTACCTGTGAAATATTTATAACATAAATATGTAAATCCTCACCTTTCCTTCCAAAGACGGATTAGAGGCGTCGGAGTTGAGGCATTCATTATTCAAGACCAAGTTTTACTTTTTGGAAAATAATCCTTTTAATTTAAATGAGTAATAAAAATTAGCTATCTATAAAGATTACCTCTAATTGTCACAACTGAGAGTAAATACAGTTCCAAAGTTAAGTCTTAGTTGGAATGATCTTGTTTTTTTTCCAAAATGAACATTCCCAATTCTTTTGAGCCTTGATGATTTAACTACTGACTGAATTCATTCAACATTCAGTTTCATTTTGCTCTTGTAAATACAACTTTCATTTGGTCTGTTTTGTGCTGTTTGGAATAAGACACTGTCTTGAGTTCTTAGAGTGATATTTGTAAAATCAGTGACAAGTATAGACAAGTCTGAAACAGGTAACTCATGTAACAGGGAACAGAAATTTGATTGAACTTGTGCCATTAATATTCCTACTTGGGAAAAAGAGCTATTTCAACTCACATCCAACTCATCTGTGACCTACATATTCGGACCTAATAGTTGTTAGATACACATTTGTAATAAGTTATACTTCCCTAACAGGCCACAAGGCAATCCACAGTAACAACATCTTGGTTGGCAGAAAGACACTGTGGTCCTATTTCAAACTTAGCTAGTACCTCTCAAGCCACTAAACTAAGTAGATTTTGCTCATTTTTTAATGTTTTATATTGGTTTGTAGAAATGTCACTTGGAGAGACTAAATATAAGATAAACTTTTTGATTTGGGGGGAAAATATTATCAAACACCAAACATAATCATAGTAAGTTTCTTAGCTTCTTATCGATGGGCTGGTTCCCTGTCTAATCCAATCTAGTCATCGTCAATTATATCTTTATAAGAAATATTACCTTTGGAACTACTTGTCCAAGTTTCGTCATCATCAAAATGGGCATCACCTCCGTAATTTGGCCCAGGAGGAAAAGCATGAGCCAGCAGACCAGAAGGGCCATCGAATGGGTAGAAGTCACCATGCTCTACACACAAAAGCAAGGGTTAAGAACCTAATCATACCCAGTAGAACTTAGTACAGGTGCTTAGTGAATTTTTGTTGAATTTTGTAAAAAAAAAGTAACGAATGACTTAAAAAGGAAATAAAATGGAGCCAATCATGGAGCAGAATCTTAAAATATTTCAGGGATGACTCTGCATGATTACCTTTAGTTCCAAAAGAGATCATGATGTCAGCAGTGCCATTGTGAAGCCTGGTGAAATTCAGAGGTGTCACATCAGACCACACTTTAAAGGCCTTTCTGAATGCCTTTTCAACTTCAGAATGAGTCAGATCAGGGGTGTAGTTCACAATCCTATTATTCAACAGAAAAAAGGTCTAATTACATATTTAGAAGGTAAAAGCGAATTTTAAATGTTTTTTTTCTTGGAATAGTGCTTTTCAAATTCCAATTGCATGGCTTCTCTAAAAGTTGGACTAGAGCTCCATTGCTTTAAAAAATTTATTAATTATGTTATCATACCAAGATTTTTAAATCAAGAATTCAATAAAATATTTTGAATACTTCGAAATGTCTGACTATTTGGCATTTTAAAGTATTCAGATATTTAATAAAACTAACACTGCATGCTAAAAGTTTAGAATTGTATCACTATAGCCTAAATAAATGGTATAGTTCTGTCAAGTTCCCAGAGAGAGTAGAACTCTCCCTTTTTAGCATTGTTATAATAAATATTCCTGATATACTACATTTGAAAATTTTATTAAACCAACTTTTACTTCTATTCTGATTTATATCCTAAAGAAGTACTTTGAGATTTCCAATAAAAAATAATGCTGCGTTAATGTAACAATAATGGATGTTAGGAGACATTTGCATTAACCGTATTAAAGTTACTCCTGGACTTATTTAATGTCCCATTAAATAGTTAAGGCCTATCTAAAAAAAAAAAAAAGTGGGGCCATACATGTTTTGTCATCTGTAGCTATTCCTGAAAAATTAGACGTTTAATACAAAACATTGACAAACATTAAAGAAAGATGGCCTGGGATTTACCTGTAGGTTAAATTCATTTTGGACCATTTGAGAGTTCGAGGGAAAACATTGTATTCACCCACATCAGGAACCCCACATCTTGGTTTTTTCATGATGTCTAGGGTGCTGTCATCAAGTCTGCCAGTCACCTCCAAGCCAAAAAAAGACTGCATCTCCCGGAGCCTGTCCACCATGGAGCTCGCCGCAGACTTCTTCAGGATGCCGGCGGGGTTCAGGGGGTGGTAGTACGATTTCAGGTAGTCCTGGAAAAGAGACCAGAACGACCAGCTTTTAAAAGAAAAGGGCATTGCCAATGCATTTGTATGTCCCCTTTGGGGTTTGCAAGATACTCTACCTCTGCAAACTGGAAGTCTTCCTCAGACAAATCGTCATCATCCTCCTCACTGGGAATGGGAAGGGACCAGCAGTGCAGCCAGCTCAGGCAGAGGAAGGCAGCCAGGACACCTGGGCGCATCGTGACGGGTCGTGCCTGCAGGCTGCTGTCCCTCCCGGGCCCAGCACTTTTATAGGCCCGAAATGGTGAGTCATCATTTAGGGACGAGTTTCCACCTCCTGGTTAGCTGAAGGTAAACATGCTTACATGGTGACTTCTGTCCTTTTTCTCCCGAGAAGTGTGGTTTGTGGTGGAATGGGAGGGAAGTGTAAATGAGGGCATCGCTCATTTCTGTGGGGTCTCAGAAACCACCCGGCAAAACAGACGGCCTCAGCACTTTGTGCGTGCTGTGGGAAAACCGAGGGGAGTACAATTTTCTCTTCTCGGCAAAAAATGTTTCTTCCTGGGAAGGAAAGCAGCTACTTTTTACTTTTGCAGATAAGGATGCCAAGATCATACACTTACTTCTATTAAAATAACCCTGGCTCTACTTCCAGGATGTTTATGAGCTAGTGAGTTCTCAACTTCATTTTCTCTAGAGCAACGACAGAGGGTACCTGTGTGTCTCCCTGAGGGTGACTTTATTGGACCAGAACCAAGCTTGGAGACGCAGAGGTCTAAGAGCACATCCCCAGGACTGAGTGTTGTGGTTGGAAATGAAAAGCGCCAGGGTGACCTCTCAACAAACACGAGGTCCTGCATGAACTCCCCTCAGGTCGAGCCAGAGGTAGAAGAATATATTGGAATAAAGTATTTCGGAATAAAGCATAATGGCTCATGCATATTAAGGGATTACAATATGCTAGACTTAAGAAGGTATTATGTTATTTAATCCTTACAACAGCCTTAAGAAGGAGGTACTATTGGTAAGCTAGTTTTCACTTTACATACGAGTAATCTGAGACACAGAGACATTAAATACTTGCTTCAGGTCACATGGTTAATAAATAGTACTGCCAGCATGTGAATCTAGGCCGGTGGACTCAAGACTATGTTCTTTAGCATCACCCGTTATGACCTGTACCCCACCCATTCTCAAATATTTCCTTAATAACTGAACTGCTTATTCCCTAGACCTCTGGGTATACGCAGGAAAAGTCAGACCCTATGGTCAAATACATGGTCAATTTTAAATTTCTCAATTTTTATTTCTACGTTTGAATGATAGAAGTACTTTTGGTTAAAAAAAATCAGAAAACTAGTCCTCTAGAGGCCTCTAGTCTACTATTCCTTTCAGAGCTTCACACATTTAATACCGTGAGATCAGGATGACATTTTGGTCCCTCACAGATGTAAATGAATAGAGCAGTGGTTCTCAACCTCTGGGTCGCGACCCCTTTGGGGGTCGAATGACCCTTTCACAGGGATCACCTAAGACCATCGGAAAACACATATCAGATATTTACATGACGATTCATAACAGCAGCAACATGACAGTTATGAAGGAGCAACGAAAATAATTTTATGGGGGTCACCACAACGTGAGGACCTGTATTAAAGGGTTATGGCATTAGGAAGGTTGAGAACCACTGGAATAGAGCCTTACGGGCCATCATTTTCAGAGTTTTTGATTGAAAAGGCAAGTTAATTTCAATGATTAAGAGTCAGAGAAAAGCTCAAGTCAGGAACATATTAGGACAAAGAGAAGGAGCGTGAATACAGGTTTAGAGTGAGTAGAGAAAGGGTACCCCACCCTGTGGGTAAAATGCTGTAATCTAGATGAACCAGTACCTCTGAGAAAACCAGAAAAGCCTATGAAAGGTAAGCAATCAGTTGAGGGAAATGTATTATACCTTTATCCAGAACAGAGTCCAGATCCTTACAATAGATTATTTTCAATGAGTTCAAAATTAGATTTGGGATCGATCTGCAATGCCAAACAATCATTTGTTTTAAGCCTCCTCTATGAACAACATTTAATTTTGAGATTAAGTGAAAATTATCCAAAAGTTTGATTCATTTATTAAGCTTATAAGAAATTAGTTCATGATAAATACGACACTTGTTGTTACCAATACATTCTCATAATCTTTTAAAGTCTCTTTAGATAAAAAAGAAGTCCTTGAAGAAGTTTAAAAACAAATGACTTTTTTGTTTAATGTTTGGAAGTGGGAGAAAAGAACCAGATAGGCTAACTGTAATTATAGATTTTTATATATTTATAGAAATGTTGCTACTTTAATGTAGAATTTTTTAAGGTTCTTTATTTATTAGATCAATAAATATGGATCAATAAATATTGGTTGGGAATTGACTATGTACGGTACCATGCTAGTCATCTATGAAGATGAAATAAAGGATAAGATGAGAGCCTTCTTCTTAGGGTGATTACAATATTATCTCCCCCACAAAGAAACATTTTTAATGAGAAATGAAAATAAATAAACTTTAAAAATAATACTTCCATATTGTGATACCTGAAAAAAAGAATACTTATTATCAAGCATTTTTAGTATTTATTAGCTTCTCATTTAATTTAAGAACATAAATAGTGCAAAGGAAACAATCATAGAAAGGTTAATGAGAACATGCTGTTACACATCCTGTAATTTTATTAGTAGGGTAAATAAAAATTTCTCTGATTAAAGAAATTGATCCTTAAGGGAAACATCAGACTGCTTGCCCACGGGCTATTGTTCACAGAGGAGTGATTTTAGATGATCAGATGTGTCATCAAGGGAAATGTGTTGGCACATTCCTTGTCCACACAAGTCTTTATCTTGGGTTGTTGGTTGCCAAGACAACTGAAAGCCAAGCCCCTGGTTATCGGTGACAAAGGGTTTGTTGTTTCAAATGGCACCTGTAACACAATGAAGGTGAGCTGGCGTTTGCAAATGGTCCCAACAACCCTATCGACTTACTGGGAAATTTAAAAAGCTGTAGAATGAGCAGGCGAAACTGGACTAAATTAGGAGTGTGTATCTACTGCTGATTCAGACATCAGCAATACGGGACTTTTTAAAGCATGTGTCGTCATCAGTTTCTAAGTTCAAAACAGCCATCAAGAGAACCAAGAAGGTGCGTGAACCACCCTTGACTAAACTTTAGTGGTGGTGGTAGTGGTGGGGGGCTTCCAGATTAGGAATAAGGGGAGAAGTAGGCTATTGAGTTGGGTTAAAATTATAAAAATTCTGTAAATGAAAGAATCTTTAAGATAAAAATGTTGGCTTCAATTTAGAGTGTTGTAAATGATCAATGTTGACATTGAATGACACTTAGTATCTTTATTTCCCTAAAAAGTGATTTGATTCTGTGCAGCTGCACCAAGTAATGATTTTTGTAAACACTTTCTGATGGGCCCTTTGTTCTAGATTCAGACTTTTTCTCCTGCCCAGATTCTCAAGGAGAAAGCTTATATACTCTTAAAAGGAAAACTAAATTAGAATTTAACCAACCATATTGGACATACAGAAATGTCCAAACCTGTAGAGAACTTTTATAAGAATTTGAGCCAAAATTGATGACATATGCCAGGAGCAAGATCTCAAATACTCCAGAGAATACTGTATTTTGCCGTGTATAATGTTCACCCACGTTTTGGGCCCAAACTTTCAGCAGAAAATAACTTTTGTTTTAATTTTTTAATTCAAATTTTTATTTGTTTATATTCAGGTACTTAAGTTTTGTATTATCAAGGAATATTAGCATTTATTTTTTAACATATTATGGTACAAGAAATTTTCTGTAACAAGTAACTACAAAACACAAGAACAAATGCAAGGTGCAAGAAATTTTATGTATGAAAAATTTTTATGTAAAAATACCCAATTATCATTTTCTCTGGTATTATTTTGCATACTGATATCATATTGATTTCTAGGGTTACACTTTTAATTCGTAAGCATAAATAAAAGAATTAAAAACATTTATATAGATGCAGAATTAGTACTACCCATGTATAATGCGCATCCTTATTTTTCCCTCACAAATTTGGGCCAAAAGGGTGCGCATTATACACGGCAAAATACGGTACTAGATTTTTTTTTTTTTTTTTTTTTCTTATGCATTTGAGATTAAGGCAGGGACATAAGGGTGCTTACATGAAGGTGGAAGGAAGCAAGGCAAGGATCACATTGCAGGGTACTTAAGACTCTGTCTTCTTTTGAGGGCGGTCACTCTTTAGAAGAGGGGGGTCTGAAAGGACCGTATTAGAAGCACAGATCTGAAAGGGGGCATTTCAAAGTATCAACCCAGATGCACAGAAGAGTGGACAGGGCTTGCCTAAGGCAAAGAAGTTATGTACCTTGGGATGTGACTACCCGCCATGACCTGCCCAGTTAGGAATTTAGGACCAGATCACCCTGAGACGTTCCTTTCCATAGAACTCCTTTTTCATCCACGATGTTTATACCTTAGGTGGGACAGTACCCCGCCTAACCTCCTTATGCATAGCCAATCGTGGCACAATCCCCAGGTTGGGTGCAAAGTGCAGAGGGACCCATGTTCGGTTGTACGGCTGCAAGGCAGCAGGTGAGTGACTTAGGAGACCATTTAGTCCCCCATCTGAATCACATGCTTGTCAGGGAAGCTAAATTTATACTGAATTGAGCCACAAAAGAAATAAATGGAATCTGCAAGGGGAAATAAAAAAATGATATTCTTTTCATTCTTATTCAAATATGACATTTGAAAGTTAAGACTTAATTTCCTGGGCTCACTTCTAAATGAATTTTAATTCTTGCTGTGTTTTCTTCAAAAGAATGGTTACTGATTATACACCTATGTCGGATTTAACCAAATACTGTAAGAGAAAATAACCAGGAATAGAACACACATTCTAGTCCATCTCCGCCCAAATGTGTTTGAAAAAGGAAAAAAATCTGGATTGAGGCCGTGAATAATAGAAATGAAAACCAGAGAGAGACATGAAGCCTTTGTGGCTTAACAACAAGCAATTTCAGTGTCTTTAAAGATCCCCAACATTTAAACAACGAGGCAAAGTCTCGACTTTTAGAATCGCCCATCCTCACCTTGTTACTGTAATTCACCAAAGACGAAATTGTTAAATATTTTTAAACAAGAAAAGTTCTGATTCAAAAAAGTAATATACAGAAAAGTAATACACTGATTACTTAATGACTGGGACGTAGGAAGAAACTTACAAGGAAAAAATAGAGAAAGAATTGGGGGATGAGGGGGAGGGGTCAGGAAGCGGGGTGGGGAAAGCTTACTGAGAAAATAACTTTTGAGTAAAGACCGGAGGGAGGAGGAGGCATGAACTATAGAGTCATCTGGGGGAAGAATGTTCTCAGCAGAGAGAACAGCAGCCCCTTGGTAAGAATGTATCTGGTATATTTGAGGAAAGCATCAAAAATGAGTGTGGCCAGAGCAGTGGGGAGAGAAGTTATTTTAATCTTAACTATACACATGAAATCATCACAGCACCGGTCTTAGGAGAATTGAAGGATGTAATGACCGAAGAGTATTTGCCACAGTCCCAGGCACACAGTCAACACCTGACACATTTCATTAAAGCACAATGACTAACCTACAGAGCACCCAGAAAATCCACCGTGCAAGGCACTCTTGTAAGCACAGGGGCTATTGCATGAACACTATTGACGACTCGTACATATTAGCAGGAGAATGGGATCATTAGGAATGTTATTAAGAATATCAAATGAAGTGATGCTATAGAACTACTGGACTCCAGGCTGAACGGATGAACACTTTCCGTTGAATGCCAAGGGAGATCTCTCTAAGGAGATACAAATTTAAATAAGATCAGAATGAGGGGAGAGGCTCAGCCACGCAAATACCTGGAAGCAGGCATTAGCCTGGGCAAAAGGAACAGGACGCACAGGAAGCACAAAGGCACTAGGGCAGCAGGGAGGACAGTGGTGGGGAAAGCTGAGCTGGGAAATCTGCAACATCTGCCTAATTTTACTGTCAACACAGTGTAATCATTATCTACCCTATCCGCAAGGCCTACAGGGCATGGACATTTTATCCTTGGTCTAGCTAAAAATCTGATGCCATGTCCCTCGTTAATTATATTATACATGAATTAAGTTATGCAGTAGTTAGATTGCATATTTCAATGAATAAATCTCCCACCACTAACAGAATTTCTTTTCTCACACAAAATTTGGAATAAATTTGATATGAATTACATGAATTTCAATGGGATAAATTTATAAAATGACACTTGGTCATCTGCGCCAGCCACATATTTGCTAAAGTGCAATGTATAATTATAAATTTTACTTTTTATTATTTTGGGGTAGTAACAATTATCTTACACATGCTCAGTAATCATGAACAGTTGGACTACACCGAAAAACCCAAAGAACAACTGTAAGTATTATTATGACTAATAGCGTTAACAGACAGGTGAAGACAATCAAACAAAAATGGATTCTGAGTTTAATATCAATCCATAGGTATACAGGCCTCGTTGATGTCTTGAGATAATTGTCTACCTCTGGTGTCGCTGCCTTCTTGTCCTCAAAGAAACTCTGATGTCTGAAGACAGAGGTAGATGGCCATTTATGGTTAGGAGCCTGATAAAGTCCCTTGCAATGAGGTTGCAGAGTGTCTTTTATTTGATGTTATTTTCCAATAAACTAAACCTCCAGGTGGCAGGCAATGATCTTTGAAGTCCTTGTCTCCTGGGAGCTGTCTGTGAGAGGCATTTTCTTAAAGTGACTTTATCAAACACTGTAAGATGTCCTCTTTCAATAATGTCAGCTCATAAGTTCTTTCATTTAAGTCCAGCTTAAATGCACTGTGGTACATGAAAAAAATGTAAAAATAAAATAAAATAAAACACCAAAAAATGGAGAGCCAAGCAGTAGGGAAAAATCAGGGGGCCATCTTGGATTTCCCATAGCTCTGACCATTTATTTAATTTACAACCATTGTTTACCCATTCAATATACCCTACAAGTTTTCATCACGCATTTCACAATGCATCCCACGCAATTTAAAAATTTTCAAGTGTCCCAGGAGTCCTTTTGAAATACCACAAAGTTATACCCAGATATATTGAAATTTTAACACTTAAAACCTCCATATTTAATGAAAACCAGGAAGTAATCCATTAGCATTCTTTAGCTTGGACATTTTGCATCCTTCTCCTGTTGCATATTTAGGAAAGAAAGACAGAAATCAAAACCTGTAAGGATGCCTTCCTCAGTGGTCTGGAGCAAGTGACCCCAACACAGAATAGTGCCCAAGTGGTACAAGTTGAAGCCATTGAGATGCCATCATTGATTGTATTGTGCTCCTTGACCCTCAGTTGTTAGACAGTAATGAATAAGACAAAAACTATGAACACTCTATTTCTAGTGAAAATTGGAAGAATATATGGTCACCACACAACTGGACAGTTGTATCAAAAACCTTAATTACTTTGGAATATATAAAAGAAATGGAGAATACTATGTTGGTTGTGGGTATGCGTCCTGAAACCAGGTAGCCCAAAGCCTACAAACTGGGAATAATAAAATCAGCCATATAGGATTTCTGAGAGAATTTAATTGTAAAGCACATGGCACATTGTAAGTGTTCAATAACTGTAATAAAGACTAGCTTTTGTTGTTGTTTATATTATTAATATCCAAAGCACCTGGCAAATAGTTAATGCTTCATGTATAGTAGCTACAACGATTAAAATGTGAATTAATGATCATGTCATTTATCCAAAGTGTATTGTGGCACTATGGAAACAATTGTTGAGCTGCAACCAAGCATGGATCCATGACAGAAATCCGAGCTTGAGGCTTTAGGTTGTTTTAAAGTATTTAGCAACATTTGCATAAAAACAGTAAACATGCCCGTTACAAGAATTCTTATTGATTCAGACAAGCCTTCCAGCAGAAAGTACTTGGCCAACAAAGGTGTTAGTACATGGCTGGTATAAGCACACACCCTCTCCTAATTTCACGTTTGCCCAAGTTAGGAAAGTTTTTACAGCAAGCTTTTCTAATGCTCATTAAGTTAACATGAGGGATATATTTTCTATGCCAGCTCAGGGTCAGAGTGACACATTCTTTCTCTCAGGAAAACGTAGAGAGCATGTAGATAGCTATTTAATGCCTGTGTTGGCTGCCTCTTAATATAATCTTTTGTAGAAATGTTAAGTGAAGTGTAGAAATATAAAGTAGCAAAACATGAAATAGAGATCATTGTTTTATGTCTTCATGTATGACAATGTGTTTTATTTGTGAATTACTGTAAGTTATTTCCGCCACACTGAAGTTTAAATGATCAACAATTGGCAAACTCTGTTACGTTTTCTTCAACCACAAGGGTGGAAAAACTGGGTCAAAGCAAACTTTGTAGTGTTACCATATAATCTCTGTGGTATCAGCTTAACCTTCCAAGACCTCAAAAAGCATTTTGGTTGATTTGATTTTTTTGCCTTTATTGATGTTTGGGAATATGAGATGGAAAACTCAATGTTTTGACCACTGATGCATATAAAATAGAACAGCAAGTTTCTCCCAAATGGGGAATTTCTGTCATTTTGACCACTTATGCAAGGTCAATAATTATACAAATTCAGTGATTAGGATTACACCCATCTTACGTGAAGAATGTCTACCTTTACCTTTGGAATGGTCTGTCCAGAGCTCATTATCCTCAAAGTGAGCATCGCCTCCCCAGTCCTTACTAGGAGGAAAGACATGAGCCACTATCCAAAAGACCTGCCCGTGGGGAAGAAATCTTCGTGTCAGAAAACGGAAGCAACTCAGAGAACAATGGGAAAATTGTCAAGACAAGAACAAAACTTGCCGCTTTGGGTAGAGTGTATTAAAAATGCAAAGTTTTCAACCAAGACCATATTTCCATCACTATTACCTCAGCTTCCAAAGAAGACGTTCATGGTTTCAGCAGTGTCCCAGAAAATGAATGAAGTGGAGTCGGGTCTCATTGCTCCACATCCTGAATGCTGTTTGAACAGCATGGACCGGTGTTTCAGGGGGAAAGATCTGGAAGTGTAATTTTCTATCTTGACTAACACACATATACTCAGACGCATTTCGGTAAGTTCCCAAATGTGAAATTTTAGAGATTGCTCTGCTTTTTAAATCTATCCTTTTGATGATTCATTTAAATTTCTTATAGAATTGGGAATCTAAGGTACATGACAGTATTAAATTTTCTTTAGAAACAGCTTTTTTATGTGTTTATAAGTATTCTTGGTTTTAAAAAAAGGAAACTACACTGTAACCACCCAAAATGTAAAAACTACTATAAGACATTAATAATTTAAATGAGAATATTAAATTCCATTTAATATGAAAATTTGAATGTTATTTTAATTTCATTGAAGTGCAAAGCAAGAGATAATTAAGCACTAATAAATTAACATTCAACCTATGCTAACACTAAAAAATTGAATTGGTTGCCCCGGAGTATTGAGGTACATTAAAGAAGTATTATTGTAAAAAATGTTGAAAGAATCATTAAGTTTATAAATGCTAGCAGAGATTTATCTACTGCACACTAACTTAATTGCCTTCAAGGAAAACTAAACATTAGCACAGAAGACATTGAAGTGTTTCCTTTCTCCACCATCTTGCTGAATGAGATTTATGTTCTTTACCTATATCAGCAGGATTTAAATCAATGAGGTTTTACTTTAAAAGGCATTCACTAGTATAGAAATATCTTTCTGGTATACTTGAGATTGAGTGCAGAAATGTTTCTTCTTCATCTTTATAGCCCTAGAAATTCCACCCAACCTTGTTGCATATAGGGCACTCAGTTAAAATGTGTTGAATGGATGAACAAGTGAATAAATAAATGTATACAAATAAAGGCCAGGCTCAAGGTAATTATCCACAGATTCCCTGCTGGGATTTCCTCATGCCTTAATCCTTCACTTCTTTTGAGTTGTAACTTAAGAATCTCACTTGAGAAAGAATCAGCTTCACCCAATACATATGGGCCCAATATTTGTTGTTTTTGAACTTTGTAAATTTGCAGGAAAATGATCTGTTGTACAGTGCTACCATTGTTAAAAGCCAACTGACTTTAACTGTTTCTTAAAATTCAATTCTTGTTGAAAATTATTACACAAGGAAAAAAATGAAACCATTAGTTCTCTATCATACATTTTAATTTAAAATTACTTTTTTCTAAGATATTTGAAGCCACTTAGAGAAGATTCACTAACTCAGTATTTAAGCAATAGAAGTAAAGCTTGGTTTGGAATACATGAGAATGTTCTCTGGGCATGGCATAGCCTTATCGACCTCCAGAGGACCTCCAGAAATCATCTAGCCTAATCCCTTTGTTACATTGGAAAACAGGTTCGAAGACATTGAGAAACTTCCTCAAAAGTACAGAGACAAAGCTGATGCCAGGATTAAATATGAATAAAATGGATAAAAACAAAGTCTTCACCCCTTGTTCAATGATCTTAAATGTAGAAAGCACATTTTGCTGTGTGTGTGTGTGTGAGTGTGTGTGTGTGTGTGTGTGTGTGTGTGTGTGTTTATTTTATCTCTAGAATTGGCTAAGCAACAGGAAACTTGTAATTTGCCCTCTGACATAGGAAGGATGGAAAAGAGGGTAGGAGGAAGGAAGGGAGGGATGGAGGGAAGTAGGAAGAAAGGAGAGAAAAGCAGAAAAGAAAGGGACAAGCAAATAGAAAAAGAAGGAAGGAGGAAAAAGTAAGGAGAAAGAGAGGTAAGTTAGAAAAAAAAAAAGTCACTTATTTTGAAGTAACCAAGGGCCAAGTACTGTTTTGCATTCACCCTTGTTTACTAGAGTGGCCAAGAATCTGAGTGAGTCTGTCCCAAACACCTAGGTGAAAACACAAACAGAGCTAGACAGAATTGGAGGGAAGAATTTTCTCAGCACGTCCCCACGAGGACTACTCGCTCGCCTCAACTAGGGAACACATCTAACCCTCGCAGCTGGGACCATTTTAACCACGCGTCCAACCCTTAATGAGATAATATAATCCAGATGTAGGAAATGAGCCACTTGCTTGGTAAAACATTGCTGAGGATATGTGTCAATTTTTTCCCAAAACCAAAATTTTCCCCCCAAATTTCCAAAACATTGACAAACATAAATGATGAAGCAGATCTGGCCTTTTTTGTGCAAACATGGAAGCTGACAAAACTGATGGAGCACGAGGTTTGACTATAGAATGTTCCCTACTGTTCCCAACGGAAAACACTACACATCCTGGAAATCCTGCACCTGCCAGTTTCTGGCTGACGTCAGGCTGCTTTCGGCGAGTCCATTTCCTAACCGGTAAAAACTGAGACATTCATTCTCAAGTTTGCTCCCACGGTATTTTGTCACATCCAGATTAAAGGAAGGACTTTAAACCAGTTTGCTCTACCACTACTCTTTATCTTGTAGAATCTAGTCAGTTTGATGGGCATAGAGGACAGGTCACCATCCCCGAATCAAGATGATTCACCTTCCCAAATCGCCGACCTCACACAATTAATGGAGACCAATAACTGAATTATGACAGCAACGTGGAGGATTTCCCCAAAACGTGGGCTAGGAGGATAAGAATATTGAAACTAATACAGAAAATTCTATGTTGGGAAACCTTCATTTATAAGTGATAAAACTAAAGTCTATGAAAAGAATTTGTTTTTATTATTTTAATAATACCTTATTTTAACAATTTATTTTGAAAATTTATTTGACAAAGAGAATGCATATTGGACATGTATTAATCAATGTTACATTTTATAGTATGATTATAAATTTTAAAATTTAAAATGCATTAACTACTTAATTTCAATGATTTCTTAGGTGCTACAAATTCTGAACATGTTTTTAAAAATAAAATATGAGTATCAAACACAGAGTTTTACGAAACAAGTACCAAAACACCAGTATTGTCATTTTTTGTCCATTTCAGAAATTTATTGAAGTCTCTCAAGTGTCAATGAACCCTCCCATTCTCTTGGCTTTTGTACGGTTTTATAATTTTTATTTCCTTCACATAATTATGGCAGAATAAGGATTGACACATAGGCACATTTATCCGCAGCAACGTGTGGCGTGCTCTGCCTGAGGTCCCTGTCTGTGAGGGAGCAAAGTGTCACAGACCTGGTCTGAAGGAACCATCCTTTAGCATCACCCGGGCTTTTGTTCTGTGTCAAACTAGGAACTCCGTGACCTTGGTTATTGCTCATGTGAGAATCCCTCAGTGGGGAAGAAGATACAGATCCCTGACTACGATTCGCTACTAATCATGCATTTTGTCTAGCCTTTGTGTCCCTAGGTCCGAAATTAACGCCGATTTGCTGGTTTCTTGTGAACGGCTCTGGTCTGTACGGAGCTGCCATGCTGATGATTTCCGGGAAGGGGTATCAGAGCCATGGGGGTCCAGGAAGACACACGGTGGTACCCTCGTTGAGCTGTGCAACCGGCCTTCCAGCCCAGACCAGCCCAACCCAGATTGCCCGTTACAGTGTCTCTGTCTGCTCTTTGCTGTGCAATGGAAATGCACCTGCCTTTTTAGCCTCAAGAAAACAAATACAACGAAAATGCGACACACGCCAAGTCCCTGATCAAGATGTAATTATTCAGGAGGAGGTTTAGTGATTTCTTTTCTAGTTGCCTGAAGAGAATTCTCTGTTAACCTAACCTCCTTGTAATTCATAATTGTTTTTCTGTGGGCTGCATACTATTTATAATTATTTTTTTTTAATCCTTGAATTTATAAAGTCAGTGCTCAAAAATTACTTAGTTGATGGCTAGATTAAACAGAAAAATCACACAGACCCAAGTTCCATTTAAATTGTAAGTAGCTGTATTCAAGTAGAATGTTATTGACCTAAATATTATTATTACTAGACTGTGGGCATTAATACATACACTTTAAAGAAGCTATTTACAATCCCTCGTAATTTCATAAGAATCGAAGGTACAAGGTATCACTAAATAATGTGAGTCATGATGTCTGGCTTCAATTCTAGACAATACTTGTGGTTTACACTGAATGAACACATAGATGATATGAGAGTTTGTGAACCATGCCCTTGGGACAAGAAGGAGGGTGCTGCCTACCTTTGAAATCGACTTTGTGTGTATGAATCACCAATGGATTTTCCACAACTGACAGAGAGAGAGAAACTATAGATAACAAATGAATGACTTTTCATTTCCTTAAAAGCCATTTAAGGAAAAAAATCTTAGTTCGGAAGTGCAAAATATTTTCAAAATAAAGTAAACAACTGAAAAAATTTACATTTCAGGCTATACACAAGAGCAGTATTTGAGTCTCCTTTGTAAAACCCACAAATATCTTAACCGTAGATGGACACTGAGGTTCATCTCAATGGTGTGATTTAAAAGATATGTGACTTCAGCAAAATTATTTAACCTTTCTGAGTTCCATTTTCCTCAGCTGTATGCTAAAATGAAAAATATCTTCCTTTCATATCAATATGAGGAATAGATATAAGTAAAGCACCAGCCCCTCATCTGCCTTACAGCAGGTACTCCACAGTTATTATTATTGATGTCAGTTATTGATGTTGTTATTTATTATTGCTGAAAAGTAGTCAATATTTGTTGAGCATAAGTGACGCATGAAACATGGTACCTGACATTTTAGAAGACATGCAAAACATGGGAGATGCAATCTTTTATACACAAAACAAAGGAAAATGCAAATTGACACACCTTTTGTACAAAGCAGTATGTCTTACACACTCTAATATAGGACAACAGAAATAATCAGGATCTAGGGCAGCTCAGGTAGAAGTCTGTCAACGGGAAAACACTTCTAGGAGGCTGAGGATTTTTAGTAGGCTCCGCAGAGGTCTGGTGCAGGGTTTGGACTCGTAGAGAAAAGTCAAACAGCATTTTGGGGAGAAGAAATGGCAGATGTACATAAAAAAACAATGTTTTCTGGTTGATAAATCACATTCTTCCTTGTTTTAAGGCATTCGCAGGAGTCGCTCCTTGGCCCTTCTCCTCACCGGTCTTTACCTTTGAGTACCTGGCACACCGGGGTTTTATCCGCAAGGCCCACCTGACAGGTGGCGGGCCGGACCACGTGTGGTTAGCTACACGTGCTGCTGGGACACTTGGACGCGATGGCCTCCAAGGGATGACAAGGTATCTGCTAGCTGCAGAAAAAGGAAGGAAAGGGAGGTGGGAAGTCAGAACTTGGTCCCCATAAGGGCCAGAATTGCCAGGAAACTGACCGCTTGGTCAGTGTGTGGGATACTTGAAGGGGTGCATAGAGGCCTATTACCTTTCAAATATTTACAGCCACCCAGGCAGCCCTCAGGGATGGCTTTGCCAACGCTCTGGCCAGCCCGTCCCCAACCTGGACACCTCGCTGGACTGGCGTCTCTTTTCCCGTCTGTGCCTTTGCCGCTGCTTGGCCGCCTCCTGCCCATGCGAACTCCTGACCCTGCCGGTTCTCCTTCCGCCATCGCTTCTATTTAGTTATGGCTTCCAAGTGTGGGCTTTGCTCATTCTCTTCTTGTTTTTCGGCCTCCCCCCCGCCTCCCCTCCCCTCCCCTCCTCCCCTCTCCCCTCCTCTCCTTGCTTCTCCTCCCGCCCCCTCCTCTCTCTGATATACACAGGAAGTCCTCACTTAGTGTCGTCAGGAGGTTCTGTGACTTTAAGCCAAGCGACACACAGGAAAACCAGTTGTGCTGTGGGCTAATTGACACAAACAGGGGTTGAATTTCTAGGGTACCTCATCAACGTGATAACGAAATGACCTTGATGGAACCAGAAAACCACATTGTCCAAGGACTTGCTGCGCTCAGGGCAAGTCTGACTGCGTCATTTAGTCATTCTACTCTCTAATGTAGACTTGCTCCTGCTGCATGAGGTTTCCCAGCAAGGCTGTAAGTCGTAGCTTTGGTCAACGGTCCCATTAAATTAGGTGGCCAGGATGACGTGATGATGGTCCGTATCACGTATGAGAACGAATGTGTAAGGAGTCAGTCTTGCATGGGGGGCTGCGGGCATGTATGCACCGAGCAAATAATGAAGGGTCCCCCAATTCTGCGGCTGCTTCCCCGTCTTCAGGAGGGCCGGCGAATCCGCCTCTTGTTAGAACGTAGAAGACCGTGCAACGAGGGAGAGGCGGTCGTCAACGTTACCAATTCCCTAAAGAATGTCCCTTAAATCAATCACTTGTATTCTAAGGAATTATCCTGTTGGCTAACTGGGCTGTATGGGACACCTGGGACTGTATTAATTAAATGAGAAGAATGATGCTAATAATGGCTAACATTTATTTAGTAACTAGGCTAAACCATCTCATTTTAGTTATTAACAGTACATAACTATGCTTTCTTCTTCTTATCATCCCCTTCCCACAGATAAGAAAACAGATTCAGGGAGCTCCCTGGTGGTGTAGTGGCTTAAGGCTTCGGCGCTGGCGCTGTCAGTGCTGTGGCCTGGGTTCGATTCCCAGCCAGGGAACTACCCACATACCAAAATGCAAAAACAAAAACAAAAGCAGATTCAGAGGAGTTCAGCCACACTTCTTCAAGCCCAGGATTCAAACCTAGCTCTTTCTGGCACCAAAGCCCGTGGGCTTACCCACCGTGGTGCAGTGTTTCTCAACTTAAAAAAAAAAGAGGGGGAAGTTAAAAAAGAAGCATATCTCACAGAAGAAACCTGAGGCGAGAGGTCAAAGGGCAAACTCGAGAGGTGAACGCTGAAAGAGTCGGAAGGTCTCTGTGTAACGGAAGGGAGCCGAGCCCCTGCTGCTGGTTGTGAACAGTACATATTGCTGCCTCCGTGACGCGTTGGCTGTGAGAGGCCACGCCAGGAGAAAACGAGAGTTGTCCCAGACTCGTGGCTTCCTCAGTGAGGTGTCACTCCAGGCCTTTTCACCTGTGACAGGCATGGAAACACTCCATAGCCATCACCAAGGAGGCATTCTGGAAGTAAGGGGCACGCACCATGGTGCCGCGTCCTTCTGAACGCGATCGTTCCTTACTACCACAGATTTTGTCTTATAGAAAGCCCAATGGCCCAGATAAAAAAGAACACCCCAAAGTGGCTGGCGACTTGTACTTGACATGCGGCATTTGCACACAGCACTCTGAATCATCCTTTGGGTAAACCTGTCCTGAGAAATTACTGGGGCAGAGTTCAAACATTGGGCAGAAAAGAAAAATTCCAAGTCGAAATACAGAAGGCTTGTCACCCGGATCCTTTTCTCTGTAAAACCAGCAACAGTAAATCAACCAGGAGGAAAACAAGAGATTAAAAACAAGCAAAGGAACTAAAGGGTCATCCAGATCCCATTATACGGTCAAAAATATTGTTATCGAGTCAAACATGTCACTCTTTCTGTTTTGAAGAAAGTGTTTCATTAGGGAAAGAGTTTAAGACAATATTTTTCTTTAGGTTACAGGAAGCCACAGGGGTGCTACCAACTGAAACGGGCCCTGCCCAGCTGTGGGCTGAAATGCCCTCCACTTATGGCTTTTCCTCTTTTGCATCCACAGAGCATATAATTTTTAGTATCCACACATTGAGCAATGCGTTGAGTCTGTGTTTGGTAAGAAACCTGATGAAATTCTTGGGTTTGCTAAACTGTTGGAGGGTTTCCCTGAAGTCTCAATTCCAAAAAACCCATGAAGTTTATGGAAATTGGGGTGTAAACCACCCTAGAGTTCTCCTCGTGACAGTTCACCCCCCACCCCATCCCAGCTCCTGGGAAGCTATATTCCTTGGGCTTATATTGTTACGCCTCAAGGGTGAGAATTCAATAGAGACAGTGAATTGATCTCCTGACCTCACCCTCGTCCTCCTGGCTGTGATAAATAAAACACTTCTGACCCGAATCCTCACCATTTTAACCCAGTTCCTATTAGTGGTCATCCTGGGTTCTCAAAGGACAAAGCCACAGGAATCCATTCAGCCCTGGGGCAGGAAAGTCACCTAGTTGAAAATGGTTCAAAATCTAACCCACTAATCAGGAGACAAAATCTGGGGGTGGCAAGTTATTTCCAGGAGACTAAATACGGGGGTGGCAAATTGATAGAACATTGCTCACTGCGAGTCTGAAAAGCTGAAAAACAACTGTAATCATGCACATCGCAGGGCTGGCCCATTCCACCGTGAGAGCAAATATAGGCTAATGAGCACAATATTGTGACTCACATCCTGGCATCGACATCAGACAATACCTCAGGGTTAATGAGGGAAATAAAAATATCAAGGCAGTGTCAAGGTGTATTTTTAATTTGTCTTGGAAAACTGGGTGTATATATATATGCCAAATATATATATATATTTGGTTTTTTTCAGCTCAGAAATTGTTGTGAAGAGTTGACATCAACACGGCCTCTAACTGCCAAAATGGTCCTAGCACTTGGTTCAGTTCTCTTGTTGTGTTCTTTCTTAAACACGTACTAAGGACGGGGTTCTGTTTTCTCTTCTCCCCCTGTGCTGTCCATGTGTCATATTGGGTCAGCTGTCTTCCGCCACGTCTTTAAGTTTAGATATGCGCCATCTTTAGCCCAGAGAAGTGGTGCTTCTTACTTCTTTCCATTGCCCATAATTCTTTGTGTACAGTATTAGGTCAAAACGTATGAAATTGCCATTTTGTAGGTCAAAAAGGGTCAATAGCTGCAATTTCAAATGGTTGAATTGAGTATTTGTGTGTGAGTAGGGACACGTATTATATAATGTGTTTGTGTGAGTTCGTGTTGTGTGCGTGTCTCTGCTGTGTCTCAGGCAGAAGCACTTCATGAATACTTGACTTCAATTGGTTTTTATAATATCCTGTAAGGTAGGTCAATGTCTTTAAGGTACACGTGTAAAAACAAGGGCTAAGAGAATGTAATAACTTGCCTATCTAAGGTCTTTCAGGATTGAAATTTAGATTTCTTTCCCCATGCCACATACTCTCTCCAAGCACCCCATTATTGAGATTATTCAATTAGGTGACTCATCATGACTTCCAAGCTGTCTTGGGAAGTGACCCAACGGAGTGCTCCCAAGCTTGCAGACATCTCCTCTCTCATCCTGTCCCAGGATGTGGTGCTGCACAAAGGAATAAGTCAGCATGTTCCATGTCTGCTCATCCATTAGAAAACATTGGCAAAATTAATTTAGAATGTTCCAACGATTCTGATACTTGCTTCTACAGGAAACCTTGAATACATTTTCAAGCTTTTTTTTTGGCCCAGGTTTTGGCAAAATCTTGCATTTATTTCAGAGGCATGCTTGTCTTCCCAGAAATCTAAAGACAAAAAAAATGTGCTTATAATATCATTGAGTAAAGGTGTCCAAACACTGTGAAATCTGGTTCTCTTCTTTTCCAAATTATAGAGCGTGAGAAGTGGTTTGCTGGTTTTCCGGTTCCTACTCTGGACATTTTGGGAAGTAAGACCACAGCAATCTAGATTTACACTGTTGGGATTTTTTTTTCAGTAAATGCTATGCAAATCCATCCTTTCCTGTTAATTTTGATTTGTTTTCAACTCACATTCTTAGCTGGACTGATATTATTATTATTTTAAAAGCCTTTGCACGAGGTCATGAGAACATTGTGCTCGTATTAAACCCTACTCACAGCTCAGGTTTTTTAGTGACCAGTAGCATCAAGAAAGCTGGCTCCAAGTGACCAATCACAGCACCTTCAGATTCTCTGAGAGGGAATAGGACTTGAATAAGTAGATGTAATACAGAAAAGCAAACACAGGGAAGCCACCAGGAAAGTATCTTTGTCCCAGTGATCTAGTTCATTAACTGGGAAGGAAGGGGTAAGAAAAGATGTTCACAGTGCAAATCTCACCAGCTTGGAGGGTCACTCAGAATTATACTTTTCTCAAACTGAGGTTTCTTGGTGCTTGGTGTGTGCTCTTTGGGGTCTGCAAGTTTCCCATCAGAATTTTTTCTTTTGTGTTTCCATTGTAATGGTCATCCCAAGGTAGCATAATATAATATATACAAATGTAGCATAGCATATTTTACCTTTCTTGGATGACCACTTTGTAACAAAGAACTATGGCATGATTTCTGAACCCATGTTTGCAGTTGTAGTTACAGATCATTGAGAATTACTGTAAAAAGAACAGGTGAGAACAGGATGGACCAAGTAAAAACTAAATGATGTCACAGGCATTGTATAAAGGAAGGTTCTGGGCTAAAGAAAGGGTGGGAGAATTACATTTCACCTATACATTATTGAGGGCAATCAGGAATATTTTCATATTGGGAACCATGATGTAAGTTGTAGCAAAATTACACCAATGGTCCCATTATCTTAATGTAGCTCATTACAAACTTGTTGCATTTATAATTTTAAATGTATGCGCTTTGTAAATGTTTTGCTTTGGTAGTGTAAAAGAACTGTGGCTTTATAAAGTGTATTTGTTTGTACATACGTAAATGTATCATTATATTACAGCAGCCATAACAAAGTACCACAAACTTTGTGCCTTAAACAAGAGAAACTTAGTATCTCACAATTCAGGAGTTTAGAAGTCCAACATCAAGATCAGCAGAGCCATGTTTTCCCTGAGGACTGGGAAGAATATGCTCCAGAAACTTCCGGTAGTTCCTTGGCTTGTGACAACATCACGTTAGTCTTCCCATGAGGTTCTCCTTGCATGCATGTCTGTGCCCAGATTTCCCCTTTCTGTAAGGACACCAGTCATATTAGATATGGGACCCACAGTACTCAGTATGACTTCATCTTAACTAATTACATCTGTAACAACCCTATATCCAAATAACATCACATTCAGAAGTACTGTGGGTTAGGACTTCAAAATATGAATTTTGGGGGCACACAATTCAGTCTATAACAGAAGATAACATAAGAAATATAATTTGTCAGCATTAAAATGCTGAGATTTTTTTTTCCTTTAAAAGTGGTCTGCATATTGCTCAATTTTGAAAAACCATAGTCAAAATTATATCATTGTGGTAAGAACAAAAAATTAAAACTTCTTGGCCCATAGGAAACCTTATAAAATTCTTTAACTATTAAAAATAAATCCCTGATGGCTCAAAACATAAAAAAGCTAGAAAAAATAGAATTGAATAGTCAGACTTCTTGAAAAGAATGTATCTCTCAGACTAGAGGTAAAAGAGGAAATCAAAATGGAAAAAGATAAATAGACTTGATGGTATAAAAATGTAAAAAAAAAAAAAATTGCAGACTCTTTAAAAAGGCAGCCAGACTGTGGGAAAATACATATATAACAAACAAAACAGAAAAGGAGATGATATGAGATGATATGTTTATTTTATAAGAGCATATACAAAGGATAACAGAAACATAAGACCTAATAGATAAACAAGTAAAAGACAAAAGAGACTTTTTAGGGGAGAAAATGTAAATGAGAAAAATCAAAGAAATGGGGCTTTTTAACTGAAGTGTCACTTGCAAACATACGAGCAGGTATATATGGTGAAACTGGAACTCTCGTTCCTTGCGGGCTGTAGGGGAAATTGCCACCACCCTGCTAGAAAGCACTAGAGAAAACACGAAAGATCTCTCAAAGTTAAGAACTATACACGTGGCTTTTAAAAAAATTATTTATTAAGGTAAAATTCACATAAACTTAATCACTCCGCTTGTATAACTCTGCAACATTTGGTGCATGAATAATGTTGTGCAAGCCCTAAATCTCATCCTTATACTGAGTTCCAGAATATTCTCATCTTCCCAAAAGGAAACCTTGGATCCATTAAGCGGTCATTTCCTATCCCCTGCCCCACCCCAGCCTTTGGCAACTGACCGTCTGCTTTCTGGCTGTACGGATGAACCTACTCTATATTTCACTTACACTGTCTCATCGTTTGTGTCCGACTTCTTTCACAAGGTTTTGGGGGTTCATCAGCTTGTAGCATGTCTCAGTATTTCATTCCCTTTAAAGACTGAGTAATATTCCCTCGTATATATGTATGAACCTCAATTTGTTTATCAATTCATCTGCTGATGGACATTTGGGTTGTGTCCATCTTTTGGCTATTGTGAATAGTGCTGATAGAGATCACCTTTGAGGAAAAAAGAAGATTCTTTCTTTTATTCTGTTATTCTGTTTCAGGAATTCTCTCCGAAGGGAATAACCTAGAACATGGGAAGATCTACACCCTATGTTCATTGCAGGTTATTTGTGTAATCGGGGCGAGAAAACACGGTCGTGCTAAAACCCAAGTGGACTGCTGGCTATTCAATCTTTTGGTATCACCTGCTAACGAGTGTCCCCTGATTCCACCTTCCCCCTGAAATGTATTCTTCAGACAATAGCCTAAGCAAATGGTTTCCCACAGGAAATCAGACGCCCTCACTTCCTACCTAAAACCTCCCAATTATTTCCCCTCTCGTTCAAAATAAAGCCCAGCCCGCTGGCCCTCCTTAGGAAGCCTTGTGTAATCCTGCTCCCGCCTCGCCCCGATCTGCTCAGTCACCGGGCTCCCCTTCTGCTTCTGAAAGGGACTTTGTCATCCTCCCCAGGGTCCTGTCACATGTGTCTCCTTGATTTCACGGTCTCTGCGTCCTCCTCACTCACTCACCACTGCCATCTGACCTTTGCTCCACCGCTTGACCAAGCCTGCACTCTGGAAGTGACTCATAGAAACAATGTTGGAATCAACGCCCCAAAGCTAAATCTTTACGGGGATCCTGGATGATATCCTTGAAAACAAATTGTTAAAGATAAAATTTTAAACATGTTTGAGCGTTTCCGTCAAACCCTTGGCAAATCAAGGATCAGTGAGTGCGGGAGCACTGGGAGTCAGCATTCTCCACACACGCACACGCATGTCCACGCACGGGCAGCGGCAGCAGAGAAAGTGGTGGCGGTGCCTTTAAGATGGCCGGATCGAAAGGACATGAACTTACCCTGAGTGCTTGTGGTGTGCAGCCATTTGGAGAGCCCACCAACTAGCACCAGGGGGCTGGATCCCTAGTGACAGGCGGGGCCCAGGTGCTGGTGAAGTTCAAATACTAGTGTCACTGCGGTCTCATGTTTTTACAAGTTAGTAAGGCCTGGGGACTTCAGGACTGTGTCAGACCAGAGTGCCCTGCACCTAAGAATTCCACATACCAGTTGTCAACTCAGACACCTGTCAGTCACCACGTCACACAGGGATTGCTTCAAAGTAACCCTCTGGCCGATTGATTCCAATGAATGCCAAAAGCAAACAAGCAATTGCCCAAGTAAATGCTGCTGCTCATTTTATTCAGCAGGACAAGCCATCATTTTTGTGCTTCAGCACAGTTTGAAGGTCCTCGCTTGTGCATTTGCTTAATTCCCTCCAAGACATGGGTACGGAGCACCTACCATGTGTGAGCCCCTAAGCCAGATGCATTAGATACAGGATGATGCCGGCACGGTCTTAGCTCTGAAAGATTAAGAATCACAGTAGAGGAGACAAGGTCAAATGGAGCCCAACAAGCAGCATCCTCTTTTCCACCAGAGTTCAGAACAAATTCAGAGATGAAATAGGAAAATAATAAGAAATAGGTAAGTAAAGCTCTTTGGAGACACAAAACAACAATGCTTTTTGCAGGCACAAAAGATGAAGTGAGTAATGCCAACAGGAGGGAGAAGTGAAGTGTATTAAGAGGAGGGAGCTGTTTTGAAAAGATGAGCAGGGTTTGGACAGGTTTTAACCAGGAAAGAAGTAGTGGGATGGGGGTGGGCCGCAAGGCAAAGGGAAAGGCACCACCCGAGGCACCCACGTGAGCATGCACAGTGACCTAAAGAAATAGCAAGTATGTGGCAGTATGCACCGGGCCATTTTATGAGACCAGCTTTATCTGGAAGGATTTGGGCTTGGCTTAGCCTAAAAAGCAAACATCTTTCAACTTTTAAAATTATCGAGTAAAGGTACAAAAACTTATACTGCCTTTTAGATTTGCATGATTTAAACACCATTTTCACATTTTTGATTAAAAGAGGTTGTTTTTCACCGGTTGTGATGGAAAGTATTCAGACCAATTACTCAGATTCCAAACCACATGTTTTTGTTTATTTAACTCCGATATGGCTCCTCTGTGGAGAAATAACCAAGAGTTGACCAGGGTATCTGTTTGTACACTTAGAAAACTATAGGATAGATTCCCGAAGGTTTTTATTTTGCCAGGAAGCAGAACCACGGTCATTATAAAATGATGAAACCACATAGTGAGGACAGTAAGATGGGAAGCTCTTTCTGAGAGAATTGGGAAGGCAGAGGCACACGTCGGAGTGCTACACCTTAAGAGCTGGTTCCTAATTATACTTTGTGTCTGGGGTTTGAGATCTGACTTGCCCCCTAAATGTCTTGTTATTTGAAGATGAGAACCAATCTGCCTTGTTTTTCCATTATCGTCTCAGCCTGATGGTCCATACCTGCTCACTGCTTCTGTGATCTAACATGATGGCTTCCTTTGTTCTGGACCTTCATGCAATAACCGAAAGTGAGGATATAACTTGCCATTTGTGAGAGCCCCCATGAGGAAGAGAGTACGTTTAAGAAAGATAGAAGAGTAACCAGGACACAAATCCCTAAAGAACAAACAAACTCAAGCTAGTACAAATATTTGTACTCAACACGATGTTCAGCATCATCATCACTATGACCACGAATATTTATTTATTGAGCATCTATCATACGCCAGGTACATGGGTCATCTCATTGAAGCCTCACAATAACCCTATAATGTCGGTACCACCACTATCTTCATTTCACAGACAAAAAATGAGACTTAAACAGGTTAAGTAACTTCCAAATACTAACAGCTAGTTAGTGATGGAAGGCAGAAACTCAGGCATTACCACATGGCTGGTTGAGATGTCCGAGTAACCAGAATGAAATAATAGCACTGGGGCAGGGGGGTAGCTAATAAAATGGAGCATGAGGTGATAGCAAGGTCACCAGGCTAAGAGTCTATTCCAGGGAAGGGAGGCATTCTGGACCTTCGTTTTCTTCAACTGGAAAATGAAGGGATTGCAGTAGTTAACTTCTAAGACACGCCCTAGCCCCAGAACTCTGTTCTAGAAACATCATCTATTTCTTAATGCGATAAGAGGCTTAAGAGTATTACTTTTTTATATAAATGCATATACATAGACAAGGTTGGACAATTAATTTCACAAGCTCATCCTAGAAAAAGTGCTACATACCACCTTGCTGAATGTCATCACTACGGTCACCTTCGAAGTAGTCTCCTTGGGAAGCTCTGCACTGACACAGAGCTTAGTCTACCCTTCAAAGCAATGTTGGAACTCTTTTTCTGGAATGGCCATCAGAGCTGTCATCGTGCCCAAAATCTGACAATTAAGTTTGAGAACGTGCCACCATGTGCTTACGTTGGCCGCACCACACAAACAACTCGGTAAGGTCATGACATTGGCATGATTAGAAGCAGGTTCATCTGGGAAGGTCACATGGAGCTTTGAAAAAATGTTTTGAAACAAGAAGGGAAGTGACATGAAGGTGACTAAAAGGAAAGAGTGAGTCGTGTGCACAGGAAAGCTAACTAGCAGATCCCCCTGGCTGCAGTGGGAAGCTCCATCTCAGCAGGAAGTGGGCACTGTTAGTCAAGGAAGGATCATGTGGGGAACGATCTTGAAAGCAAGACAAAGAGGTCCAAAAACTAGTCTTTAGGACAAAATCTAAAAGTGACTAGACTAATTGTTTCCTCCAATAATTTTTTACATGGGTATAACAGCAGCCTAGCTATTTAAGAGGAGCATTTGAGAAGGAAGTGTATGAACTAGGGTGTTGTTCTGACACGACATTCTAAGGATCGCCTGGGCCAAATGAAATGTTTTGGGATTTGAGAGTTACATTTTCTCACAGCATGCCTTTTCGTGTGTGTGTGTGTGTGTATGTGTGTGTGTGTGTGTGTGTGAGAGAGAGAGAGAGAGAGAGACAGAGACAGAGACAGAGAGACAGAGAGAGATTGATTGGTGGGCATCTGAATGTGGTGTGTGCATAAATGTAAGAGGAAGTTGTTGAGGTCTGTGTGTTAGGTGGTGGCTTGGCTTTTTTTAAGCAATGGCTGGCATATTTTCTTAATTTGCTACCAGAATGTAAAATGACCTAGCCTAATTTCCCAAATGCACCACCAGTCCCTTAAATTTTGTTTTACCTTTCTGAAATCTTAGTATTCAGGAAACGGCCAAGAGGAATAAGATGAATAAAACTCTCTGGAATTTTTTAATTTTTGTTGTGTTTTTTTTTATTGTTAGACTTATTGGGGTGACCTCTGTTAGCAAGGATTACATAGGTTTCAGGCACACAATTCTACAGTGCATTGTCAACTTGTTGTATAATACGTTCACCACCTAATGTGACTTCTCTTTCCATCACCTTATATTTAGCTTCCCCTCCTCCTCTCCCACCCCCTCCCCTTTCTCCCCTCCCTAACCCACTCGTCCCCAAATAACATTAAACTATTGATGTGTCCATGGGTTATTTGTTTGTTTGTTCATTTCTTTTTTCTTTGCTTTCAGTTTTATATTCTGCATATGAGTGAAATCATGCAGTTCTTTGTTTTTTCTGTCTGGCTTATCTCACTTAGCATGATAATCTCCAGGTCCATCCATGTTGTTGCAAATGGCAATATTCCATCTTTTCTTATTCTGAAATTTTTTAAAAGAAAGCTCTACTCCCGAGTCATTAGAAAACAGCAAGTCTATTTCAATGTAAAATCCTAATAAAATGATTCATTTTGATAATAAACTAGATGGGATAGTTCCTATCAGTGTCAAACATTTTTCCTACAGAAGTAAATTATGAAATATTGATTTTTTTATTCTGTTTCTGAAATGCTTTTTCTTTCATTACAAAAGTGACATGAGGCACATTTAAGATTTGGATTTTCCAACGTGTTTATGGGAAAGTTTCCTGGGCAGAGCTGGAGAGGTATAGCAAGTCCTTGAATAATGTCATTTCATTCGTTTTATTTCGTGATAATGTTGATGAGATGCTGTAGGAATTTAACTCTTGTTATATCAATTCACCTATGGTAAAATTGGTCTGGTTATACATCATTTCACTTGAAGTCAGAACCTATTGGCGACATTGAGGACTTACAGTATTGGAAAGGGAAAAAGAAAAAGGTAATAACTTGAGTGTGTATTTAGTAAATACCAGGCATTATGCTAGACCCTTTATACACATTATTTCATTTAATTGCTGTAGTGCTCCTACACATGAGAAAAAAGAGCCTTTGAGTTGCTCTCCTGAATCGCATAGCTCGTAAAGGGAAGGATAAATAGGCCAGTAAGCCTGGTCTGCCCAACCTCAGAGCCCATACCAGCAATAAACTCATACTATTACCTCATTTGCCACTCAGGTGACAAAAAAAAGGGGGTTCCTATCTGTTAATAAAACTTGTTGGTGTAAAAAATATTTTTAAAAAGTATAATTCACCAAGGGCTATTTAGAATCAATTCTACTGAACTCTCTAATTTGCTTATTTGCTACCTTAGGGTCAGGAACTTGTATTATTAATATGAGGAGATCATTCAGCTCTATCTTAAAATTGACAAAGCCCTGGTTAGACTCATGAAGAAAAAAGAGAAAAGATACAAATAAACAAAATCCAAAACCCAAGAGAAGTTGCAAAGGATACTGTAGAAATACAAAGATCATACAAGGATACTATGAAGGACGATATGCCACCAAATTCAATAACCTGGAAGAAATGGACACACTGTTATAATAGAAATAGATAATCTTCTGAGACTGAACCATGAAGAACTAGAAAATTTCAGTAGACAGATCAACAGGAAGGAAATTGAAATAATCATCCAAATCCTCCCCAGAAGCACAAGTCCAGGACCAGATGGCTTCACAAGTAAATTCTACCAAACATTCAAAGAGGATTAAATACCTGTCCTCTTCCAAAAATTGAAGATGAGGCAATACTTCCCAACTCTTTTCATGAGGCTAAAATTTACCCTGATACCAAAACCTGGTAAGGACAACTCAAAAGGAGAACTACAGACCAGTATCTCTGGTGAACGCAAACACAAAAATCTTAAACAAAATACTGGAAAATAGAATACCACAATACATTAAAAACGTTATACATCACAATCATGTGGGGTTCATTTCAGAGGCAAAAAATGCTCTAAATGCACAAATCGAAAATCAATGTGATACAGCACATAAACTAAATAAAAAATTAAAATTATATGATCATGTTAGATATAGAAAAAGCATTTAACAAGATACAATATTTATTTATGATTAAAACACTTAACCAAATGGGTATACAAGGAAAGTACCTCAACATAATAAAGGCCATGTATGACAAACCCTCAGCTAATACCATACTGAATGGGGAAAAGCTGAAGCCAATTCCCCTCAATCAGGACCAAGACAGAAATGTCCCCTGTCTTGTTTAATATAGTCCTGGAAGTTCTAGCCAGGGCAATCAGGTAAAAGAAAGAAATAAAGGCATCCAAATTGAGAATCAAGAAGTTAAATTGTCACTTTCTGCATATGACACAATTTGTTATACAGAAAACCCTAAAGACTCCACCAAAAATCTCTTAGAATCAATAAACAAATACAGTAGAATTGCAGGATACAAAATCAAGGTACAGAATTCCATTGCATTCCTATATATTAACAATCAAATTTCAGAAAAAGAAGTGATAAAAACAATTTCTTTTGCAATTGCAACAAAAAGAATAAAATTCCTGGGAATAAACTTAACAAAGGATGTGAAGGTCCTTTACACTGACAACTGTAAGACATTATTAAAGAAATTGAAGACAACACAATGAAATGGGAAGATATTCTGTGTTCATGGATTGGAAGAACCAACATAGTTAAAGTGGCCATATTACCCAGAGCAATACACAGATTTAATGCAATCCATATTAAAATTGCAATGGCTGGGCATTCCCTGGTGGTGTAGTGGCTAGGCTTTGGTGTGCTCAAAGCCATGACCTGGATTCAATTCCTAGCCAGGGAACCCCCTTCCCCAGAAAAAAGAATGCAAAAAATAAATAAACAAAATTGCAATGACACATTTTAAGGAAATAGAACAAAGCAAAAAATCATCAGATTTGCTTGAAATCACAAAAAACCTCAAATAGCCAAATCAATCCTAAGAAAAAAGACAAGGCATCACAATCCCTGACTTCAATTTATACTACAAAATGATAATAATCAAAACAGCATGGTAGAAAAACAGACACACTGAACAATGGAATAGAATTAAGAACTCAGAAATACATTCACATCTATAACATATGGGCAGATAATTTTTGACAACAGTCGGTAACAACATACAATGGAGAAAAGACAGCCTCTTTAAGAAATGGTGCTGGGAAAATTGGAAAGCCATGTGCGAAAGAATAAAACTGGACTGCTATCTGTCACCATATACCAAAATTAACTCAAAATGAATCAGAGACCTAAACATTAAATATGAAACAATAAATTGCATAGAAGAAAGCATAATTACTTAACTTATGGGCCTTAGGTTCAGAGAGGATTTTATGAATTTCACTTCAAAGGCAAGGGAAATAAAAGCAAAAGTAAATGAATAGGACTATATTGAACTAAAAAGCTTTTGCATAGCAAAAGAAACCGTCAGTGAAACAAAGAGACAACCAACTAAATGAGGGAAGATATTTGCAAACAACACCTTCAATAAGGGGGCTAATTTCCAAAATATATAAAGAACTTACAAAACTCAACAACAACAAAACAAACATTCCAATTAAAAAATAGTCAGAGGACCTGAAAAGACACTTTTCCCACGAAGATATACAAATGAGCAACAGATACATGAAACAAAAAAGCTCAACTTCACTGGTTATGAGATACCACCTCACATCTGTTAAAATGACTATTATCAATAAGATAAGAAATAACGAATGTTGGAGAGGCTCTGGAGAAAAAGGAACCCTCATACACTGCTGATGGGAATGCAAATTGGTACCACCACTATGGAAGACAGTATGGAGATTCCTCAAAAAATTAAGACTAGAATTACTATATCACTCAGCAATCCCTCTTCTGGGTATCTACCCCAAATTTTAAAAACACTTATTTGTAAAGATATATGTACCTTATGATCACTGCAGCATTATTCACAGTGGCCAAGATAAGGAGACAACCAAAGTGTCCTATGATAGATGGTTGGAAAAAGAAGATACGGTACATGCACACAATGGAATATTACTCAGTTATGAAAAAGGTGAAATACTGCCATTTGCAACAACATGGATGAATCTTGAGACTATCATGCTAAGTGAAATAAGTGAGGCAGAAGAAGTTGAAAACCATATGACTTTGTTCGTATGTGGGATATAAAACTGAAAGCAGTGAACAAGCAAGATAAACAAAGAATCATAGACATAGACAACAGTTCAGCGGTTACCAGAGGGTAAAGGGGGAGAGGGGCAATAGAAGAGGGTAAAGGGGGTGAAGTATATGGTGATGAAGGGAGAACTGACTGGCTGGTGAACCACAATGCAATATATAGATGATGTAGACTTGAAACCTACATAATTTTACTAACCTATGTCACCCCAATCAATTTAATAAAAATAAAATATACTAAAAAAACTGCTCTATTATCTCCTTGTACATTTTCTTCATAGCATTTACCTTGGTAATATACTTCTATACAATTAGGTTGCTTTTCTGCCTGATTAGACCGTAACTTCCCCAAATTGATCTGTTTTGCTCAACATTTTACCTCAGTATCTAGCACTTACTAGGTGCTCAATAAATATTTGTCAAATGACTAACTTGATAACTTGTTAGAGAAGCAAATAGACCCAGTTTCTAATTCTTCCTCCACCTCTCCCTACCTGTGTGACATTGGGTATGTTTCATAGTTCTCTATACTTTAGTTACTTCACCTGTAAATAGCCCTAGTAATAAGGCTGCTACGAGAATTAAACTAAATAACTAAATAATGCATCATCATCATCATCACCACCATACTGAGTTCTTATTAAATATCCAGGTCCTCTTAGCCCCAGGAAAATCTCCTGGTGGAAATGTAGTACACACACACACACACACACACACACACACACGCATGCACACACACTCTCATGTTTGAAAAGCCAGTCCTGAGAGCCCATGTCTGAATGTATCTCTTAATCTTGTGACTCAGATCCTGGCCTCCAAAATCTACCAAGAACAGTCAGAAGGGATTAAGGGACCCATTACTTCCTTTATATTTGGGTTCTGACTTTGTCTAAGGTGTTCGTCTGAGACTTTAAAAACCATGGCGACCGACACATACTGTATATAATAAAGAGATGAGGCATTGGATGTTGGTGAAGTAAGAATAATTTTACCCACGAAGTGCTTGTGCCTTCTCCCCTGAGCGTCAGCCAATAGGCTGTAAGACCAGACGAGCAACTTGCGGGCTATTTCCTTGCATCTGCACTTTAACTGCCCTGTATCCCTCCCCATGCTGGTTTGGCAGCCAGTTTACTCTTCTATTTTGAACTTGATACTGCCCGAAAGTCCTTTAACGTCTACATGGAACTTACCTCCTGTCACGATGATAATTTAACAGCACACTGTAAGATGTCTTCGTACCAAGCTACAAAGTATGTTTTAGCAGAAAAAATGCCCAAGGGAAATCATAAAACAACTGAATTTATGGTATTTCCCTGCAGCTTGTCATCATATACAGAGCATGGCCTTACAGATTAATGCACATTAGAACAGCATTGTTATTTTTTTTTTAAGTTTTCCACCTAAATGCATTTTTTGAAAGGGAAGCAGAAAAAATTTTACAAAACTCTAACTATCTGAACTCACTCCAACACACTGCTACTGCCAAGGGGGCTTTTCCCACATCTTATGACTAAACTTTTTTCGTTCATTCATTCAACAAATATTTATTACATGGGTATTTCTATTAAGAAGTAATCCAGGAAGTGGAGATTTGATGACTAAGACATGATCCTTTTCTTTTAGGTGTGTATAATCTAATGAAAAGGATAGATGAGAAAACTCAGTGATAAAAGTGAAGTTGCAATTTTTAAAGTTTATAAGAATCCATCTGAGTCATTCCTATTTTTCATTTACTTCATTTATCATTTAACCATTTATTGAAGAGCTCCCATATTATTCAAAACACAAAAAATACACTAGAGATTCTACTAGAAGAAAAAGAATCAGAGCTCCTGACCTCAGGGGAGCCTTTTCACTTAATCTCTATATCTTTTCCCCCTAAATTTTATTAACTTTATTAAATTTAATATAAGTCATAAAATTACATACGGTTCAGGTGTACATTTCTATAATATGCCATCTGTGTGTTGCATTGTGTGCTCACCACCCAGAGTCATTTCTCCTTCTGTCACCATCTATTGGGCATCTATACTTGATGCCCCTTACCTCCTCTGCCACCTTGCTCCCCTTGGTGACCTTTGTCCTACTGATGAAATTCTTATGTGCTTCTTTCTGCCATGTGTCACTATAGTGCCATTTTGTAAATGTCAAGATCTCTCTCTAAACTCTAAATGCCTTGGAGCTGTATCTTTTCTATAACTCTCAAATCTACAAGCTCTCTTTGTATCCCTCACCGTTCCCCTTGCCCAGGCCACCGTCACCTCTCCCCAGAACTACTGCAGTAGACTTCTGAGTAACCAGGTTCTCTGCTCCCACCACTGTCTCTTTACAACGCATTCTTAACTCTGCATTTAGAGGTGTTTCTTTTTAATGAGAACTGATCATGCTACATATACATATAACTTTCACTTCTTAACATGTATCAGTGGCTCCATGTTGTCCTTGGAATAAAGGTCAGAATCTTTAGCACAGCCCTTATGGGCCTCAAGGCCTCCCTAGCTTCATCCTGTGCTTGACTGTCACTCCCTCCTCCTCTCGCTAATCCTGACAAATCAGTCCCTGTATCTTACCAATAAACCCACCTCGGGGTTTAGATTTCCTACTGAAGGAAATAACATCCGCGTAGCTATTTCACCAGATCGGTACCATGATGCAAATATACCAGAAAGGAGAGAAGTCCAGATACATTGATGGATTAGATGAACCCTGTGTGGCCAGTGAGAAACTTGGTGCAATCGTCTGGGTGTGACTTGTGTGATGGCGGTGCACACAAAAGAAGTAGGAAGAGATATGACGTATTTTGGAGGAAATAATCTATAGGACTGTGTGCCTGACTGGTTATGAAGCATAAAGGGGCAAATGATCCACATGAGGATGGTTTCCCCAACTGAGAGGGAACAACTGGAAGGGGGTCTTGGCTTAGAGGTTAGGACAATGCATTCCGCTGTAGGCTTGTTAAACTGAGGGACGGCTGATGGGAGGAAATGTGTCCGCCCATTTGGGAGGCATGGACTGTACAGCAATACAGATGGGAGAGCATTCATATAGCATAGCAGGAAGGGAGGAGGCTTGAGTGCATTAGCTCTCTTGGGAAGAGTGACAGAAGAAGAGGATGGAAGGTCAAAACTGAGACTGGGGAAATGCCTACAGTAAGGAGTCAAAGAACAAGAGAAGCTAGGGAAGCAGCGGCATTGCCAAAGACCTAGGAAGTCTGAGATGCATGATGTCTTGGAAATCAGAACAGAGGAAGTTTCAAGAAGGAGCAGGTAGTGGCTGACATCTAATGGAGGTCACAGAAAGTCATGAAAAACAAAGACCAAGAGACAGCTTTTGAATTCTGATATATATATGATCCACATGAGGATAAATAAATAAATAAATAAATATATTTATTTCTTGATTTTTGAGAGAGCCTGCTGGGAAGATAAAGTAAGGACAAAAACCAGAGAAGAGACTGCTAAGGAATAGGTCACTACTGACTCCTACAAACACAGGAGTTTCTGTGACCTGTTTAATTTATATATTTTGAAGAATGTAGAAGGCAAACCATGGTTCATGCAACAGACATCCTGAAACACCTCTTTGTGTTCAAGAATAGGCTGCCAGCTTTTGTAACACAGACCAAAGACCACATGAAACGATTCTCTGAAAACCCCCAAGGCTGAGAAAGCTGTCAAAAATCCCAGTAGGAAACGTTTTCAGAAGATTTCCCATCTTCCATTCCTGCTTATTTGGAAGAATATTGGCAGTCAGTTGTTTTTCTGCAATGATGTCTGCATTCTGTCATTGCAACATGCAAAAGGGCAGCTGGTTGTGTTCTTCCTGTTTGTGTTTGCTCTGCAGCAACTCAGACCTGAAATAGCCCAACTTTTCCCACCATGTCTTTACAAGCACCTTAAAGTTTTAGAAAACACGTAAACTCTTAGTTATGCATTGTGAACCTCTGTATAAAAGAGCTATTGCTCAGAAATATTTACCTCCTCGATTTCATTCAGGGAAATGAAGTAGCTGTGTCCAAACACTGTTGTAAAAAAGCCCTTTTAATTCACCATTTAGTGACTTCTGTATGTGCCAAAGTTTATGCTGGTGTCTGAAACAGTCGGTGAGTTCCTGGCCTCAACGAGTTTACACTTCAGTTACAAATAACGTAGGTTTTTTTTCTCCCTTGAGAGAAGGTGTGAATACCCACAAGAGCAGAGAGGAAGACCTAAGAGTCTCTGCTCAGCTTGTCACAGGAGCGTTAAGGGGACCTTACTGATTTTCTGGAGTAGAGGAGAGTGTCCGCACAACACTGCTCTTCTCTGATAATTACTTTATCATTCTAACCAGTAAGTGGGGCCTGGACCATGGTAGAGAGCCCAGGGCTCTGCAAAGAGAAAAATTCTTTCACTTGGACAGGGGCATGGCGTATCCTTTTCACTTGGGAGTGGATGGACATTGATGACCTTTCTCTACTGGGAACCCAATTACGATTTGCCCCAAACTATTGTAAAATTGTAAAATGAAGATTATTAAAAGCAGTGGGGAGATTTGAATGACTTTATCTAAATGAGCAAATGCATTCCTGCTTTTAAATAACTCAGCTCAGTTTACAGATGATTTTTATTTCCCTCTAACTTCTGAGGGAAAATTTTAAGATAAGGAAACCTGTCAAATTAACAAGACATTTTTTTCAACATGTTGGATGTTTCCAACAGCAAGTCCAAAAGCTTGCCTGAAAGTTAGTTCAGAATTTAAATTTACTGTGGCTCTCACTTTCTCATGTAATATTTAGAGTTGGCTGTTTTGAGATGTCTGTGTAATTTTTCTTCTGATGGTGTCTCTCTCTCCCCAAATATAAATTGAGCCCTTCAGTATTTGAATATCAATGACCATAATGATACCATGGCAAATTTCTAAATGTATGCCTTTTTGGTATTGAAAATGCTTTTTAAAGGTTAAGTTTCATTCAAGTACTAATCATTTCTAATTGATTAGCATTTTGCATCCTGTCTCTCTAAATTTCTCTTATTTTTCTGCTCTCAATTAGGAGACACCATACAAGCTTTCTAAGAGGTCAATGGCAGGGAAAGAAATTATGTCCTATTTCCTTGATAGAAGGATGTCTGAAAATTCAGGGTACATCAGAAAGTTCACTAAAATGAAATACTGAGTTCTCAAGGGGCTGCGTTGCTTTTACTTATGTCCTGTTATTTTAAGCAGCTTCAAACTGATTATTCTCTAATTGTTCCATGTTTGTTTATTGAGCCAGGTCGGTCAGGCATTATAACAGGTGCTAAAGACTTAAAGGTCAATTCAAGAACTCGCAATTGACTTACAACTTTAGCCTCTATCATGAGAGTCAAGCTTCGTGAATGCAAGAATTATTTTAAATGTTCTCTGAATTATTTCCTCTCCTGAGTAACTAGCAGGGAATCAGGACTAAAAAGAACACGTAGAGTCACAGAATTGAGGAGCTAAGAGGGACCTTATATACATGTAGGGCAGCGCCATCAATAGAAATATAACACGATCCACAGTGAGAAGCACATATGTCATTCTAAGTGTGCTGGGGTTTTTTCCTGCCACATGACAAGTACCAGATGGGGTAAGCCAATATTCTAAGTGTAAATTCATATATTTCTTAAGTGAAACATAAAAACCGGCACTCAAAATAACTCAAATGGAAAAAGATATCATCGTGAACAAACTTTTGGAAAGCTGGTATATGGATGAAAATGTAATACACTGTTAATGGTCCCTACCCATGGACTTCCAATTAAAGACTATTGGTAAAATGTATGAATACATATAAAGAAATGCAGCTACTGATTACTTCCAGACTAAGATCACATTAAGCCTTTAAGAGAATGACCCATATTTTCTACCCCAGAAAATACTTTCTACCCCAGAAAATATTGCTATTTCTCAAAATACAGGAAATAGCAGAGAATTGTGTATCTGATTTCAATAAACAAGTGGCGATTTCCTTAAACTAAACACAAATGCTGATCAATGTCCTCATTTAACTCTATTCCAGAAAACCATCTAAGCCTTCCTTCTCTTAAGACAAAACCTAAACTATGACTCAAGAGCCAAATGCTGGTGGTAAATAAGACAGAGATCTCAATGATTTACTAGAATATCCTTAGCCTTCTGAGGAATATAGAATGATTCAAACAATATCACAAATCCTAATTATTCAGGGAGTTCCCTGGTGGTGTAGTGGCTTAAGGCTTCGGCGCTGGCACTGTCAGTGCTGCGACCTGGCTTCGATTCCCGGTCAGGGAGCTACCCACATACCAAAAAGCAAAAAAACAAAACAAAATAAAACAAAAACAAACAAACAAACAAACAAACAAAAACAAATCCTAATTATTCAGAAGAGCCCTACTTGGATCTTTGGCGATCCCTGAAATTGTAATAAACCCTCTAGAAGGAAAAGGACCCTGACACACTCATCTGTGAATAGAATTTAAACAAAATGTAATTGTATTGATTGTAGAGATTTTAGTTTTGTTTTGTTGAAGTAGAGAGAAAATAGGTTTCTTTCAGCTTTTTTTTGTTTCAAAGAAATCTTGGGACACGAAATTTTATTTGACACACTTTACTTATTTAACTTTGGTTCGAAGAAGAAAAGAATCCAGGTAGGACAGGAGAGGGATGAGATGGGAGAACTAAATATCAAGGGGAAATTATTCTCAGGAACACATTTAAGAAAAGTTGTTTAACTGGAAAAGATTGATTGTGCCCAGAAAGGAGCCGAAATGCGGAGTGAGAAAGGTGGAGGAGAGAGTACTGCCCACAGGCAGGAGCCCATGATACCTGGGTGAGGAGATAATGAAAAAAAAGTCTAGGAAAAATTAATTTCACAGAAGGCACATGAATACTTAGGAAAGAAATGGGTGCTGATTGTAAATAACTATGGATAAATTCACTGGAATCAAGTCAGAGTAGTGAACCTAATTTCCTTCTATAACAGGGTTATTAAGTCCATAGGTTAAGGTAATACTTCAATTGATTTGAAATACATCTGACAGACTCTCTCTTACTATTTTTATGAATTTAAAAAAATGCAGGTTAGATGTTGGCCAAGTTACATAGGTGGCTATCTAGTTGAATAATCATATACAAAGCATATTACTTAATAGATTAATATAACTTCATGCATTCATTCATTCTCCAATTGTAAACTCTTATTGAGCAGCTAATATTTGCCAGGCAGTACGTTAAGCCTTAGGGATACTAAGAAGACCATGCTGTGGTCTCACAATCTATTAAAGGAGATGCAGCTCTATCAGAAATAATGGGAATGAACTTAAGTAACTATGAGAGTAATCACTATTAGAGGAAAATCTTTAATGAGAAGAGAAGACACAGGGTTCTTCCCAAGCCTTGTCTTACTCAACATTTTTACTAATAATGTATCAATCCCAGAAAGGACTTGTTTATTATTTTTGCAGATGTCGTGAAACTTACAGAGGTAGCTATACATGGGTAGGTAAAAATAAGAAGTTAAATAAATCACAATGGGTGGAATGATGGGCTAAAACCATGATGAATTAAATAGAAATTCAGAGATTTACATTTAGGTTAAAAAAAAAAACAACCACACAACCAAATAAATAAAGGGCTTGGAAGACCAAACTTGGCAGCAGCTAATTGGAAAAGAACTCGACATAGTTCAGTTGTAAAATGTAATAGATGAGCACACTCATGTAATTTGAGGTTGTATTATCACAACAGTACATCGGAGCCAAGGACTGCTCGGAGGCTACATTCTGCAATGGTAAGAATGATTCTTAGTGTAGGGTCCAGTTCTGGGGTCACTTTAAGAAAGCATTTGATACATTGAGAGGCTTCAGCAGCAGACTTAAGCCTTTTTAAAATATATATATATGAAAACGATCCTTATTGTTTTAAAAAACAGTGTGGAAATAGAGCTCCATGGTCTACAAAAAGGAAGATGTAATAAGACATGGCATTGTTTCTTTAACAATGAATAGAATTGTTCTATAACATCCCAGAAATTGGAACAATTAACTTGACTATTGCGTTTTATTCTTTGCAAAAAACTACCTTAGGTGTTACAATCTGGTTCTCATAATGACCCTGAGAGTTAAGCAGTGCAGGCCCAAACAATAACCACCGTTTTACAAGAGGCAAGAGGTCCAGGAAGGTGTGGGCTGGCCTAAAATGAAAACACTGGGGTCCAAGTCCCAGTTTCTGACCCCAGACCTAGGATCTCCCCATAATTCCATGCCATCCTACTACTTAGCAGCAGATTTTATCTCAGTGTAAGGAAAACCTTTCTAATAATAGGAGCCACACAGAAATAAAACAGACTGCCTCACAAATTGATGTTCTTCCTCTCCCAGAAAAAGGTGAATGGGGCTGGAGAACTTTGTTTTAAGGACATTTTTGGAAGTGATTTATACCCATAGAGGAGGTTGTATCAGGTGACCCCTAAATCCACTCAAAAAAGTATTCATCATGGGGAAAAGAGAGGAAGAAAGAAAGGAAGGAAGAAAAGGAAGGAAGGAAGGAAGGAAAGAAAAAGAAGCTTTTGAGAGATTCAAGGTGATATTCATGAATCATCCACGGAATCATTCATTCATTTAGCAAAGATTGACTGACCACTAACTATGGGGTACTAGATCCTAAAATAGTGATAAGCATACCTGCCTTGAAAATAAAAATCTTGGTGTTAAGTACTAGTTCACTCAGTTATCATCTGTTTGCATTTTTGAGTATAAATTTTCCCATATGTCAACCGAGGATTATAAAATCCACCTCGAGCATTGTAAGGGATGGATGAGATAATATTTCTAAAGTACTGAACACATAATAGGAGGTCCATAAATTTTAGTTCCCTTCTCCCCTTTAAAAATGAGAGGTGCCACGAAGTTTTCCAGGGATTGTTTGTATGAACTGAATGTGACAGTAAGACAGGAGATGGATACAGAGAAAGCAGAATGTGAACTGAACATTTCTTGATGAGGGTGATCACTCTGGCTTAACTATAAAAATAAGAGTGTTTTAATTCATCAGCCTAGAGTACAACATGCTCTGAAATGTTATTTGAGCTGAAATTCTGCATCTCATATTTATGTCTCTTCACTGATTTTTTTTTTTTTTTTTTTTTGCATTACTCAGCAAATGGTACTAGTTTTTTATTCTCAGAATAGGGAGAAAGGGAGATACGTGTCTGTTGGATGCTCTTACAGGTGAAACGGACACAGGGACCTTGCTTTATAGTGCTTTATGCATCCAAAATATTATCCATCTAAACAGGCTTATGATCAGAGAGAAAACAATCACTTACCTAAAGATAAGGACTTTTCCATTTAGTAGCTTTGCCAGGTCCACATTTCCTAATTTGAACATCGAGCTTCTTGGCTGTGTCTAGAGTGGTTTGGATGTAATGTTTTGGATAATTTTGCCAATTTCATGTTCTGGCTAGTAATAAGAGAACATCAGGAGACAATAGTCGAGCTGGTTACGAAAGATTTGGGGTTGGTGCACACGCTCACGCAGCTATGGAAACCAAGTGTGTAAACTTGCCCTGATGAGCCATTCTTCCAGAAATAAGATTGGGTTAAGCCTTGTTTTATTTTTTTCCTGTTTTGCTTTAATATGTAAATTAAATATTTGCTCAGTTCTCACTTTAAATCATTAACAGAAACAAAATTTTTATTGAATACAGAATTGGTTGAATCATGTTCATCTCCTGCTATATACCCAGAAGGGTAAAAGATCTCAAAGAAATGTAGGTAAATCTATCCTTAGGTGTTTCCCCATGTTAAGAATATATTTTAATACACAGGAAGCAGTTAAATAGCGATATGAAATGTGTTTGATGCTTATAACAACAAAAACTTACTGTGTTATGCCATGCACACCCACCCATGAAAAGCTTACAGTCTGGTGGAGGGAGGTTTCAGATACAGACAAATTATAGTTACACTAAAAGACACGTTGCTACTAGTCCCCTTCAAAGTCCCCCCCCTCACTTCGAACACACGTACCCCATCGTTCCTGCCCTGTCTGAAGCAGTCCTGGAAGCCCTCTTTGGTGAGTGCCTTGACTTGTGCTGTCACGGCCGCCTCTGTCTGGAGCTGACTCAGGTCACACGTCACTTCTGCTAGGGCATTTCTGTCAAATGAAAACATGACAGCGTGTCCTCATCTGCCTTATGCACCGGATCTGGCACCGTGAGTTCCGCTCTTCCCCAAAGTCACAATGACCATGGAAGGTAACTGTTTTGATTAGGTTCAGGATAGTGATGTGGTCTTCTGCAGTTTGACTTTTGAGAGGGTGAGGCCACCCCCACTAAGCGGAGGTACGACGTCCCCTGTGCTATTATCCCGTTCACCAGAAAGGCAGAACAGGCCGTTCTCCCGGAAGTATAGAGCTTAATGTGTCAAAGAAGTACTTGCCGACTGAAATACTGATTTCAGCTGATCTCTCATGCCCTCTTACATGTGATGGGGATTTTCCACGACCACTCCCATATTTAAAGTAGTGCAGGAATTTTCTAAATTTGCATGCTAAGTTGAAGGCTGTGCCCCTGCTGGAATCATCATGGTTTTCTCTTCCCAGGTGTCATTCTCTCCAGTAACGACTCTCCGGAAATGGAGTTGTAGAGAAGGTACAATTTTTCAATAAAGTAATACAATAAGTATTTGTTTATGCTCCTGAAGAACTTCCTGATTTTTTTTTTCATTCCGTATATACAAAAAGTTGGAACAATTCGTTCCTTCTCCCTTAGCCCTACTGGCTTCTTTTCATGGCTTTATCCAATCAAAGAAACAGGGTAGACAACTCATGGCACTTACAGCAATGGTTGGTGTCATTTCATTTTGCCATTATTTTTTCCAGTGTTCCTACACACAAACACATGCTCTATATTTCCGTTTCACCTGGATCTTGACCCATTCAGGGACTACCACCTGTACCGACAGGCATTCACACAGATAAATTAAGATGTGGAAGGTAGGGAGGGCATTTGTATTTTAATAATCAGAGGAAATAACAGTCTAAATAGTTCTGGGCAAATGGTCTGTCTCTGAAGAGAGAGGTTTGAACAAGATACTCTTTATTAAATTCCTAGTCTAAAAAATAAAATTTAAAATACAATTAGCCTTCAAGAATTTGACACTTATCCTTATAATCCCAAGTTCCTAGGCCACGGTAGGGCCTCAACAGATATTTCCTGAATGAATGAATGAATGAATGAATGAATCAATGTCACCTCTGTACAGTGGTCCACTGGGTTCTATGACTACCACAGGCAACCGTGGTGGGGAGAAGGGTCTGCAGCACTGGAGCCAGATGAAAATTCCTACTGCAAAGTTGGCCCCTGTCCCTTTACTGGGGGGATGTGTGTAATCAGCAAAGGACAAAGGATGCTCCTTTATATAACCCTGATTTACTTTCTTAATTCACAAAAGAAGTACTCATCGTATTATAGAAAATGCAGAGAATGAAATAAAAAATTAAGACTCCTGGTTATCCTATCAAGGAGCCACCACTTTTCCTGTTTTGGCATATAACCTTTCAGTTTTTTTTCCCTGTGCATTTACGTACACACGCGTGGGAGCAACCCGTTGCACATGATCTGTGAAAACCTGTTTTCCCTCCTTTGATAACATGACCTACATTTTTCAAGCCAGTGCACTTCATGGTATGAATATACATATTATAGTTCTTATAATCAGTTTCTAATGGTGAAGCATTTAGGTTATTTCCTTTTTTCCCTTTCTATAGACTATGTTATGATAAAAAATCTTTTGCATAGAATTACGGGGTGAGAGGATACGAACATAATTAATACTTTTGAATATATCTTCCTAAACACCTTCTAGAGAAGTGTCTGCCCATTTACATTCTCTTCAGCAAAATATAACAACTCCTATTTCCCTTATCAACATGGGTTTTATCAAGTTAAAAAATCTGTGCCAATTTGGGAGCCAAAAAGGTCCTAATTATTTCAAAGGGCATTGCTTGCCTTAATTTTCATTTGTTTAATAACTTTAATAGTAGAGCAAGTTTAAAAATAGGACTGTACTGAAATGTTGGCCATCTAGTTGGGGAAGAAAATACACCAAAGGTAGATAACTTACATGAGCAAAATCATTTAGTTATCTGTTCATTGTCATTTATTTGTTTATTTTATTTCTTGAGTGCTTTCCCTATAGTACTGTGGGTGGTTCTGAACATCGAAGAAACAAAAGGCAAAAGTACACAATCCCTGCTTGCAAGGAGATCACAGTTTAGTCAAGAAAACTGATATGTAAATTATACATTAAAATAAGGTGTTATCAATATTCCAATCAAAGTACATACAAAATTGACAGTGACTCAAAGGTGGGCAGGAAGGAAAAATATTTCTTAAAAATAATCAGATATATAATAAGGTGAAAACCCTTCAATGACTAGTGTAGGCAGACGAGTCACAGAGTATTTCAGAGACATAGAAAGGGGCTACCCCTTTTGGACATCAGAGAGAAGTTCCAATAAATCCAACCTTGCATTGTAAAGTTAAAGACCAAATTTCCTACAACCAATTCACACAGTCTATGTTCAAAAAAGAATCATATTTCCCTTATCTAGCTGCTGGGCTGTCATTTTTTTTTTTCCAATTATTGTGTAACATAGACTAATCAATGTAACCATCTTATGGCCAAAGTTAAGGGGAAACACATGACTTGCTCATAAGTAAAGACGACAGCAATGAAAGCAAACAAAGCACCCATCCTTCAGGAAGCTTTCTAAAACAGCTTTTGTGCATGGTTAGTCATCTGGTTTGCCCTTTTCGATAAATAAGGCGGTGACCTTAGAACTAACGCCAGCGTGAGGAGCTCAGGACTTACCTGCCTTGGACATGACTTCAGGAGTTTCCAACTAATCCAAAAAGTCTGTCTTCTTATCAGGAGATACGGTCGTTTCCCATAGTTACTTCTCTTCCCCTAACAGCGAATACGTTTACTGGCAGATGCAGGAACTCACATTCCAATGGCTCCATTCTTTTCATTAGTCAGTATCATTTATTCTTTGTCATTCAGGTAACATTTATTTGGAACCCACAGCATTGAAAGCATAGCAGTAGGTTTACTTAGCATTTTATAAACACTTTCATGTAGGCTCCATACGCACATCAGTCTTACCTCTACTCTATAGAAGAGGAAGAGGGACCTACCTGCAGTGATCTCAAGGCCACATAGTCAGTGAGCAGCAACACAGATCTCTGCACTCCAGGCCCAAGGCTTTTTCCACTTTATGCCTTCCTTACTGGTCTCCCTGTCGCCAGCCTCTTCCCCCTCCAGCTGTCTAACTCATGTTCTTAAAACATTAAATTACGCTACACACACACACACACACACACACACACACACACACACACACACGCCTTCATCAAGTCTCACTGGCTCTGGGAAGCCATCTTGACCATTTCAATCCACAGAATAACAGGTTGCTCATGTTATTCAACAGGAATTAACTCAGAAAATGCTCAGTAGGATCTCTGTCTTCAATCTCAAAATAATTTGTAGTGTCTATTTAGAAGATACCAGGCTATGTGAGACTACTCTGGTACTACTCAAACTTCAGCTCTATTCAGCTCTACAATACAAACCTTCTTGACAACCTGGTAGGAGTCAGGCTCTATGCTAAGAGTTGAAGACGTAGTTTCTTCCTTCAAGAATCTCAGTCTAATGGGAATGTAGGTGTATACATTTTGGGTGTATACATTTGTTTGTTCATTCACTTGTTGATTGATTCAGTAAGCAAACTTTAATGTACCGGCCTTGTGCTGCCACTGGGCACAAAAATGTAAATGAAATATGGCTTGGGTCTTTCAAGTAATATTCAGTTTAAGAGACATGACAGACTTGTAAATATTTTCATTCATTCAACAGACATCTGTTCAGCCTTTATTGTGTGGTGCACAGAGTGGGGAACACTTATGACTAACATGATCCCTGTTCCCAGAGATGTTTTCACTTTGAGAATTATAATTCCTCAAAGGTAGAGATTAGAAACTTTACTCCTTTTTATCCTGTGCAATAAGCGGTCATGGTGAAACCTCAGACCATAGAATTCATTCATTCATTCATTCATTCATTCTATCTATTCCAAATGTCTCTTGTCAGTTCTTTCATATCAATCCCTTTTAAAACTCTAAAAAATGAACCCAAAACAGAAATACCATAAACTTTATAGTTCTAGTATAAATATTTCTAATGATGCTTGAAATACATCTCATCTTCTTCCATACTAAAACATCATCCACTTTTTGGCTTTTATACAGAGAATGAAACAGAAATTTCTACATAGAGATTCAGAGTCTTCTCCCTCTATTACTTTGTTCACATGTTTGACAGGCCACGGCGCTAACGTGGAAGCAGTGGTTTTCAGAAGATGTGAATCAGACAGTTACGGGTTCCCTGGAGGACGCGCAGAGGTGACAGCGGCGGCGCATGGTGGTGAGCAGGGAGGACTTAGAGCTTCTCATTTCAACCAGAGTGTGCTAGTTAGTTTTCTTTTTTCAACATTGTGCACCTAAGTAAAATTTCTTTTGGCGAGAGTCCTGGTACTTAAAAATATTTTTAAACAATGGGTGTAAGAGAATCAAACAATATAATAAGGCATTATTTTGACTTGGAAATCTTTAATATTTGTATTTTTAAAATAATAGAATCCTTTTATGAGGTCAATTTGATCCACTTTTTAAGACAGCTGTAGCAACTGAAGTTAGTGAGCGCTTACTATTTGATCCAAAGTTGCATACTAAATTGATCATTATATTTAGTTATATTTAATACCCCTCTGAAGTACCATTTCACTATACTGTACCACATTAATAGAGCAAATAAAACAAATCAGTTCTATGTCACTGATATTAGAGACTAATTTCCTAAGAGATTTTCAATTCCAGATGTATCTGATTTAGTGAATCGCTTTTTTGCCATTTATTTTGGTATAGAAGAACACCTAATGAACACAGATCTGTCCTCCAAAATCTAGTGCATCTGTTTTTCCAGACAGCAGTGTAGCTACTATTTACTGCATGCATTATTTCATTTCACCCTCAAAACAATCTTACAAGGTAAGGAACATTATTCTCATGTTACAGATAAAAAAATATCTGAGGAACTATCATGTAGAAGTAGGGACCCTAAAAGGACTGGGGGAGCAGATGGACCACATGTGGGCAAACTTTCTGGGTGAAAAGTGGGAAAAAGAGAAGAGGGCCTTCATTTCAGAAAGCTCCATTCCACCTCAAGTCTCTTGAATTGATACAAACTAGTCGGGAGTTGTCCATCTTACATACTTGTCCTTCTCCATCCCAGTGACCACAAGAAGGCTAGATGCTCCCACTTTCTGCAGATACCAATAGGGTATTTCTACTAATTGCTCTTGATCATGGGACTAGATGAAGACTGAAAAAGAGGAGTGGGAGCAAAGATGGAGGGCTAGAATTTCCTTAACCACTTTCAGACATGTTTCTTAATAGGACAACCTTCTTGCAAGAGGACAAGTGTAAAGTGATGTTTGCAAAGGCCCCAATTCCCTGTTATTTTTTCCCCTCTTTTTTTTTGGGGGGGGGGTATTCATTTACACATTATAAATTAAGCTAGGTACCATGCACTGTGATGGGTATGTGGAGATACCAAAGATAAATGAGTTGGGATTTCCATCATTGAAGGGGAGAAAAAGACATTTAAATAGACAGCATTATATTAAGTGCTGTAAGATGCTATACCCAAGCTTACTTAGGAAGGGAATATATATTAATGTTGCTCATCTTTGTAGCCCCAACTCTTACTGCAATTGGTAGCCCAAAGTTAACAAGTCAATGCATTTCCTAAATAAATGTTTTATGTCCAAGATTTCTTCTGACAGGCTTCAAATTCTCTATGTGCATGTAGTGTGGGCCTTCTAGACAAGATCTTAATATCACTGCTGTAAGCTACACTTGAGTTTCCCTGGACTTCATAAGCAAATATATATTAATATCAACTACCAGTTCCAGATATAATAAAATCAACCATTAGCCTTATATCATGCTTTCCTAGTAATAAAAAAGTCTACAGTAGATATAAACTCATCACTTGAGAAACAAGTTCATTTGTTAACTGGGATAAAATCTAGGTGCTCCATTAGGCTGCTAATCCATTTACTTACTGCTCTTCACAATCTCGAAGCAAGCCTGCCCTCTAGTGCCAGAACTGTTCGATGGAATCAGAATAGCAATTTCCACCAGAGAAAGGCCTAGCATTTCAGATACATTCTTTTAAATAACTTTATTTTTCAATACAATTGACATAATTTCAGATGCATAACATAGTGATTAGACTTCTATATAACTTATGAAGTGATCACCCAGATAAATCTAGTACCTATCTGACACCATACATAATTATTACCACGTTGACTAGATTCCCTATGCTTTATTTTACATTCCCATGACTCTTTCGTAACTACCAATTTGTACTTCTTAATCTCGTTCCCTTTTACACACATACCCGCAACTCCCCTCGCATTTGGCAACTATCAAAATGTTCTGAGTTTGTTTCTGTTTGTTCATTTTGTTCTTTAGATTCCACATATAATTGATGAAATTATATGCCATTTGTCTATCTGACACTTAGCACAATATCCTATAGGTTCATCCATGGTATTGCAGATGGCAAAATGTCAATCTTTTTTATGGCTGAGTAATATTCCATTTTACTTATGCACCACCACTTCTTTATTCATTCATCCATTGGTGAACACCAGGTTGCCTCCATATCTTAACTATCGTAAATAATGCTGCAATGAACATATGGATGCACATGTTCACTTGAAGTAGTGTTTTGAGTTTCTTTGGATAAATAGCCAGAAGTGGAAATACTGAGGCCTTCTTTGTGTTTTGTTATAGCCGTTGTTTTAAAGTCTGTTTTGTCTGGTATAAGCATTGCTACCCCACCTTCCTTCCCCTCCCCCCCTCCCTTTTTATGAAATATATTTTTCCATCCCTTTACTTTCAGTCTGTGTGTTTTTGGATCTGAAGTGAGTCTCTTGTAGGCAGCATACATAAGTGTCTTGTTCCCATATCCATTCAGCCACCCTATGCCTTTTGATTAGCTTTTAATCCATTCACATTTAAAGTAATCGTTGATCAATATGTAGCTACTGACATTTTGTTATTTATATTTTTTTCTTCTTTCTAAAGAAGTCCTTTTAATCTTTCTTGTAATACTGGTTTGGTGGTTATGAACTTTACCTTTTTCTCATCTGGGAAGTTCATCTCGCCTTTGATCCCAAATGATAATCTTGTTGGGTAATCTTGATTGTAGATCCTTGCTTTTCAACACTTTGAATATTTCATGCCAATCCCTTTCGCCTGCAAAGTTTCTGTTGAGAAATCAGCTGAAATCTTATGAGAGCTCCCTTATAGGTAAATAACTACTTTTCTCTTGCTGCTTTTAAGATTCTCTCTTCATTTTTAAACCTCTGGCATTTTAATCATGATGTGTCTTGGTGTGAGCCTTTTGGGGTTTGGGATTCTGTGCTTCCTGCACTTGCATATTTCTTTCACTAGGTTAGGGAAATTTTCCACTATTATTTCTTCATATAGGTTTTTTCAATTCTGTGCTTTTTGTCTTGTCCCTCTAGTACTCCATGATGCAAATGTTGGCACACTTGATGTCTCCAAGGCCTCTTAAACTATCCTCATTTTTTGAATTGTTTTTTCTTTTTGCTGTTCTGATGGGCTGTTTTCTGATACCTTATCTTCCAAATTGATGATTCAATTCTCTGCTTCATCGAAATCTAGTTGATTTCCTTTCATGCATTCATTTCAGACTTTTGTTTTCTATCTCTTTTATTTTTTTTCTTTGTGGAAATTGTCACTGAGATCACTGAGCATCCTTATTACCAGTGTTGGGAACTCTCCATCTGGTATATTGTTTCCATTTTGTTTAGTTCTTTTTCTGAAGCTTTGTTACTTCATTTGGAATGCGTTTGTCTGCTTCCCCATTTTGGCTGCCTCCCTGTGTTTCTATGTATTACATAGGGCTGCTATGTCTCCTGGTCTTAGTAGAGTGGCCCTATGTAGGTGTCTGGTGGGGCCCAGTGGTGAACTCTCTCTCTGGTCATCTAAGTTGGGTACTCCAGGTGTCCTTTGTGTGGGTTGTGTGCACCCTCCCAGATACAGTCTTAAAATGTAAAACCACATTAACTCAAAACAAAATGGCATTCTCCCTTTAAATCTGCCATATGCTTATATTGTCAATTTTGCTTTTTAAACCAATCAGTGTTCCCATAACATTATGAAATGAATGATTTTTGTGTGTAGTAGAAAATGTTAACATTGCATTTCTACTTGAAAAATCAAAACAGTCCTAAATTTCACTAATCATGTATCTTCAATTCAGTTCTATTCTCCGGCTACACTTACTAAGTGATCTCATTTCATATGTATACAGTCATCACTGTATAGCCTGCCCCCCGCCCCAATAAATAAATAAATGGAGTTCAGACATCTCTGAACGCCAAACTCAAATATCCAACTGCCTACTCTACATGTCCCTTGGGACATCTAATAGGCCTATTTCCATAACATGTCCAAAACTAAGCTCTTGATTGCTCCTCCTCAAACTTGCTCCTCTGAGTTCCCCCCATCTTAGTAAATGGTTGCTTCATTCTTGGAGTTCAAACTAAAAATCTTGGGATCATTCTTGTTTCTTCCTTCTCATATCCCACATTCAATCTATTAGCATACAAATATACTGTTGGCTCTATCAAAATATATTCAGAATCTGACCACCTATTTCCATAGTCCTTGTCGTCATTCAAACTATACCATTTTTCATCTGGATTACTTTATCACATTCCTAATACTATTCATGCTTTGATCAGAACCCTAATAGTTCCCCACCTCACTAAATGCAAATCTTCAGAAAGGCCTACAATGTCTTACATGATTACCTACAACCAGATATGATCGTTACTCCCCATCTCTCTAACCACACTTTCTAATGCTAATTACTCATCTTGCTCATTATATTACAATGATCTCCTTGTGGTTTCTTGAAAACACCAAGTACACTACCAACTCAGGGCCTTGGTGTATAGTAGTCTGTCTGGAATGCTCTTCTTCCAAGTATGCCTATGTCTCAATTGTTTGTTTCTTCAGATCGCTGCTCAGTGTCACTGTATCAGGTACACCATACTCATACACTCCCCAGACCCCTCCTTTGACTTATTTTCCCTTAATAACCTTGTTAGCATATGATAAACTATATATTTTACTTACCAATTAAAAGGAAAATTCTCTAAGGGTCAGAAGTAATTCTGTTTTGTGCCCTGCTATACGCTGAGGCCTAGAACACGTCCTGGCATATGGTAGATGCTTAATATTTATTGTTAGTCCAACAGAAATATGAATGTCTGTTATAAAAAGAAATGATAGGAAAAAATAGGAATTCAAGATATTTCAGTTTATACAAGATGGAAAAATTTGTTGAAAAAAAGAGATTTTAACTAATAGTTTTTTATTCAAATATCAAGGTGTATTCAGTAAACATTTACTAAGTGCTGTGGCTACATCCCTGCTTGAACTTCATAACAATACTGGTAGGTATTATTATCACTATTTTACAGAAGATGAAACTGAAGATGACAAAGGTCAAGTGACATACCTTAAAGTGACATAAAAGGATGTTGCAAAGAGGAAACCAACTAAGGTTTTTCTGATATTACTTCTATAAAGTCCCCCTCAATAGTCAAAGTACTTTCAAGGAATGATAAATATCCAAAACAGGTAAGGTTTCTACATTTGTAGATAAAAATAACTGTGTATGAATTTGCGATAAGCCATTTAATTTGCATGATAGGATAATATAGATAAAGTACTTGAGATAAAGTAATGTCACTTAATTCAATATCCACAAAAATTAATTTTGCTAAGTTTAATAAGTTAATAATACTAAGTCTCAAATCACAAGTTGTTCAAATAAGTATTAAATAGTCTTTCATATTTCATGCTTCAAATGCAATAGGTAGCAATCATATGAAAGCAAATTCTTTTTACCTTCAAAAATGTGAAAGGCTTTAATCCACATAGAAAAATAAACTCAAGAGTGACACTCAGTAACACTCAATTTACACACACACACACACACACACACACACGAGTTTTGGGTTAGTCTGGCTTTATACACATCCAATTGGTTTATTTTTGTTCATTTTTAATAATTATAAGTACCGTTATTTCAATACTTCATAATATCCACAATTTCATCTACTTAAAACTATCCATGAAGTATGTAGACCAATTTTCATTAATGCTTTAAAGCTGAGAAAGTCAAAATGCAGAAAGATAAAATTTCTTTAAAATGATACAATTTTGGGAAAAACTAAGAAATTTTTAATAGAAGTGTTTTACTATAACTTGTCCATTTATGGACCATAGATCCATAAAATAAATATAACAAAGCTCCAATAATATTGGCATTGTAAGTCAAGATTCCATACTCATATTAAAGTCTAACCTTATTACTGGATATAGTTTAAAGAACATTTAATACATGGTAAATCAGAACCCATGCAAAAATGAGCCAGGTTATAAAAGCTTCTAATAAATTACAGACAAGCACACCAAAATTTTTTTAAATTATCAGACCAGTAACAACGGGTCTCGGAAAGGAGCACAGGAAAGCACTACCTGCACAGTGTACAAACGATTGTTAAGATGGACAGAGCAAATCTATGATCTTTTATTAAGACTGGTGTTTGGGAAAAGTAAATAAATTGTGCTTTAAAAGATCTAAAGATTTGCGCCAGCAAAGTAAAAATTCACTAGAACAATCTCTACATTTAAAGAGTGAATTAGTGATAATTCACCTAGGCGTGGAGCAGAAATTCATCTTTCCACAATCTATAATCTATATGAATTTATCAAAATTAGACCAGTTTTTTTTGGCTGTCACAATACTTCTCACAGGAAACTAGGTCTTGTTAACAATAAAGATTAAGTCTGAAGCAATCTTTTTGTCTGGTTGTTACCAAATAGCTATGGATGTAATAAAACTACATTCATTAAAAAATACTATGATACAGAATATTTAATAATTTAGACTAATTTTCCTATTCAGGAAATAAATGAGATTTTGCTGTTACAGTAGATTCTGCATTAACTGGCACCCATGGGAATTGGTAGATGCCGGATAAATGTAAGTCAGCTCTCTGTTAACCGGAACTCAAGCAACCAGTACTTTTAAGGAACCAGCACAATTTTTTTGCCCATTGCTTGAGTTCCAGTTAACAGAGGGTCTACTGTATTTCTCTTATCTCCTGAAGAGAAAATAAACCATTCTTCAAAATGTTTCCTTGCAATGATTTCCAGTATCACTTAAGAAGTAATACTTCCTCAAGAAGTGAGAATTCCTCTTTAAGAATGAGGATTCTTCTTTAGGAAGATTAAGAAATCATTTTGCCTTTTCTCTTAGTCTAACAAAGAAATGCATTTGAATTATGAACTAAAGTGTCCCCAATTTATATGATGTTTCAGACATTTGGTAAGGACATGAAAGACATGCTACAAAGATTTAGCCTATCCGAGTCTGAATAAAACTCTTAAAACTACATACCAATTATTATCACAACCATTTAAGGACACCTCTGCAAGAGAGCAGTAACACAAATTAAGTCAACATTCTTAGTATTTGCTTCTCAAGTTGAGCACAGAATGTACTCAATAAATCCTTTCATAATTTCACATCAACAATTAGGCAGAAAGAACAAGTTCTGTTGAAGGAATACTTAGTTTGATTTGAGTGTTTTGTTGTCAATACACTTCTTATTCTGAATCCAAAAATGCTACACAACTTGTATTCCTTAAGAATTCTTAATTATCTTAAAATTCTACTCTCCTCCTTCCCTCCCCTCAATAAGTGATGACAAATATTGTTAAAGATAAATTTTTGGTTCACTAGATGAAAAGGCTTTTGTATTTAAGAGAAATGCTCTCTGGGTCAATCTAACATCCCCATAGAAGACTTTTAAATTCCAGTTTAAGAAACATTAATCCAGAGTATTTCAAACACAGTAAAACCCAAGTCAACAAAATCTATACATTACACATAAAAATACTATTATTGTCAAAAACGTTTTGTGTCAAGAATTTTACCAGCATTTAAAAAACACAAATCATTAGACAATAAAAGACAAACACTGTAACACAGAGATAGATCAGCATACAGTACACCAGTTTTTATCTCTGATTCAGATAACACTCTTGTTATCTGAATTCCTGGCAATTACCTAAGGATACCAGGCCTTGTTAAAAATTACTGGCTCAGAGGGGTTTGGGGACAACCTCTCTATCTTCTCTCACAGTTGAAAACTGACACCTGGCTCTACTTTCTTCCAGTAGTATTACATTTGTATGCTATTCTATAAGAAGCAAGTCATTTCCAATTATTAAAGCACCATTGAGTATTTCATCCCATTCAAAGGAAATAATTCTGAAAATTTTACAAGATTCCTGGGAAGGCACTTAAAGCTAACTACTTAAAAGAAGATTCACAAGTTAGGAGCCTTCTTTTTTATACGGCAGGCTCCTTAAAATTGTCTTCTTTGCTTATATCATTTAACCTCTTAACGAGAGATTTCCCAATATATTAAATGCTGTTCAAATATAAATTAAGAAAGGTAAGACAAGGGACAAGGCCACATCCTGACTAATATATGAGGCAGAGTAAATCTGCTTCCAAACTAAGTGGATCTTATGACTCTAAGGAGGTAAGAGAATTAGAAGGAGCAAGAGAGTAAAAGTAAAGCAAGCATGGCCTGAATAGGATGGACTGGGCTATACTGACTTAAGGAAAAATGTTTAAGTTTCATTTTAGTTTTCAGATTCTAAAAGTCTTAAAGGTATCTTTGGATAAGTAAGCAAAGTAAATAGTTTCATGTTTTTTTTTAAAGTCATCTATAAGTTTTGAGTGTTCCTTACATCTCAAATAGTGAAGATGACAAAATCATTCCCATTATTAGTTCAGGCTACCAAATGACAACTTGTAGATTTCACTTAAATTGCATGTTTTGGAATTAAGCAAAATTGGACAGTACTCTTCAAGTTCAAAAGTTGTGCCTTGGCAAGAAGAGTCGAATGATAAAGATTCAAATGTCTAAAAATCTAAATTCTTTACTTATAATAAATTTGATATCATTTATGATGTTCAATTATAACAATATTCCATTTACTTCTCTCCACTCTTATAAGAGGCTAGAAATGCTATCGAGGTTGTGACTAGACTGTAAATGTGAACAAAGTTTTCATGTCACTGGGATGTTGGATAGTTTGAAAAAGAATGTAATATGTTGGTAGGCTCAGTTTTAGTACTTCAGTAATTCTAATACTTATAAAATTATTTTCCACTATTATATCAGTGTTTTACAAAGTTGTGCAAAGTAATTTCACTAAGAAGGCAATGAAACAGCAATTATTTTCTCCCAGCTTATTAACCCCAAAGCAAACCAACCATACAAACCTTTAAAATGCTATTTTCCCTTAAGTATTCAAGATTAAAAATCACTAGTTACATAAATTCACCATCACATACCTCTCTTTACCTTAAACCTCAAATAGAAATGTCCTTAGTATGAAAAAATATTCCATTTACTTCTCTCCACTCTTATAAGAGGCTAGAAATGCTATTGAGGTTGTGACTAGACTGTGAATGTGAACAAAGTTTTCATGTCACTGGGATGTTGGACAGTTTGAAAAAGAATGTACAAACAGCCCTGCTTGCCAGTCCAAAATAATGCCTTTTATATGACTTAGAAAAGCCTGTCCTTTTCTCAATACTTTATTGCCAACAGTCAGAAAATTGTGATAATTAGCAATAGTGTGATTGTACTATTGTAAATGGTACCTTTGAGATGTACGCAGTTATGCCCAGAGTTTTCTCATTCTTTATTCTATTGTCTCCTATACACACACACACACACACACACACACACACACACACACATACACGTATGTATGTATATGTATCTTACCTAAATCTACATCAGAGCTAAGGTTCTCTCTTAAGACAAAAAATAAGGGGTATGGGGGTGGCTCAATAAAATTTCCTGTATCACAAAATCACAGTTAAAGGGATCAAACATATACCACCAGTAACAATAATGATGATGATACAACTTCAGTATTGGTCTTAATTCTCTCATAAGGCTGTGATTTGTCTGATTCTGAGACCGTGAAAATATGAACCTTGCTCTTTCAAATATAAGTGGAACTTTTTAAATGACAGAATACACAGAAAAATTAAAATTCACATTAAGAATATACATGCAATGCTGATTTCTGCTTATTGACAATAGTAATTAATGTTTAGAAAACAAAATAACTGGGTATCATCTTTCCAATTCTGAACTCTTCAGATAAAAGATGTGCATAAGACCCTGGCAGCTTTCACAGAAAACCAGAGAGCTGAAAGTTAGCATACTTCCAATATCCAAAAATATTAGTTGCATCAGAAAATCATTATCCCAGAAGTCAAGGTCAATAAATATTCTTTCTAACTGTGCAGAGATAGATTCAATAAGCAACACCATCAGCAGACTACATTGCCAAATATTAAGATAGTTTAAAATATTTAAAATTCCACAAATTCATAGTAAATAGAACCTTGAAAATTCAAGAGTTGCAATTTACAAAAATAAATAGCACTCTGACACTCAAGGGACATCTTCACTTTAAGGCCTTTGTCACAAATCTGAATCTTTATTGTTCCGAAATAAATGTTATAAACATAACTCAAAACAAAAACTTCAATATTCAGTCTCAGAAGAGGTGTGGCTCAAGGCTCATCACTTGTAACAAGAAAACTTCCTTTAAAAAAAAAGGAAAAAAAGTACTACGAGAAGTCTTTCATATGAATAAAAATGCACCCTTTGGATTTTTTTCCTCATCTCATTAGCTTGTATACAGGTAGGAATCAAAGGTTTGCATTTTCTTCACAACAGTTCTTGCTATGATGTTTGACGGACCTTTTGCCATTCAACAAATTCATCAAGAAGAACAGGCCCTAGAAATACAGAGACAATTTTGTTAGAATTCAGTGGCCTCATCTCTCTAACTATAAAACAAAGTCCCCACAGGCTCTGTGATGATGACAGGGCACTAACTCCTCCCTCTTCTTAACTGCGCTGTCTAAGCCTTCTCTTTTTTGACGTAGGGAACTTTGCATAATGGTTATTTATAGCAACTTCCTTCTCAAGATATAAGTGTTTCATGAACTCTCCAATAGCTAAATCAAATATTAACGTCTCCCTTTTTCTAAATGCCCACAGCATTTGCCATTTAATAATTAAGCAATCTAAAAAGTATTAAGTGTAGTATTTCTATGGTACCTCAGCAAGAAGTGTGTAAGCCTGTGGAAGGGCTATCCATATTAGAGACATATACTATTCCAGTAACAGGACCTAGTATAAATCTGAACACAAAGCAAGTGCCTAATAAATACCTGACTGAAGTACTATTCTAAAAAGTATTTTCATCATGAAGGGGTCCAAACTCATTTACCTACAGAAGCCAGGTAGGCAATTTAAATGAGCTCAGTTACGTTTTATAAATGTAGGAAAACTCATCACCACAAAGAAATATGCTTAACAGATGTCACCCCAATAACAATAAAAATGAATTTAAAAAAAAAGAAAAAGAAAAGAAATATGCTTGCCCTATTTTTCTTAAAATGCACAAGCCTTGCTTTTGACAGACTATAAGAAAAACAGTAAACAAGCATAAGAAAAAATGGCAACTGAAAAGCAACCTTGCTGTTGGCATACTGTGTGGACCAGCAAACTGGAAAACAAGTCCAACCTGAGCCACTACTTTGCTCCAGTCACTAATTCTTATGAAAGAACACAGGTTTTAGAAAAAGCTTTCAAGTTAGTATCAACAAGGTTTTTCTATTATAGCTGATGTTTTGCTTTCCTACTGTTTTAAATCATGTTTACACTTGTCTTTCATAGGAAAATGCCAGGAAAGACAGAAATAAAGAATTTTAGATTTTAGATCTGGAAATTATAATTTAAGATTTATTAATGCTCTATTATTGAGAAGTTGAAAACATTTCATTTACCAACAAAGATTTTACAATACATATTACTCAATCTAAGTTCTCTGCCTATCTTCTAAACCTGCCTCCCCGCATTTACCACATACCACATAATTAAATGATGTTATTGTTAAGTTTAAATCCTTTATGGTAATGCTACACAAATGCATAGTCTCGTTTAATAGTTTAAAATTTTTATTTTCATAGGAAAACATATACTTACAGGCACCATCTTCATCATAGTTACTAAGATCAGCATGGACTGTTCTGCTGAATTCTAATACATTGTACCATTGATCTTTGTTCATAACACGGTATTTTGATTGCTGTAGAAAATTATATAAATATTTGATTATAGAACAAGCATTATTTATTAGGGTTTGACTTCAATAAGTATATTTCATAATTTGGTCTTTACATAAGTATTCCTCTTTTAATTAAATTATTTGTGTTTCTAAGAGAATCCTTGGGGGCATCTACAAGCTAATGTCACGAATTAATTTTTTTCCTTTATTTTTCTTTCATTTCTGAAGAATAACCAGAGCCTCAAGGGTACCCACAGTGAGGGTAAACTCAATGAATTTTTACTGACATACGAGCATATACTTGTGTAGCCACCAATGAGATCAACATACAGAAACATTTCTTATATCCAGTAAGTTCCCTGGTACTGCTTCCCAGTAATTCATTTCTTTGCATCAGATTTACTATTTAGCTACATTTTGAAGCTGGCATTTTTGGAGGCAGTAAAAGGGTACAGGCCTGTGCTCAAATCCCACTTTGTTGCTTACTTGAGTGACCTCAGGAAAGTTACTTAACAATAGAACCCATTTTCCTCATTTGCTAATGGGAATAAAATATAATTCAAAATGATGGTATAAAGATTTAAAAAGAGAGTATATGTCAAACACCCTCCATATAAAAAGTGTGTGAGAAACTATTTAGTTCTCTCAGTTCTCTTTAGAGGTGAATATTTTTTACATTTTCCAGTTATATTTATTTTTGCCAAAACTACTAATAGGAGAAAGATTGATAATATCTACCAAATACATTCACATAATACCATTGTCTCTTATCAGAAGCTTTAAACAAAACTACTCTGGGGAACCTGCAATGATAAACATTCAGCTTTACGAAAAATCATTTTAAAGCAAAAACTCAGAAGTACCTGTAATTCAAAAAATGGTAAGAACCATGCCCCAAAACACTAACAGTGAAAAGGCATATGCGCGCGCTCATTCTCTCTCTCTCTCTCTCTCCCCCCACCCTCCCCCTTGCTCTCGTGCTCGCTCTCTCTCTCTCCCCCCAGAAAACCAAAGAAAGCAATGGAAAAAAGAACAGTATCTTTTTAAAACCACTGCCTATGGTTGGTACTATGATAAATCTTCTAAAAGAGTACTTCCTTTATAGATTCAGCATGTATTTTTAGTAATCAGTACATTGAAGTACACCATGGTAACCACTTGCACATTTGTGGACATAAAACACTGACAATTTTACTTGAATTCTTTAGATTGAACTTAAGCGCAAGCTTTATTTTTACAACTGGCTCTCCTGTGGCCTTCAGCCTAAGGGACCCTGAGTAAAAGGACGAAATCTGATGTAGAGCTTGAGATTTGTGGGCACTAGCACCAGTTTTATCCTGCCGAGAGCCCAAGAAACTGCTTCTTATGTAGACTGTGCTGAAATATATTTATTGAAGGTTTTCTTTTTTAATGGGGGGGTATGCAAAAAATGGAACTAAAATAGGTACTGTACACATTTGAACAGAAATTTTCTGTTAAAGCAGATTTCAAAAAAAGTGCAGTATTAAAAACTATTTGTTTTCCCTCAATTAAAGTATATTTTCAATCAAATTAAGTTCAAAAATAATATTTTCAAAATAAAAAAGCATACATACCTCCAGGTACTGGTAAAATACTGAAAACAGTGGCCATGTCCTCCCAAGCAGAAGTGCTAACATAGATTTAGCAGTATCAATATCAAGGCTTCTCTGATCTTTATCCTAAAACATAAGTAAAAAATTTTCCTATGTGTGGCCTCAAGGTTAAAAAAAATTTAAATTACAAAACATAGAAATTCCACCTACCCTTGCAAAATCAAAGGCATATCTGTAGATATTCTTAAACGAAGATATATCATTCAACTGTGAGCGCAAAAAGTCAAATTTGTTCTGTAACTTTTCTGTGCAGTCACACCTTAAATTCAAAAAATCAAACAGATTATATAATCAAGAAAATTATAGAAAAGCATCTTTAGGGGGTTAGAAGGGATGCATTACAAAAAACAGTGAGGGCATTTATGGAGTTAATTTATGTTTAAAATTCTCTCATAGAAATTTAGTATATCAAACTTGTTGCCTTCCATCTACCAATACAATAAAAAATAAAAACACGTATATCAATGAACAGTCACTCTGATGACTTTTCTTAAAAAACAAAAACAAAAACAAAAAGACACCTCAATCTAAAATCTCTAATAAATAAATGTCCTTTAAAAAGAGATGCATTAAAATGTGCTTTACCACATATAAAGTTAAAGAAAAAATGAAATTAATCAGGTATCTGTCCCTTCTTTCACTGCAAAGGTCCTAGGTACCAGCTTAGAGATTATCCACAAGACATTTTAAAGTTTAAGATATAACACCGAGGTAATGAATACATTATATTAGTGGATCAGTCATAATACCAGATTCCTACATTTTTAGTGAACAAAAAATCAAGGTATTAATAGACCACTGGCAGCACCCGACTTCAAATAAGGTACACATGCAAAAGAACGCAAACAAGTTATACATGTTATTTCTAAAGATAAGATCAAATGTAAGAAGCTAAATAGATGAAATGCTGAAAGGCCTTTACTTTGCCTCTCACTGGGTTGCTGTATTCCACTCTTTCACAAGAAGGCAGATGAAGCCTTTCACAATCGGCACAACTCTCCTGTTACATCTGCTGCCAGGTGCCAATATTCTTCCTGCGTTCTAGGTACATTGCACTTACCATTCCCAAATGCCATAATGATGTGTTAATGCGCAGTATTTTCCTCTACTTGAAATGCTGTTCCAACATTGTCACTAAATAGTACTTGTCAGAATATCACTTGAATTTTGCAATCTCTGAGAGACCATCTGACTCCCTTCGATCAAATTAGTTATGCCATCTACTGTGACCCACAGTTACTTCACTCAAAACTGAATTTTAGTACTCATCATGTAGTATAGACATATAGCATTCTTGGCTTTAACTAACGTCCATTATTCAAAATCAACAATGTGACATGTAGGAACTTCTCACTGTACTAAGGGGTAAATATTTTGAATAAATCTCTAATGTTTCTTAAATCTTGCATTCCTAGAATAAGCCAAATTTGGTCCTGTTACCTGTTAATACATTGCTAGATTTGTTTGCTATGTTCCTAAGTGAGACTGGTTTGTAAATTTCAATCTTTAATGTTTCCTTGCTAGTTTGATGACAAACTTATAACAAAAGCCTCAGAAAAATGAAATGAATGCTATCACCCTTTTTTCTGTTTTCTGAAAATATTTACTAAACATTGGAATTAGCACTTGTCCAAATTCAGCTGAAAAACCACCTAGGCCTTTTCATTGAGAAGAAAAAGACTTTGAACTACTAAATCAGCATTTTTAATGGTTATCAAAATGGATTAAAGATTTAAATTTAAGAACTGAAAACACCTTAAGACTTCTAGAAGAAAACTTAGGCAGTAACCTCTCTGACGACATTCTTAGCAGTATTTTTTCGGATAAGTCTCCCTAGACAAAGGCAACAAAAGTAAATATAAACAAAAAAGACTATATCTAACTAAAACCTTTTTGCACAGCAAAGGAAAGCATCAACAAAATGAAAAGACAAACTACTAGAGAAGATATTCGCAAATGATAAATAAGGGGTGCATACCCAAAATATATAAAGAACTCAGAAAATTCAACATCAAAATAATCATCATCATCATCATCATCATCATCCAACTATTAATAAAAAATGAGCAGAGGACCTGAATAGATATTTCTCCAAAGAAACACAGATAGTCAACAGACATATGAAAAGATGCTCACATCATCACTCATGATCAAGGAAATATAAATTAAAATCACAATGGTTATCAATCATTTCACACCTGCAGAATGGCAATTATAAAAAAATCAACAAATAAGTGTTGGAGAGGATGCAGAAAAAAGAAAACCCTTGTGCATTGCTGGTGGGACTGTATTCAGGACATGCAATTTGTCTCCTGTTTCCAACACGCATGACAATAGCCCAACCCTGACTAGGAATAGGTAAGTATCCTGAGGGCAAATGCCAGTTCCCGGATCCCTATGAAATCACCATCTCCTCAATTCTGGCCTCTGATTATTTTCCTTAATTTACAGTCAAATCCAGATATGCTTTTAAAAATGTTTTCATATTTTAGCCAGCACTTAAGTGTTTGACATGAGAAATGGTCTCTTTGCATTTAGTCTGTTATACTACCAAAAATGGAAATAAAAATTTGGATACGTTAACATTTGTCTAGGGGCAAATTCTTTTTAAGAAGGCTGTCAAGAAAAAATCCAGTGATGGAAAGAGAAGTCACATTAGGTGGTGAACTTATTATACATCAAGTTGACAATGTACTGCAGAATTGTATGCCTGAAACCTATGTAATCCTTGCTAACAGATGTCACCCCAATAAGTCTAACAATAAAAATGAATTTAAAAAAAAAAATTACAAAAAAAGAAAAAGAAAAAATCCATCCAATATCAATATGAGAATGGTTTGCAGCTGGATACTTTCCATACAGCCCTTGCATATAAATGAGTATACAATATGTTTTATGCAGAAACAAGAAAAATTTATTTTTATTATTTACTAAAAATTTATTACTATTTCAATAAGTGGCTTCTAGTAGTCCAAAAATTTCTCATTAAGGGAAAAAATTTTAATGAAAGCTGAAAATGTAGTTAACTTGTACTAGAAGGATGTGCAAAAGAGACAAATTCTCATGAGTATTCGAGTATGCAATATTTTGTCTAACACCATTTGTGCATCTTAATGGGGATAAACTCCACAGTTTTTATAAGGTTCTCAAAACAGTCTATGACCTTAAAACATTAAAACAACTGCTCTATTAAAAACTATCCCAACAATCTTTGATAATTCCTGTGCTCAAAAATCACTGATGGTTTCCCAATATCTGTAACAGATACTTTAAACTTTCAACATGTTAGCCAAAGCTCTCCAAAATGTAGCCATTATCCCAACTATCTGGAATTTAAATCTATTTTGTCTATTTTCTTCACGTACCATTTGATTTTAACAAACCAGACTACTTTCTTTATCCATGATTTCCTTTCTCAAAGTTCTGACCACAATTTCCTCTTTGGAAACAATATATTCCTATATCCTCAACCATCAAAATCCTAATCATTCTTCAAGGTCTAGTTCAAATACACACCTATAAAGATTTTCCTGTCTCCTCAGCTAAAATCAACCTTATTAGCAGCTATGCTTCCATAGTATTGTGTATTTTTAATCTAGCACTTGTTACATTCCACCTGGATTTATGGTTTTAGTATTGTAATGCCTTCCCTACCTTATTAGAATGTAACTAAAGGGCAGAAGCCATGTCTTACATCTCACTGAAATCACCAATAAGTGGCACAGTACCCTACATAATGTAGGTTATCAATATAAACATCTACTAAACTAAATCCAATCTGAAGGGAAATTTGACTACTATTAAACAATGATGAAAGCAACCTAGAGCAAAATACCTAGGAAAAACATGACAATTACATCCCCTAAAACTTACAAAATGGCCATTCTAGTCTAACTATACACAAATTCATACCTTGTAAATTCTTTTGGAGAAAAGAGAAAGATAATTTAGTTTTGGAAAGTCTGTATAAATAAACACCTTTAAAATAAATTAATGTAAAAAAAGTATTCTGAAAACTATTAAGCATTATATAATTACAGATTTTCATTAAGCATGATTACTATAGCCCACTATCTCTGACCACAGTACATGATTCTACCACCAGTTTCTATTCTGTACCAGAGCTCTACTAAAGTTTTCTAAGGGTTAAAATTAATTAATGTGAAACAACTGATAACTGTATTAAGATAATTTAGAGACCATCAAATATTATCAACTATACCCAGGTTAAATTACATCCTAAAAATAATATAATAAAATCTATAAAAGGAATGAACTCTGTGAAGTTTTACATTTTATGATTATATCTTCCATATAAAACCAAGTATACTAGACAACTGTAAATGTAAAAGTTTAGACTTAAATAGATTCTTTTGTCTCTCTTGGTTTAAATTTTAAACTATTTTATTCCTGGCAAGTTTTTTTACAAGAAGATTCAGGGAGTAGTAAGACTTAGCCAATAGAGAAAAGATACTTTGTATATAGCTAAGCCTTGAAAAACATGGGTTTGAACTGTACAGGTCCACTTATATGCAGATTTTCTTCAATAAATATATTGGGAAATTTTTTGGAGATTTCCTTACTACTGTAAAGCAAACACATCAATTAGACCAGGTTACCATAAAGCCATTATATTGATACTTCTTTATTATCAATGCATAAATTGTGATATATAAAAATAAATATTAATTTTTCACATTATCTATTCATTTTTTATGGCTGGTGTTAGTACTATGCAAAGCATCCACAGTGTTTGGTATCATGTAAGACAGTATTTATGTAGGTACTGATAAATAATTCAACTGTAGACAGATGATGTAAATATACAGTATGGAGAAATACAGTAAAGGCTGGTAAATGTACTTTCTCTTTCTTAAGATTTTTGCAACATTTTCTTTAGCTTACTTTATTGTAAGAATACAGTTACTAGTACATACAACGTACAAAATATGTTAATTGGCTATTTATGGCATCAATAGGCTTCCAGTCAATAGTAGGCTATTAGTAAAATTTGGAGGGAGTTAAAAGTTATACTTAAATTTACAATTGCATGGCAGTCGATACCCCTAAACCCCACACTAGTTCAGGGGTCTAATATTTACAGAGCAATCGAGATCATGGGGAAAACAAACTATTTTCCCAGTCAATTGTGCTTGTCTAATTTGAGTATCATCAAGACTCTACAGCAGGGGTGTCCAACCTTTTGGTTTCGCTGGGCCACGATACAAGAATTGTCTTGAGCCACACATAAAGTACACTAACGATAGCCAATGAGCTAAAAAAAAGTACACTAACAATAGCCGATGAGCTAAAAAAAAAGGTACACGTATACTTTTCGTAATGTTTTAAGAAAGTTTAGAAATTTATGTTGGGCTGCATTTAAGTCCTGGGCTGCAGGTTAGACAAGCTTGCCTACAGGAAAAAGTTCTAGGCACATGGGCAGGGAGTAATAATGAGTGAAATGGAAACCGCTAGGTCAATTTTAAGAGCTAAATAATTGCGTTTATTTTGTATAATCTGTGAACTTCCTATAGGAAAGGTGCTAATAAAAAACATGTTCAAGGGTTGGTCAATTTCTGTACTTGGACTCAAAGCTATTTGCTGCTAATTATTTAATAGTAAATATTAGAAATACTTTGTTCACATATTTCTGTTATACAAAGGCTCTTTAATATCAAGTTATACAAAAACATAAATTAGAAACTCTTTGGTTCAAAAATATATAAACACTTGTTAGCTGCAATATTCAAAAAAAGCAGTACACGAAAAAAGCAGTAAGAGTAATACAAAAGCAGGTATAATGCTAAATAAAATATATTACAATTAATAAGCCATGTGACAATACACATTTCAATAAAACAGACTGAGGTGTATGAACACTAGTGTATGTTTTTTGCATACTCTTTTATCTATGTATTTTATCTTTCTCTAAAAAGCTAACTAAAGGTGGGAAATAGGCCAAAGAATTTCAGAATCAACACTATTTTAATTTGGCATGTTATGACACAGAGATAAATGACAGAATCCAGTCTTAGTTGCAAACACTATGATTTAAAAAGTTGATAATGGCCCTCTATTTTATAAAGAATGCTAACAGAAAAGAATGATGCAATAGGAAGTACAGTAGTGTAGACAGGTAATAAAGAAATTTAAATTCTAGGTCCTAGCTCTGCCAGCAACTATTTTCATCACTCTTGAGTCTCAGACTCCTTATCTCACCTATACAAAATGGAAGTGAGAGGGCTGATTTTATATTCTATTCTAGAAATTATGATTTGGTTCATAGAAGCAAAGATTTTTACCTAAGTATAATCTGTATGGTAATGCTGGTTAAAAAAGAGAACTACGAAGCATTAGACACTGAAAACTCAAATATGAAAATTTAAGTTCTATACCAACAAATACACTTAAAAAAATAACCAGGTATTTTGAAATTTAAGGACAGGCAAACAAGGAGTAAAGAATGGTTAAGTGTGTTAATAAAAGCAAAATCACAACAGGAAATCACATAGCAAAGTAACACCCAGTTTGGGGCTCAAAAAATATTACAAATTAATGATTCCTCTATTTTAGAATGTTGATAATTAATATAGTCCTGTATGAACATCAGGAAAACAATACAATATAAAATTAACACATAATATAATATTAACACAATAATAACTGATTCTGAAACTAAGCCCACTTTACTCTAGAAGGCCAAAATCAAATTATTTTTATAAAGAAGCAATTCTGTAACTTAAGAAAGTGTTCAAAGGCAGCACCCTAAACAGGAAGGGTACGAATATAAAATGGCTCCAGGTGGCAGGGAGCCATACGACATATCTACTTTTGTTCTTTATGAGATTCATTTGACAAAAAAGAATAAGTGTCATGTAACTTTATCTTCAAATTTTATTTTTAAATCAAGTATAAAATTGAAGAGGAGAGGAGGCCTCAGAACTCAGGATTGCCCAAAGAACAAACTTCTTACACAGTAGAATTCAACATTCAGAGAAGGGAATCCCTTTATTGCTCGAACAGCTTGTGAGTGAGTAACTTTGGTCATGGACTAATTCACCCACCAATAGTCAAAGGATGTTAATAGGACTGTACTGAGGTTCTTTCTTGAACAATACGGAATATCAGGTAACTATCTATTTGCCAAGACCACAATACAAACTTTGTCACTCTTAAAGTGATTGTAACAGTTCAAACCAACTTGATTATATGAGTACAAAGTGAAACCTTACTTCTGAAAATTATGAAGCACAAAATATCAATTAAGATCTTCAAATAGGCCATCAAATTTGTTTTTTAAAAAAATATCTTACTGTAATGAAGTCATCCCTTTTAACCATTCTTCCTTGGTAAAAAATCCCATGCTTTCAGCCTCCAATTTCCACGCTAAAACTAACATAATAATCTGGAAAGAACAGAACATAAAGGATAGGGGAAAAGTCAGCATAGAGAAAATCATGTCTATATTTATCACGGAGAGCATTTTTATACAACTATTTCTATCTTTCAAATGTTAAAGAGCACAAGCTTTGGAATTATTAACTCTAAAGAAATTTAGGTGCGCTACTTTCTTAAATGTAAAAAGTTCTAACAGTTTCTGAAGGTAGAATCTCTCTCAATCCATTATAAATAACATTTGTAGCAAGAAAAAGAACAGTGCCCATCTAAATTGATTAAAAATATACTAAGTAAAAATTTACAATAATAAACATGAAGAAACAAAAATATTCTTGTAAGATTAAAGTGTCCCAATTTTCAGAAATTTACGAATATGCTAAACCCCACTCGTATTCCATTTTACTTAGAAATAAAACATACATTTTCAGGTTCAACACCAATGTCTTCACAAAATTTTTCCATTCCTTCTGGCCCTACAACTTCATCAGGACCTTCAAAGAAAAAAATAATTTATGTATTTGTTATAATTTAATATCAACATAAAACATAAGCCAGTGTGCTAAAGGTATCTATGACTATAACATAACATTTTTTACAAATAACTGAATTTTAAGTTTGACATACCTTCGATAAAGTATAAATATGTGCCTATGGAATTTAAAATTGTAAATTTTGAGATGTTCTTTAAACACCATACAAGGTTGGATGATTAATTTCATGAACTCATCCTAGAGAAAAGTGCGACATACCTCATTGCTGAGTATCACTCTGGTCACCTTTGGGAAGCTATGCACTGACGCCAGTGCCTAGTCCACCATTCAAAGCAATTTTGGAATTCTTTTTCTGGAATGGCCATCAGAGCTGGCATTGTACCCAAATTCTGACAATTAAGTTTGCATTATGACAAGGTTATGACACTTTACTGAGTTGTTTGTACAGTGCTACGAACATAAGCACACAGTGCCCAAGTTTGCTAACTTGTCAGATTTTCAGTAGGATGACAGCTCTGATGGCCATTCCAGAAAAGGAGTTCCAAAATTGCTTTGAAGGGTGGACTATGCGCTGGTGTCAGTGCATAGCTTCCCAAGGGGAGTACTTCGAAGGTGACCATAGTGATATTTAGCAATGAGGTATGTAGCACTTTTTCTAAAATGAGTTGGCAAAATTAATTGTCCAACCTCAATTTATAAAATGGAATTAAGAGAATATAAAATAAAGCAGTAGTAGTATCAATCACTAGTTTGTACAATAATTTGAACCTATCCATTAGAAAGGCATTTCCTGAAATACTTCTCTAAAGAAAATTTTCGGCAATGCATGTATATAAAGAGGTATGAGATTTGAGCTCCTTACTCTACTAGAATGTGCCAGTACCAATCCACAATTTAAGACAATAATTAGAGGAAAAAAATCTATTTAGTTAGAACAGAAGGTCACTTATTACCCTTGGAAATATACCTAAGTAAAATTTAATACTTAAAAAATTATATATATTATGATAATAATGACTTAATCAGTTGCTACATTCCAATCTAGAATGAGTTACTTTCCTTATCATCCTGGTTCTCAAATAGACAGCAAAGAATTAGCTATGTCATCTTAATGTAGAAACAAAAGTTTAATCCTTCAATCAGCACAGTTGTCCAAAAATTAATGATATTCAACTTTTTTTTCTCCCTCAGTAACGTAAGTCAATACACCAATCCTCATATTTTTTATGTTATCAGAGTCCCCAAATATTGGAATTATATTATTGTTAGGTCTTTTTTGTGATTGGATAAGGTTAAAACAAATTTGTGACAACATGGATGATAAATGAAATGTCAGACAAAAAAAGAACAAACCAAAAAACTGAATTCATAAACAGAGAGAATAGTTTAGTGATTGCTGGCAGGTGGGGGAGTGGTAGAGTTTCAATAAAATGGGTGAAAGTGGTTAAAGGTACACACTTCTTGTTATAAAATAATTAAGTCCTGGGATACAATGTACAGCACAGTGACTATAGTTAATAATACTATATTGTATATTTAAAAGTGTAGATCTTCAATGCACTGTAGAATTGTATGCCTGAAACCTATGTAATCCTAGCTAACAGATGTCACCCCAGTAAGTCTAACAATAAAAATGAATAAAAAAAAAAAAGTGTAGATCTTAAAGGTTCTCATCACACAAAAAATTTTTTGTAACTGTGATGACATGTTAACTAGACTTATTTTGACGATCATTTTGCAATATAAATAAGTATCAAATTATTATATTGTACATGTAGTACAACTAGTGTGTTGTATCTCAATTTTTAAAAAAGACTGAAACAATATGAATTCTGATAGAAATATGTTTATCATACTTGGCTTTTGAAAATATAGTCTTGAAGTATTATTGTTAAAGTAGCCAAGAGCAACTTATTTTCCTTTCTTAAGGATAAAAAAGATTCCAGCTTTATAAAGCATAGACTAAAATGCTCGGATGGCATTTTATATCATTATCATTAGTCCACAAGTGCAACTTTTAGCTAATGATCTTAGGCTTTTCTTAATAGAAGAATGTAGCCATCTAGTATGTAGTTAACACATTCTTGCTGTTTCAGACAAGATACAGGCTGCTAAGATGATGTGGTGTGAACCAAGACCCTTTGTCAATTTTTTAGTTTAAGTAAGTACTTCACTTATTTATGTAGTGAGATGTTAAAAAGTGAAAGGGGTGACAAATACAGGAAACTTTCAGTTCCTAATATTTACTTGGAGGATTTTTAAAAATGAGAATTTATTAATTATGTAATTTAAAAAGCATACAATAAAGCTGTTATAAAATAAAACAGAATATGCATCCTTACATTGTATGTGGTTTGGATGAAAGTAAATATCAGATAAAAAATTTAATAGAAGAAAACAGGAGTTTTTTAAGGCACAATAGGAATATATTTAAAATTTTTTTATCCAACAAGAGGGCTGACTTGCTCCTGAAGGGTACCATCTTAGTAATTAGAGGAAAAAGTTGAAGGATTATGTCAAGAAATATCAGTTACTGTTATAAAATAAAGCCTCCCTGGAAACTGTGGGATTAGTGATTTAAATTAGATTAGAATCAAGTTAAATTGTGTTATATAAAGACATCAAAGATGCATATAAGATGCATAAGACCTTTCTGTAAATGTTAAGTGACTTTTCCAAAGCAATGCAAATAGTAACACATCTAAACCTAAAACAAGATCTATACCAATATTCTTTTCCCAGATTATATAATGTTAATTATTCTTGTTGAAACACAATCTTCCAATAACATTACTGCCAGACTAAAACCATTGGAGCTGAATTAATTAACTCTTCCAGACCAAAACAAAAACAAAACAAACAAACAAACAACAAAAAAAACAGGTTTCCAATCAATTTAAGAAGCTATGGAAATGATTTAATTCACTCTACCAGCTGGATACTTTATTAGAACTATGCAATCCTACCCCTTATTTTTGATTCTTTATAAGACTTAAAAGTGCCTTTTCACTGTCCAGGTTTAGAAACAGGCCTAACATGTTACTAAATCCTTGCTAATTTAAATATCAGTCAAGATGAGAGGTGTTGTGAAAGAGCAAAACCATCAATCAGGCTTATCACACATGCCCTATAATATTATATTAACAAGATTAGAAAAAAAATCAATTTTCTAAATTTTTTATAACCATAAAGAAATGTTCTCTGCTATATCTGCAGAGCGTAAAACCATGTTAGCCAAAGCAGATGCTCAGAAAAAAAAACTGCTCAATGAATGATACAGCACCTTCAGCATGAGCTACATAGGAGCCATATTATATATTTTGAACAGTAACTGCAAACATATACAACCAGTAAATCTGATGCTGTAATACTATTACTCTTCTAATAACAGCTAACATTTATTGAGTTCTGATTACATACCAGGTACTGTACTAAGTGCTTTACATGTGTTATCTCAGTAGGCACAATTATTGTCCCTATTTTAATAAGGGCATTTCCATTTTAAGATGGAACAGTGAGTTTACTTGGCAAATAACTGGTTTCTACTTATCAATTAGGTCTCTGCCCACAGTAACCTCTAGAGAGGCCTTTCCTAATCGCTCTATGTGAAAGTCCATCCAAACTTTCTACTTTCTATCCCTGTACCTCACCATATTGATTACCTTTATAACCCTCCACAATCTGTAATTATCCTGCCTACTTACCTACTTACTGTACATCTTCCCACTAGAAGACAAGTCCCACAAAGGCAGGGATCTATCTTGACTTGTTCACTACTATATCCCCAGCATTAGCACAATGCCTAATACATAGGAAGTGCTCAATAAATATTTACTGAATGAGTCATTCAATGAACGACAGAGACAAGTTAACCTCAAGTGCTCTTACTATTATTTTCTTTGCAAAAGGAAAATTAGTTGCCACATACTTATTAAAAAAGTAAAAATTACAAGATAGCACTAGATAAAAAGTATAGGCATTACAGACAAAATGACGCAGGTTTGAATGCTGGCTCTTGTCACTGTATGATCTTAAGTAAGTTACTTAGTCTAAGCATCAGTTTTCTCATCTATAAATAAGAGATCACACCGTTTACTTAACAGAATGGTCAGAAGGAAAAGTTACATACTTAGTCTTTTTGAAATAATGATAGCAATGATTATGCTGGCTATTATAAAAATGCTAGTATAGGAGATAAATGTTTAACTCATCAGAATCTCTTGACACCCTGGAGAACCCCCAGGAGAGGTAAAAAACAAGTAAGCATAAAAGATAAAACAGAACTAATTAATTTTATGGTCTCTAGTAACCTTTATAAATAAGATGAGTGACCTTTTGATTCCCTATCACGCAAATCAGTAAAACTGACATTTTGAATAATGGGTCAACATTATAAATGGAGGTCAGTAAGAAAATGAATTATCTTCATTCAATTTGGGTTAGTGGTTGTCTTGGGATGCTAGTAATAGCAGTTTTTTTGGTCTAGAAAGAATCTGTTCTGTTACTAAACAATTTTTAATTTATACTTGTAGGATCACTCAGCTGATTCCAACAGTGAAGTTATTATTCCTGTTCTCCACCACCACCACTACCACCAATACTCTTTCTTAATACAGTTAACCTAAACTTGTATTTCAAGTTCAGAGTACACTCGAGCCCTTGCTTTGCTTAGCACTACATATAAGACAGTGACTACATAGACACTGTTTTATTTTAAACACTCATGACAGTGACAGGTATAAAAAGGGGCGAAGAAAAAAAACCAGGGAGGCAGGTAAGAGAAAGGAAACAAAGGGGCTTTGAAAAAAAGAGGTTTAAAACCAGTAATCCCCAAAGACTAAAACCACTGTAATGGAAAAATTTTCATATATGCCTATAAAAAAGTAGTAAATGGGAAACAAGGGTTTGTTTTCATACATTTGCTTAACTATTCAGCTTCATCCTTGGCTTTGACTTTCACCCCATACTAGACCTAGAGCTTTATATCTGTCACTTACAGGATTTAGTTTAAGTTAGCTCCTTCAAAAAGCTTTCCCCCATAGTTTCAAGGCTGAATTACACATTCTTCCTATGAAATTGCACAGTGCATCTTCCTAATTCAGCATTTAACACACTGCATTAATACCAGTGTGTTTATTTTCTTATTTATTATTGCATCTCTCATGGAAGTCAATGGCTAAATAGCAATTATTAAAGGGTCAATGTACTGTGCAATTATATATCTGAGTTTTAAATCTTTTACTCTGTCTTCCAAAAGTTTCAGAGAATGTCAGTTTCTGATTCAGAAAAATTTCCAAAAAGTACTGGAAAAAATGAGAATGGTATTAGTATAAAATGTTTTATCACATTGTGTTTTCTAGAATACCAACTCTATTTTAGCCAATGGATGTAAACCAATAAGTCAATCTGTGTGTTTACAAACTGTATTAATAGTAAATGAGTTTCATTCCTCCTACTAAATATATACTGAATTTTATAAAGACATAGCCTGAAACAGCACCAAATTCTGAACCTACCCACAATCCCCAGTACACAGCACTATAACACACAGAAGACCTGAAATAAGTAATTTGTTAAATAAATGAAAACAAATAAACAAAACAACCCCCCTAAAACAAACAAAAAACCATTTTAAAACATGTGACTGATACCTTCTTATATTAATTTCATTACCTGCATACTCATAAAACCAAGCCAGGCACTTCTTGCTTGAAAAATGTTCCTCTCCAGTTATTAGTCTAGCAGTGGGCTGGGATCTGCAATAGCTTAGAAAAACACATAGATACCTAAGAATTTTATCATCTTGACTTTTAGTGAAAAGCTAAGTTCAATATAAACTACTTCAATTCAAACTAAACAAAGCTGTTGTGTTTTTTTTTACAGCCAGTGTTATAGGAAAAAATCAGAGTTAAATATTTGCAATTTGATACAGTAGTCTATACATTAAAATTTCTGGCTAACAAAACCCAAATGCTACTTTGCTCACTTTCAAATTCCAAAAATATCAACTAAAATAATTTCCTCAGATTTCAAAAGACCACACAGAAGTTCAACCTAATGGTTTCAATGCAGGACTGGGAGTTGGGGAAGAATAAATCTTTATAGTAATTCTTCTTCTGAGCTGCATGGAAATTATATTTGTGTTTAAGAGATATACACTTGAAGACAAACTCTTACAAAGTATATTTTGATACTTAATTTATCACTATTTCAAAATAAAATTATATATTAAGAGTTGTTTATTATCTACCAAGCTTAAATAGATGTTTAAAGATAAAAGATGATTTAGGAGCTAAGGGTTTAATTAAATTCCACAGATTAAACAACAAACAAAACCTTAAAAGATAATAATAGGACAAATAATTGGGCCAAAGCTATTTAATCTAAGTCTATTTATCTTATTTGAAGTTGAAAAGTTCAAAAATGGCCTCCAGAATTTAACGAACTTCACAAGGAGCTCAGTTACACTACCACAATGACACAGAAATGCTCTAATTTCTGAAACTGAGTGATGGAATGTAAAATAAGAGTACTATATTTACATGTTTAAGTTGACAGAGCAAACAAAGTTATCAGTTGAATTTTAATAATGACTGTTCGGCTACTTTAATGTGCTAAATTTAAATGATTTTGATACATTATATACTTAAGGTGGATACAAGTTAGAGTAATAAAAAACTAATCTGGATGTGTCATAAAAATTTGAGCTAGTGGCGTAACCATGTCAAGTTCTAGTATGCGTTGCCAAGAGGTATAGAAAGCAGCATCGTCTTTCATAGCAATAGTCCAAGCAATGTATTTAGGCTCTTATTTCGTAAACAGGGTAATAAAGGAAAAGAAATCTAACTAATTACAGAAAGGCAGATGGAGACTAAGTCACCTACCGCACGTTTTAAGCGTCTCTCTTTCAGGAGAGTTCTATAATTATCCCCCTTTTATAATGCTCTTTCAATCGCAGCATCTTAAGTTGTCGCACCAACTGCCAACCAACGATACAAAGACACCCAATAAGGAGATTCAAAAAACCCACTTCCCACACGTAAACTGCAATCAGTTTTTGCAGACACAATGCTGCCGTGATGCCTCAATGACAGGAGATAAGGGGATCAAAGAGCTCTCTATACACAATTCTGCTTTGTTTTCTGTTTCTCCAAGACGACACAGGACACAATAGCTCTCCGAGTATTAATATTGATATTGACCGCTAACAGCATCCTGAACGCTGGAAAACAAAACGCGTCGTGGGGCCGTTCCAAGCCGGCCCACGGACTTGGCACAGGTGGAAGGGCTGTACTTCCACAAAATGGGGCCCCTGCGACTTAAAGGGCCTCCTGGTGGGGAACGCCCCCCCCCCCCCGGGTGAGCCCACTCCAAATCCTAAATCTGGAGGCCAATTTCAGCGCGAGGAGCTTCCCTTTCTGTCATTCCCCTGGCAGGTGTCATGTCCCGATTTCTCATACTCTACAAAGAAACCCCGAAGGGACCCTTCCGCGGTCTGCACTCACTTTTAGGTTTGGAAAGGCGGCGGGGAGGGGAGTGGGGGGCGAGGGAGGGGAACGAGCGCGATGTACGCACGCAGTCCCGCGTCCCCACCCTTCGGGGCGCGTAGACTAACGTGGGGCTCCTCTTCCAGTCCCCGCAGCGCACACCGCGAGCACGAGGTGGGGCAGGGCGCAGGCGCTCGCGGCGGGCGCCTACCACCTAGGTTTCTCACAGGCTGGCGGGTGATCACCTCTCCTCAGCGCGAGCCTCGGAGACCCCGCCCGCCTCCTTCCCCTCTGGCCGTCCAGCAAAGGATGAAAGATTGATGGGTGGTGGGGAGAGACGTGGTACCTGGAGATTTTACACTTTTTGAGGCCTCCGTCTTCCGCTACCGCCGCTGCCACCCCAGAGGATTTTCTCTTCTTCTTCACCGGCATCTTCCGCCCTCCCCGGTAGGGCGGGCAGGGGAGCCGGGGAAGGGGGTCGCTGTCCGCCGACGACTCCTCAGCGCTGGCACCCGGTTCCCACAGGCAGCAGCAAGCGTAGGAGCAGAGTCGCCAGCCCGCACCAGAGCGGCCCAGCCTGGCCACCGGCCGCTCCGCGGTCTCCTCCTCGTCTTCCTGTGCTGGGGGCTGGGGGTCACTCGTCGCCGGGGTCACTGCGGCTTGGGCACACCGGGAAGAGAGAACGCGGACAGCTCGGCACCTCCACCAGTCACAGACTCCAAGAGCAAGAGGTTCAGCCTGACCCGGATGCGAAACGCCAGGGGCCGGAAGTGACGCAGCGCAGAGCCGGTTGCTGGGAGGGGCGTGGCTGTGGTTGCAACCGTCTAGCTGTGTCCCACACTGAGCGGTGAGGTGTACCCCCAGCGGGTGGAGCGTCAGGTTTGTTGGCTGATGTATCGCCGTTGGTTGTGCAAGGTATTCTACCTTTCTCACGAAACTCCCACCTCGCCCTAATGCTGGTAAGTTAGCTCCAAGATATGTTTTACGCAAACACTAATACTCTGCATTTGGCCTTTTAAAAAGAACCGGGTAAAGAAAACCAAGTTTCACTTCGAGGCTCTTCCATTCAGTAACCTCACGTTAATTATTAGCCACCCCTTAAATGCATGCTTTCCTTGTGGGCCGGCGATCAGCCGCCCATTCTCCCACCCCTTCTCCCTCGCCCCTTGTTAAAACTTAGCTTTATTATTTCTATTTCACAGAGCTCACCTCTCAGAACAGCGACAGTAGGTGATCGCTGACCTAGTCAAAAGGAATTTATGGGACATTTTAAGGGATCTTCCCCCATACCTTATTACTCCAAACTCTTATAATTACTGCTCTGCCTACACTTCGGTGAAAATATTACTTATAAATAAAAGTTGTTGCATATAAAGATAATGTAGTAGAAAGTCGCTTTATTCAATATGTATGTAAAATAAGTTCACAACTGTAAACCAGAGTAGAGGCGGAAAAGTATCTTTAAATTCAATGACAGTCAATAGATTCTGATGAGCTGACCTCCACCTTGACATCCTTGTTGGCCAATCAGAATATTGTATTTCTGTAGTGCCCTTAATTGATTCAGAATGCACCTATGATCCAAGCCAGGCCAATCTGTACCAATGACATGAAATTGAACTATAAGGACACAACTTTATTTCCTACAGACTTGAGCCAGAGAGAATGTGGAGAATTAATTTAAAATTCAGAAGTGACCAGAATCAAGCAGGAAGAGAAAAACCAAGACATGATTTTATGATATGAGCTCTGAATCCATAATTTGCCCTGGAAATCAGTTACATGTTGGTTATATGTGCATTCCTTAGCTTTTGGGGGTTACAGAACAAAGCTATGAAAAGTATGTTTTAAAATAGTGTATCTGTATCAAAGCAGCCAAAAAGTGTGCCCTAAAATGTGTTAATTTATATATTCTATACATAGTTTACATTTTCTTAACACCTCTTTAAAATAGGGCATTTCCACTTGCCAGAGAAACAAGCAACACAGAAATTAAGTAATTTATGGGATGCCATGTTATTGTGGTTCTGAATCTATACAATTTTCCCCTTTTCATTCATTAACATTGTTTTTAAAAACAACCCTGTAAGTCAAAATTTTGTAAAATATTTCATACACTTAAACCCTGAGAAATAACACTCTAAAGGAAACAGTAGAAATGTGACATTAAAACAGGACTTTCTGTTTGGGAGCATCAGTAAACCTGCAGTGCAGAACTATGGAAGACATGCCACGTACACCTTCCATCCTAAAGCAGCGTGCTGGAGCACATCAGTGGCAGCCTGGCTGTGGCTGTGATTCACTCTGGGACTCAGACTGAGGGAGTAGCCACTTTGGAGTGATGTGTGTTGTGACAAAGGGAAAGGAAAACATGGTGAGTCCCACCCCAGGCTGGCTGTTAAAGGTTCTGCCCTCAAGTGACACGTTCCTTCTGTTTAAGTCATATACCTGAGGTTACGCCTGACTCATTCAGGATCTGAATGTATAATACTGCAGAGAGCGGCACCAAGTAAAGGTCACTATAGTCCACAGCATTATTCAAGGTCCAGGGAAAAAGGAGTTTACACGGCAGTTTTAAAGAGGCATCAGGGAAAATCATAAGGTTGGTTTCCGCTTTTACCTCACACTGACAGACTGTATTTTCCAAAGATGGTCCCAGTGATATCTCTCAACCCATGTTCTAGAACCTTGGTGCTCATGGATCATTATCATCATCATCATCAATATTGGTTTATTGTGAAAAATGTGCCTAAATAATTTAAGATGTTAATAATAGGGGAAGGAAGCTAGGTGTGAGATATATGGGAACTTTCTGTACTATCATGGCAACTTTTCTGTAAATCTGAAACTTCTGAAATAAAAGTATTTTTTTTGAACTCAGAGTGAACAGAAATAAATAAAACTTTAAAAATAGTAGAGTGCAGGAAGAAAGAGTAATGGCTCAAGAGAGTCATCTCAGTTGGTTGTCTTTGGAAAGGTAAGAGTTCATAACATTCTGGATGTGTGATCACAGGTAGAAAGCATTATCTTGTATATCAAGTGGCCAAAACCAGAGCCCTTTCAACTTAAAACCTAACCAGGAGCACTAAGAATTCGTCCTCAGGAGGGAAATTGTATTAGGCCAGACGCCTGATTTCCCTTCCAGCATGTGAATATGTACCCCCAAATGAAGAAAAGTAGTTCACAAAATGCGTAGTTCACGGCTGGCAGAGAGTGCATTGATTTGATACCTTGCTACAGAGAAAAACTGTCTTTGGATGAGTGGTAGATAAGATCAAAAGTAAGTGTAGGCAGCTTGTGTTTAAGTGTGCTCTTACAAGCATTTTCATGATCTTAAGCTTAGATAGGTGGTATTTTAGTCGTGCTTCCCAAACTTTATGTTGGAAAGATGTCATAGTGGTAATGGTTTCTTAAAATGAGAACTATTAGACTGATAGACTTGCCTTTTTAAATTTTTCAACCTTGGATAAAACATTTAATCATGTGACTCAGTCTTATCATCTGTATAATAAAATAAAACATGCCTTATCTAGACATCACAGCATTATATTGTTGAAAAAAGTAAGAAAATTAATGTGAATGTGCTATCAAAACTTCTAAGAGATACATAATTAGGTACCAGCTGGAGTCCTCAACAAAAGTCAAATTCTAAGTCTAGAAAATGAGTTTATTTAAGATTAGCCAACAGAATTAAAGGAAGGATTACAAAGGAGACATGTAAAAGAGGTGAGTTGCCCTAGTTTTCATCTCAACCCAAGCTGATAATGGGACTTTCCCTTCCATATCACCATCACTTTGTTTTTTCATTGTTGTTGTTTGTTCATTTTTTTATGTCAATGATCCTGCCTTTATTTTCAGGGATATTAGTAAGTTTTCAGCTGTTGAAAATAGAAGTGCTACAGAGGGCAGTTTGAATGGGACTCAGCAAATTCTTAGGCCACAATTAGACGTTACATCTTTGGAAAATCCATAGGTGGTATGTGGGCAGCTACTGAAGTCCCTCATTATTCAGCACAAACCACATTGGCTCACATGACTGCAGCTGAGGCTGTGACTCCTAGAATGGCAGTGAAGATCTGCACTTAGTCTCTTTTACTTACCACCCACACTGCTCTGGTCACTGGCAGTGACATTGTTGACTGTTGATGTTTCTTGATGCTGAGTCTGCTCCTCTCTGTGTGCTCTTTGCAGATGCCCTCACCTCTAGCTTCACAGAGATCTCTGCCAAATTTGAGCCCTATCCAACTCTTGAACCCCTGTCCTAGCCAAGATGACTTTCAATTGTTATGGTATAAACTCTGTGTTCTGCTTCTTTCAGGGCCTGTCCTTTTAATTTACAAGAGCCTTCTTGTCTCTAAAGAAAATATGGCTCATGACAATCAAAAGTTTTGGCTTTCAATTGCATTTTAATACTGTGGGGTTTCAAAGCATATTTTTAAAGTAAAAAAATCTAAACAACTGTTTTGCAGTTCTGATTTTACAGTAATAATTCTTGAAGCAATGAAAATGACATTGATTATAAGAGTTGTGAGCAGGAATGCAGAATAGAAAAACACAAAATTATTTTCAAGATCTTTTCTCTCTATTGGCTAAACAACCAGAGAATTCTCAGACAACCTTCACTGACCTCTTCCACATTCTGTATGCAGCTAAAACTTCCGTCTGCACATCTTCTATTATAACATGCACCTAGGACCAGCCACATGATTTGTGGGGCCCAGAGCAAAATAAAAATGCAGAATCGCTTGTTCAGAAATTATTTAATACTCTATGACAGCAGACCATTAAACCCAGTGCCCTTCTAAGCACAGGCCCTGTTCATCTGTACAGATTGCACGCTCGTGATGCCAGCCTTGCGTACACCGTACACCTTAAAAGCAAATCAAGGCATGAGTGACCCACAGATTCATTCAGTGCAGCTCCAGGTTTCTGTGTCAGAGAGTGCTGTGTGTTCTAAAGGCCATTCTTTTTCATTTCAGAGACACAGATTATTTCCCACCCTCTCTTGCAATGAGGAATTGCCATGGAAGCTCCTGTGTAAAGCCTCACACTTTACCTGCCGATCAGCTAGATTCAAATAACTCAGGAGAGAATTCTGTCTTCTTAGGGGATATTGGAGGCATAAATTGAAGGATGTTTAGATCCCTAAATCATCACCTGAGATACTGCCTGCCAACTGCTACATTGAACTGCCAAATGAAGGAGAGATAAAATCCCGTTATGTAAAGCCACTGCAGTTTGGGGGTTGCTTATTTTACCATTGCAATACCTTAACTACCCATCAAGATTAGGTTCTGTTACAATAACACATGGTACCAAAATCTCAATATCATCACAAAAATTACTATTTTTTGTTTATGCTGTGCTATCAAGTAGACTATACCCATCATAGCTACTCAGGGAGCTTGGCTGATAAAACTTCAACTTGACTTATGCTTCCATACTCATCAGCAGTGGAGAGGATCCACGGTTATGATTACATTAGCTTTTAAGGTTTCTTTGCATATGTGATTTATCATTTTTATTTACATTTCAAAGACCATAATAAGTTAGATGGCCATGCCTATCTTTAAAAGCAAAAAAGTACAGCCTTACTATGTGCCAAGAAGGGAAATCCAGATATATTTTGTAAATGACAGTAATGACTACCACATGAATACAGGTGATTCTTGGAAGGAGAATGCTGCCATACCGAAACTTAAAATATATTGCATAGAATAAGTAGGCAGGCAGCAAAGAAACATATTAGGCTGGTTAGCTAGAGAGCCCTAGTGTGCCTCAATAAAATATTTAGTAAAACTCTCTCCGTAAGAAGTAGAAGGTAGACCATGAGCCTAGTGAGACTCTAACTCTATGGAAAGTACATGGAAGCAGAGTGATAGGGCGTTAGCTACAGTTGTCTGCCTTTGGCAAGATATGACAAGAAAGAGGGGTGCTTAGATGAAAACTGATTGATCTTCTAGAAGAGACAGAGTACTAAGGAATTCTAGAGATCAAGGTCCTTTCAGCATTAGAAAAGCTGACTGGTCCTAGATCCTAAATAACAGGAGATAAGGCTGGAAAAAATTTTAAGTGACAGAGGCACTAAAAGATTTTTCAGTGAAAAAAAAAAGGGACCCAGTCTTTTTGCAAAGATTAGATTAAGGGTTTTAACCTTGCCATTCAAACATTTTGTTTCAGATACTCTCAAGATAGCCGTTCTTAGGTTGAGAATGTGGAGTATTTGTATGAGGAAACGGAAGAAATCATTCTTGAGAAATATATGGGAAAGAATCAGACCGTGAAATTTTGAATGTGAAGCTAAAAGCAAATACATCAGAAAAGCCTACTGAGTTTTTAAGGGAATTGTAATGTTAATGAAACCACATCCCTGGACTAAAAATGACTGAGCAACCATCAAGCTCCCAGAGTTTCCCTAGCAGAAAGCACAGATAACTTATCTTTTTGGTTTATAGGTTGCTGGACCATGAGGAGCCCCATTTGAACCTGGTGGAAAGGCCTATGCATCACGTGGAGATCTTAGATCCCTTTCCTTTCTCTAATAAAGTACTCTCCACCATGTGTGTAATCATTGATTTCATAGCCCCATTCCTGACAAGTACACTAGATAAGTGAGAGGAAAAACTTTCATTGACTTCAGTGAATATGTTTCTTAATAGTATAAAATTTCAAATTTCATATTTGTTAGATAGCTTTAGGGATTAAATGGGCCAAGGCAGTGCTTGAAAAATGGGAATTGTAACTTGGCCTCGTTTTCTTTAAATTTATTCTGAGCTACCCTAAATTTAAATTCTGTTGAGTAAATTCACGCTGCCAATTTTTTGATGTTCTATTCTCATAGCAACAGGCTGTGATGTCAGAGAGTTATTTTATCACAGAATTTATCCAAAAAAAGATCCTAGGCTGTGAAGCAGAAAGCTCTAATTTAACTTTATGTTATTCAGCAATCATCTTAGGTAAATAAAAATGGAAACAAAAGACTCCAAATAATAGTTTATGTGAACATTTTTATTAATAGTTGCCACTTTACATCAGTGGTTGGATGTTTTTAAAATAGTACTAAAAAGCATTATTACAGATCTAAGCAAGACTGTTTCCTGCAAATAAAAGGTAAGCTAAACCATACACACAGTAAAGAAAGCAGCATCAAAACATCTAAAAGAATTATCAGCATCACTATAGAGCAGTGGTTCTCAACCTTCCTAATGCCACGACCCTTTAATACAGTTCCTCATGTTGTGAACCCCATAAAATTATTTTCGTTACTACTTCATAACTGGAATTTTGCTACTGTTGTGAATCGTCATGTAAATATCTGATACGTGTTTTCCGATGGTCTTAGGCGACCCCTGTGAAAGGGTCATTCGACCCCTCAAAGGGGTCACGACCCACAGGTTGAGAACCACTGCTATAAAGGAAAAGATTACCTATTCATATGTTTTGAAATTTTATATACTAAGAACCTAGCATATTTCATTACACTGAAAGGCCAAATTAAAAGTACTATCATTAGCAAACAAATCACATAATGTGGGATAGGTGCAATAGACTTCATTAAGATAGCATTCTGTAAAGCTTGTTTACAAACTCACATGCCAGGGCAATTAGTAAAATGGCGTGGGTGTGAGGCTGGGGTACTCACATGCCTTACCTATAACAGTCTAGATGGGCTGGATTAGGCCTGAGCAAATAATTTGTTTACTTGCTCACACTAAATGTTGGTCAAGATCAGCTGGGAACTGTTAGTCTTTAGAGCAGCTACTCTAGAACATTATAGGTTGTTATGGGAGAGGAAAAAGGATGCACAGTGCATTTTACTGATTCCAAGGAGAATTTCCTTGCCTGAATTTGAAAGATAGAAGGCATGGTCGTCATTAGTACTGTTCTCAAATAGTCTACAGCTCTCTTTCCTTTTGTGCACAAGGTACAGTTGCACTTAGCTGACCACTTGCACTTAGATGTGACCATAGGACTTGCTTGGCCAATAAAATATGAATGGAACTGATGTGCAGATTTTAAGAGCCAGTATGTGCTTTGTCACATGGTTTTTTTTCTCTCTCAGTACTAATAAGCTATATTGTCAAAAAAAAATTGTGACTAATCAAGAGAATTCATATCAGGCAATTACAAACCAAAGCTCAAGAAGTAGAAACAATTTACCAAAAAGTATAAAACATCACAACACTATACTTAAAAATTCTCCCAAGACTGGTGTTCTCTTTATTTTAAAAGAACAGGTTTAGATCTCTGCCATATCTCCTGCAATCCTTGCCTTTGACATTACAATATGTCAAATAGTTAACTTTTATATTAAAATTTAAATATATAATGAAGCACCAGCATTCAAATAAATAGTATTTAACATCTGAAATTAAAAATATTTACATTAATCAAAGTGTCTGTACTTCCTTATAATGAAATGCGAAAGTATTATCTGCAAGGAGCTCCACGCTTTGATTTTGCTCTCCTTTCATGTCTGTTTCTGGTTCTCTTCGTTGTGAAGATTGGGGAAAATCATCCACACGTTATCACATCTCTGACTTGTTTATCTCCTCAGCCATGCCGAGGATTAGCTGGGGGAGGGAGGTGGGAAGAAGTGCAGGTGTAAGAATGATCTTCAACTGTAACTTATAAATCAAACACTGCCTCGCTCTGTTTTTCTGTTTCCCTCTGTATTTTCAGTGCACAAGGTACAGTTGCACTTACCTGCCCACTTGCCAGTAGAATTGACTGCAGGAAGAATTGGCTTCCTGTGATAACCAGGAGTAATGGTTAGCATTCCTCACTGACTTAGGAAGAGTCAGAAAAAATTGAATTCCATTTATAAAATAAAATAAATGGGGGAAATACATTTAAGTATTTCCTTTTGAAGTGGTTCAGTACAGGTCTTCCCAAGATGCACTAAGTTGACACTTGAATTATTTTGAGCTGAAGGCAGTTGGGATCTGGTGGGCTCAGGAGAAACTTCTACCTCTCCTTTAATTACCTAAAAGAATCTAAATTGGTGGACCTTGTCCATAATAAGAGTTACTACCAAAAATAACTTTTTAATGACCTATTTATAAGGCAGGGTAAACACCTAATTACTGAACATCTGTTCTTACAACCCTGCCAATGACTTTCTTCCACTCTGGAGCCCTAACTCACCTTATTCTTAGCAAATAATGTCATATATACTTCATTTTGGCTTTCTGTGTGAATCTCTCATGTATATGGGGCCTCTGACTTTCCTATGTATGTGGGCTTCCCATACACATATATAGAATTAAAGTTAGTTATTTTCTCTTGTTAATCTGTCTCATGATGGTTTAATTATGAAACCAGACAGCAACCTAGAAGGGTAGAGGAAAAGCACTTCCTCGTCTAAAAGTTGAACATGAAATGTCATATTTGAGTGTATATTTTATTATACTGTGATTGAAATCTGTAAATATCATGCTGTAGAGTATGTTTTAGCTTTTCTAAGTCTAAGAGGAGGTTCTGAGATGTCACTCATGTTCTGACCCCCAGCACTGTCCAAGAATAGTAACTAGATGATTATTGCTTTAATATGAAAAATGATATAACAATTCTATGGTATTTCTTTAAATTGAATCAGTATAAAGAGTGTATTTAATAAGTAGGGCGATGTTTTATGCTGAACATTGTCTTCAATATTATTTGCCTAATATTTGTCAAACATTACGGATAAAAAAAGAAAAAACCTTTTTCTCCTAGTTACTTTCATAGAATTCAAGCAGATACCTTAGAGATTATCTAGAACAGTGGACCCCTGGGGAAACTTCAGACATTTTCAGGGGTCTGTGAGGTCATCCATTTTTCACCTCCATCCAGTTTTACTTCAGAATGTCCTTGAAGGAGTAAATACTAATTTTATCAGATCTCACAACTTCAGTGCAAGTCATTTCAGTAACACGAATGATGAAATACGCATAAAGCACTCTGCTGCATACTGAAGTGCAATGGTTGTCCTAAGGAAAAGATCAAGTTGTGTGATTGAGTTGTAATCTAAACTAGCAGCTTTTTTCATGGAATACCATTTCTACTTGAAGAATGACAGATGAACTATGCTTATTAAGACTTGAGTATTTAGCAGACATTTTTCTCAAAATGAATGAAATAAGCCTCTGGCTCAGTTCAGGGACGGGAAGATGACTGACTAGACCAAAAATCCTATGAGGGCAAGGACTCCCTTCTCGAATATAATTCATGACTTGGCGCGTAGCAGCATGCAGTAAATATTTTTAGAAGATCGTTATTGAATTCAGAGTCTTTGATGAATATTGGGATAAATGACCAGCAGTTTGGTAATTTATTGTGATGCTATGGGGTAGAAAATGAGGAAACTTGATGTCATTTATTTCCTCAGTATTTTGTGCTTTTCATAAAGTAAGTTAACAAGTATTTTTGGATGTTTTGGTTATTTTACAAATGTGGCTTGTGTTATGGTAATGATTGTGATGAAAATCGGTGGTTAAAGTTCTGAAATTAATAATAGAGTGACAAAAATAACGGTGGGAAACTAACCAACACAGAAAGGAGCGGCAGGAGATTGAGAAAGTAAGTCAGCATTGTATTGAACTCCTATTTTTTATTATTCTCTTTAAAAATTTATTTTTAAATAGTAATCTCTGAAATTCTCGTAACAACCTAGCCAGTATTTCCCCATTTTAGAGACGTGAAACCTGATGCCGAAAGTTTATTGCCATCTGGTGCAGGTAGAGAGGGGCTCCTAAATCCAGCTTGCGCTGCTGCACTTGAAGTCCAGCTCTTCTAATTATGTGTGATAAGAAATCCGTAGAAAGAACAACAGTCAGGTGTTGCTACCTAAGACACTTGTGCGAACCCCGTGCAATCGATGATTGCGGCGAGCATCTAAGCGACTCCGAGGTGGTCGATGTCTCCCAGAGCTTTGCGTGCGCGTGCCCGAGAAGGTAACGTCGCCGCCGCTGTGCTCCGTCGCCATAGCGACTGCCCGGGCAACCGCCGAGCTCTGCGGGCCGCGGCGGGCTTGCTTGGAAAGAGCTCTGCTCCCCACTTCCCTCCGGACGGTTTTCTTCTTCCTCCCTTCTTTCCTGTCCCTCCCCGCAGCCCCCCCGTCCCCTCTCGCCCTTTGCGCCATCATGGCCGGAGGAAGCGGGGACGTTCGGAAGCTTTTCATCTTCACGACTACCCAGAATTACTTCGCACTGGTGTCGGAGCCCTGGGACCAGACACTGCTCTCCAACAGCCCTGAAATCAACAACTTCTTGGATGACGGGAACCAGATGCTCCTCAGAGTGCAGCGCTCCGACGCCGGAATCAACTTTTCCAACACGGTGTGTATGGTTCCCTGCACCCCAGCCCTGAGCTCCCTTTACGTCCTCTGAGCCACAGGAATGTGGGGTCCCTCTTCAGTCTTCCTCGTCGGATCCTTTGCTGGAGCGAAAGGCTGTCCCGGCCTTTAGCTGAACTGTTTGTTCTCTGGCTTCAGCACACAGTTTCCAAGCTTGCATCCCACCTGACCAAAGGAGGTTGCATGTCCACGTACTTGAACAGAACAATTATATTCTTTTCTAGATTTCCCTCCCTAAAAACCACAGTTTGGTTATAACAAAACAACCCCCCCAACCCCATTTACCTTATTTAATTATTCAGAAATACTTTCCTTCTCTTTTGAGGTTTTTTGAAGCCAATTCTGGTGTATCTCTTTTGGGGTTACACACTGAGTTTAAATTTACTCAAGGGAAAGATTAGTTAGGAATTTAAATCTTTTACGAAATGATGATACAGAATTTAAATCCCGTTTTAATTTAATGCGCTGCTACCTCCATTGGCAGGGTTGTTTAAGAATGGTTGCGTTTGTGATCAGAAAGTATATGTAAGTTTTATATATATACACACACATATTTGTTACACACACACACACACACACACATATATGTATATTATGGGTTGTAGTGAAGATGATAAACCTTCGTAACGTCCCTGGTATATACACATTGAAAGAGCTCAGTTAAATGGATGAAAGACAAATCATAGCCATATTTTTAAATCTCTTCCTCTCATGTTCACCCATACCTCTCCGTCTAACAGAGTATTTGTCATGCAGCCAGCACCGAGTGCATTTTTGTAGGATGATGGAATCATTCGCTGTGAATCTTTAGTTTTGGCTTTAATTCAGTTCTATTCAATACACTTTTATTTTGAACTCAGTATATGCCAAGCACTTGCTAGGCTTGAATTTATGAAGATAGAAAAAGGAGTATCACAACTAACATTTATTACCTTTTTACACTGTCAGGCACTTGTGGAAGCACTTTATACATAGTGCTCATTAAATACTCACGACAACATGGTAAGATAGGAACTATTTTAATTTCCTAAGTGTTAACTACTCCACTTCTCTAGTAGGTAGTACAATTCAGAATAGGACCCCCAACTTCTGCTTTGCAGAGCCTCTGTCCAGTGGCCTGCAATGACGTATGTATACTCAGCAAATTATACAATTAGGGCACACTGTTTGGAAATGCCATTGAAGTTTAGAAAGAGTGTAATGGGAAAAACAAGATTCGTGGGGGTATGAATCTGTGAACATCTTGGGTTGGATATTGAAAATTGACGCTATCCTTTTTCAAGTGAATGTCAACAGTAGAACCCAACACTGTTTTTGATTTTTAGTCATACACCACACAACAGAGTTTTAGTCATATCTGAAAATGTTTTATGTCTTAACTTGTAGGTTAGATGTCTGAGAGTCAGCATGATTTAATCAATAAGTTAATAAATTAGCAGATATTTATGGAGTGCCTGTTGTAGGTCTGGCACTGTCCTGGGTTCTGGGGATAATGCCATGAACACAAGAGAGTCTGTCTTCAAAGAGTAACATTTGAGTGGACAAAGATAGGCTAAACTCATACACATAGATACATAATGTGACATAATTTTGAGTGTTGGTAAGTGCTGTTAAGATAAACATAATGTTGAAGCAGTGATGGGATGGCAGAGGGAATTGTATTAAAACAGAGTGGGAGGGAATACCTGTCTGGATTAGTGACCTTTGAATGATACCTTGTAGGCTTACAAACAAGTTAAGGGAAGAGCGTTCTAAGCAAAAGAAATAGTAAGTACCAAGGTTCTGAGCTGGATCTTACCTTGGTTTCAAGGGGCAGGAAAAGAAATCTGGAGTGATTGTTGGAGTTCAGTCAGGGGCTGGCCGTTCAGGACCTGGTACACCATTTAGATTGAATAGGAAGTCACTGGTAATCTTAAGCAAGAGAGATATGTGATTGGGTTTATGTTTTAGGATAGAGGTTGACAAATTTTCTGTAATAGGCCAAATAATAAATATTTTAGGCTTTGCAGGCCTTAAGGTCTCTGTGACAACTCCAGCTATGCCATTGTAGTCTGAAAGCCACTGTAGGACACGTGTAAATGAGTATGACCTCATTCTAGTAAAACTTGATGGACACTGATATTTGGATTTCATATAATGATCAGGTCAGGAAGTATTATTTTGATTAAAAAAATGTAAAAATCACTTCGCAACAGCAGCTGTAGCCACCTGGTCCTTTGCTTTAATTCTGACTTTAGCTGGGAAAAAACTTACTGTCCTGATGGTGCTCCCTGGACCCTTGGCCAGTGACAATAGTTGCTGTTTTTGGAGTATGTTAATAGAATGTGTCTTTTCTAAATTTTCTTCTTCCAGATAGGTGGGAGGAGGAAGTGCAAGGGTATGCGCTACTTAATTACTAAAGAGGGAATATTTCAAATCTAGGGATCTGTAGCTTGTTATCCTACTGCTTCTAATTGGAATAAAATGATAACCCTAGCTATAGAATTCTAATGTCTGAAAAGGAGAGTTTGAGTGATGCAGCTACACCACTAAATGCCAGTTCCTTCCTAGCAGCTGAAAAAAATACAATGATTAGGAAAGAAGAAAAGTAGCAAGTATTAGAGCATGAATACTCACTCATCTTTAAGGGGTTTTCATACACAGCAGTGAACTTGCTTGAAAGCCTTTCAACACATAGACTTCTCTTCCTGGAAAAAGAAATGATAGCAATTGTGAAAATGTGTATATAATGCAAAAACTTCTTTTAGTCAGTGTACTTTTCAGCTAATAAGTAATTACTATTAACTGACCCATTTTAAACATGGCTGCTTTAGCGAATTTAGCTCATTCAGTTTCAATTTTAAATATGCTAGTCGCCTGACAATTTAATAAAAAAATTTGATGCTCAAATACTGGAAGGAAAAATTTTTGGTTCAGGTAAAGATGATTTTAAGAGAGATAACTGAGTTCTTTTTGGTAGTTTTGAGTTGATGTACAAACTTAGAAAACCTCTTTTAAAATGCTAGTTTCAGGTAAGGGTAATCAACATCCTTGTTATAGACCCTCTGGAGTAGAGTGGAGAAGTATTGTACTCACCAGTGTGTAGCTGGGGCACACAGCGCTGATCTGAATCTGGCTAGAGTGGAGTAGTTAGCAGTGTATGTCATCAATATTTATATAGCACTTTCTGTTTATAAATCACTTACCCAAGTAGCTTTATGGTATAATCCTATGGTAAGTGGGGAAACTGTCTAAAACCCAGGTATTCTTAAGGAACAGAGATAGATTGGCTGTAATATACTGTATAATTATTTTTAGTATATGTGCTGTTGAAGCGAGCACTATACTGTATAAATATTTTAAAGTAACTATTTCCCCAGGGATAAAATTATAGTGATACAGCATTTTAGGGAACCTTTCAAATATTAACTTTTATGAAGATAACATTAAAAATCACTTGTTTATCACTTCAGATTGATTTTGCTGATACCAAAGATAAAGTGCTGGTGTTTTTCAAGCTGCGACCTGAAGTAATTACCGATCAGAATCTACAGAATAACATTCTTGTTTCATCTATGTTAGAATCACCTATAAATTCCCTTTATCAAGCAGTTCGGCAAATATTTGCACCACTGTTGTTAAAGGTGAGTAATGTAAAATAGCTTCATGGTCATTGTTTTTTTGGTCATTGTTTTTTTTAACCTAGGTTATTTGACTAAATGTTTTCATAAACACAAACAAAATTTATTATTTTATTTACTGTTATCATTAGTATTTCAGTTTTTTTATTCAAATCTTTAAAAACATTTTGTAAAGTAAGCTTTGTTGACAGATACAGAAATTGGAAAAAGATATAAAATGCACTTTACATCAGCTCTTACATTGCCATAAGGACTTTGTTTCTCCCTTATGAGATATAGTTTGTGTCAGGCTTGGAGTGAAATAGGCAGACTTGGACTTAGTTCTTGGATAGAGTTTTAGGAAGCCAATTTGATTGACAAGCTTTTGATCAATGTGTGCTCTTGTCTGTTTTTATTTAGGATCAAGAATGGAGCAGAAACTTTGATCCCAAACTTCAGAATCTTTTGAGTGAACTAGAAGCTGGGTTGGGCATAGTTCTACGAAGATCAGACACTAATTTATCAAAATTGAAATTTAAGGAAGATGACACACGAGGTATATAACCATAACCTAATTAAAGAAAGTCAAACCTATTGTCTTATTACAACATTCATAAATTAATATATTTCTTCACAGATTTATTTCTACACTTTTCAATCTTCTCTGAGTCTTAAGCTTCTTTTAAATAAATAGATCGATATGGATTTGAAGAAGAGGAATATGTAATCTTTAATGATGTTCAGTTCATGCGAATAGAAAATGTAGTTGATTCTTATTATTAGCAGTAGTTATATTAGCGAATTCTGAACCATATACCTCCTTGTGGGTAATACAGGTTTAGGTTCCTGTGAGCCTCTAGTCATAGCATTTTTTTCAACTGCTCAACACATAATCTTGGTATATGCGTGTTTCTGTTTGAAGACACCTTAATGTATATTGTTGGTTAATTAACATTGACCTCATGGTGGATGTCACTGTAACTCATGCCTGAGTGAAGCTTAGCTATTGTCTCTGTGAGGCACACCAGGCACATCCCAGGATGCCTGTGCTGGGAACACTGCACAGCTCTTAAGCACTATGCTTGGGGTGCATTTTAAACAGCGGAATCACCAAAGGAAAGTACAAAAATGTGAGAAAGGTGGCAGCAGATAGACTGCAAAAAGGACTTTTGTGCACCAGAAGACAGAGACAAGAAGACAGTGCCTCTTCCCAAAGTCAACTGGGAACCTGTGTGTAGGGAGACTCCAGTATTTCCCTGCTCTGCACATATCTGCGAATGACTACAAAAAGCACTGCGAGTGTTGATTTTAAGTTACTAATAAATGTTAGCAAGCACATGAATGTTAGCAAGTAGGTGGAATATAGAATTCACAAAAATGAGGACTGATCCTAATTGTGTACTTTGCAAAGGTAATAATAGGCCGTTGACTTTTATAAAATATATTTTCAGAAACATGTTTTATCTGAAGGTCATTATAATTTTATTATAGATAAATTATTATACATATGAACAGTTAATATGAAATGCATGATATATGCCCATCATTATTTTAAAATGGCAGATATAGAGTTGAATAGTAGATTAGGTGCTTTTTGAATTTCATAGACCCAGGGAAACTAGTGCGTTTATTTCTAGCATGTGATTAGACAAGTAGAGATTTTCTAGTTCATTGGGAAATTTAAAAGCAAATTTAAAAGTAAAACTCTTTATTTATTAAATTATAATAATTTCCAGTTTGGGTAATATCCCATATCATGAATGGATCTGGAATTAAATTTCAGAAAGCCTAGTGTTGAGAGATGTTAGAGACAGTCTGACAGTATACGTATGAATGGTTTACAAAAGCATATGGCCATCAAACTGAGCAGTAGACATGATGTGAAGTATAAATTTGGTGCTCTTGTTTCCAGTGGATTTAAGTAAGAACTTTCTGTTGATAGAAATTGGAAACCTTTTTTCGGTACATCCTCAAGAATACAGGAAATACACAAAACCAGTGTAATGAACCAGGTAACTTTCTGGCTTTTCATTTTTAATTGATACTTTTTTTTCTCTTTTTCTTTTTTCAGGTATTCTTACACCAAATGATGAGTTCCAGTTTTGGATAGAACAAGCTCATCGTGGAAATAAACAGATTAGTAAAGAAAGAGCCAATTATTTTAAAGAATTATTTGAAAGAATCGCAAGAGTATGTGATTTCATACGTAGTTATATATTAGACTTTTGATAAAAATACTTTAGGATTCTATTTTCAATAGATTTACCTCTGTTTTAAAATCATTACTTGATGGTTGTGAATAAGATATATCCTTCATATATAGCAGGGTTTACTTAAGGTTTGTATTTAACCTGAGTACAACTTAGGAATCCACACTTTTCAAAATTTAAAATCTTATCTCTAGTGAATATTTTTTCTCAAAACGTAATTACTTTTCTGCAGGTAGTTAGGGAAAAACAAAAACCTAATATACTAACAGAAGTGTATCCATGTGGAGGTATATGTTCTTTTGAAAGAATGTTCACTTTATTCAAAAGAGCATTTTGAGGTAATCTAATATATGAGGTTGGACCATTAGTTTCACGAATTCATCCTAGAAAAAGTGCTTTCTACCTCATTGCTGAATATCACTATGGTCACCTTCAAAGTACTCCCCTTGGGAAGCTGTGCCCTAATACCAACGCCTAGTCTACCCTTCAAAGCAATTTTGGAACTCTTTCTGGAATGGCCATCAGAGCTGTCATCATACCCAAAATCTGACAAGTTCACAAACTTGCCACCATGCACTTACGTTGGCAGCATTGTACAAACAATTTGGTAGGGTGTCATAAGTTCCAAAATTGCTTTGAAGGCTGGACTAGGCACTGGCATCCGTGCATAGCTTCCCAAGGGGAGTACTTTGAGGGTAACTGCATTGATAATTCAGCAGTGAGGTATGCAGCACTTTTTCTAGGTTGAGTTTGTGAAATTCATTGTCTGACCTCATAAAAGTCTTAGTTTTATACTTACTTAACTGATATACAGAGAGGTTAAATTCAGTGACGATTTTAATTATGGTTATAAACAGTATGTTCTTTTCAAAATAAATATGTAGTAATTTTCTATTGATTCCCAATATTACTTCAATAATAAAATTTTAATGAAGTGTTTGCAATGGTTTTAAGCTCATTTTGTAGCAATGATGAACTGTGCAGTAATAATCCTTATACTGTGATTATATATTATTGGTAAAATTATGCAACATGACTGAATAAAGATATGGCAACTACAGTGGGTAGTGTATATGATGATCAGGCCACTTCGACTGGGTAAACAAAAGAAGTGAATCCAAATTTAAAGAAAATTAAGCCAAGAGTAGAAAGAAATGAATAGACTTTTTGCAGTTCTTACTTTTCCTTCTGGCTTTCGTGAAAGTTATGTTTGTGAAGGAACTTACCGTGCATTTGCATAAAGAAGTAATAAATCATCTGGTAGAAAAAGGAGAAAGTAATATGGCGGATATTAGAGGTGTAGCAGTTGAAAAAGTCTGAGAAAATTTTGATTGTGTTGCCCAAGGTATGCTTATGATTATGTTAAAAGATGAGTGTGTTTTGGTTTTAGGAGTTTTATAGTTTGGACAGTCTATCCTTACTGGACGTGGTAGACTTGGTCGAGACTACTCGGGATGTTGTCGATGATGTGTGGAGACAGACAGAGCACGATCCTTACCCTGAGGCACGAATGTTACATCTCTTAGACATCATAGGTACTAGTGAAGAAATAAACTTTTTAAATTTTGGAAGCCTGTCTTATTTTGTTTTCTGTTTCTTTTTCTTTAAGTCTTGAAGTGCTTCTTAATGTAGTAATGGATGCTTAAGTAATGCTCAAAGCAAATCATATAGGATTGTTTAAATAGATAGTTGTTTATAGTTGGTTACTGTAACTTGGTAGGTGCCAAATTCTTTGACCATTAATACAGCTAAATTGGCCTAGATTTTTTAGTCCCTAAATTAATGTTTATTAATTTAAACTTTAATAATGAACTGAAAACTTCTCTAATATTATATTGCCTTGTCTGTCAATATTAAAAGTACAAACTTTTTTGATCCTTCTCTTTATTCTAAGGCAATATTAGACAAATACATGAAAGTGTATAAGTATATTTATTGCAGCATTATTTGTAGCATGAGTAGAAGCAAATAGCAATTGAGAATTGGTTACATGATGTTATAAACATACTTTAGTCTTGCAACCTTTAATGTATATACTTGTATATTTCACACTTGAAAGATGTAGATTATGGATTGCAAGTGCAAAAATATTTGTTTGAAAACTTTGTCATCGACACTGAGCTTAAGGGTGTGCATGCGGTATTTCGTAGTTTGCTGATTTGTATATTATTTTAATTGTCACAAGCTTGTATTCTGTAATTATTTGGTAAAAAGACATTTCCATGAACAAGTTTTCTGTATGTTTTATTAGGTGGTTCATTTGGAAGATTTGTTCAGAAAAAGTTGGGAACTTTGAACCTCTGGGAAGATCCTTATTATCTTGTGAAGGAAAATCTGGACGCTGGTGTTTCGGTTTGTGAACAGTGGGTGGTTGCCTGTAGTCACTTAACAGGTCACGTGTGGCCGCGCTACGTCCCGCACCCATGGAAAAATGAAAAATATTTCCCTGAAACAGTTGGGAAACTTGGCAAACGCCTTGAAGAGGTATCATTTGATTATTCGGCTGTCTTTACGTGGGAAGTAGGTCCCCACTTGTTTGTGAATGTATTTTATAAATAATAAGCACTACACATCTGCTAGAAATGATTTTTTTTCTTTTGGGAGCAGGTAAGAGTTAAGTTTCATGAGATAATGTAACGCCGTCATTTGGCGCAGTGCCAGGTCTACAGTGGACATGAACTAAGCTGGTGTCCCCCTTCTTTGTTCTTTGGGGGTGTGTAACTGGTTGGCTTGTACATGGTGAACTTCTGTTTTGTTCTTCTTTGTTACAAAAAAGATAATCAACCCACTTGTCCATGTGTGGAAGCTTCCAGACATTCCCTTGGCTATTGAAATTGTTTTTAAACAGGGGCAGCTTTTTAGGGGATACTCAGTGGCAATACTTTAAAGAGCTGCTTAATTTTCATAATTTACAGTAGTTTCAGTGTAGGACTTCACATATTTAGTTTGAAGGAATAGGCAAAATGAGATAATGCAAAGATTGCCTAGCTGACTTTTTCCTTTTCTGCTTAGGGGAACCATAGTTCTTAGGGGATTTTTTAAACCCTTTTTCATCATGAAGATTTTCAAATATACATAAAAGTAAAATGGTATAATGAATGCCAGTGTATCCACCACTCAATTTCAATAACTACTGACATTATCAGTAATTATTCCATATTTGTTTCCCCTGCCTTTTTTGCTGGAGTATTTTTAAAGCCAATCCAAGAAATCATACTTTCACCCTTAAAACGTAGCCACAATCCACTATCATATCCAACAAAATTACAGGAATTTCTTAATACAGTAATTTTCTTAATACAATCCAATGTTCAATTTTTCTGATCATCTCAGAAAAGTTTTAAAAGTAGGTTTACTTAAATCAGGCTGCTCCATAGGTGCTCCCATATAGTTCTTTCCCACTTTTAGTTTGATAAGTGGGTTCAGGTATGTTTAGCCTGATCCATCTGTTACAATGTTTTCCATTAATTTTTTTCTTAATAATTTTAGCAGCCATTGATGATAATGGTTCTTTTTTCTGCATTTATTAGTCAAGGTGGAAGAACTAGTTCTCACTTTTTTTGTTTGCCTTGACATATGATTTGTATAGTAATGGCAGTATAGACAATTACTGCTTTCCTTTCATTTTTAAGTCTTTAGAACAATGAATAATATGTTAATGTCGTAGTAAGTTCCATAGGCTAACAATGAAATGTTTTTTAGTAGTGATTATGAATGCATGAGTTTTTTATTTTTATTTTTATTTTTATACACTATTTATTTTGACATTCAATATTATTTTACATTAATTTTAGGTGTACAGCATAGTAGATAGACATTTATATAATTTAAAAAATGATCCACTGACTAGTCTAGTATCCACCTGGAACTATGCATAGTTATTACCATATTACTGATTATATTCTCTATGCTTTACATCCTCAAGACAATTTTGTAACTACCAACTTGTACTTCTTAAAGCATTCATCTTTTTCACCCTGTCCCCAACCCCTCCTATCTATCACCCAAATAAATCTAGGACCTATGTAACCCATACACAGTTATTACAATATTATTGACTATATATTTTTTTCTTTGTGATTTCTGCTTATTTAATTTATTTTTATTTTATTTATTTATTTATTTATTTTTAATTCATTTTTATTGTTAGACTTATTGGGGTGACATCTGTTAGCAAGGATTATTTAGGTTTCAGGCTTACAGTTCTACAGTGCATTGTCAACTTGTTGTATAATAATTTCACCACCTAATGTGACTTCTCTTTCCATCACCTTATATTTAGCTTCCCCCCCTCCTCTCCCACCCCCTCCCCTTTCTCCCCTCCCTAACCCACTCGTCCCCAAATAAACATATATTTATTTATTCTTTTAAATTCATTTTTATTGTTAGACTTATTGGGGTGACATCTGTTAGCAAGGATTACATAGGTTTCAGTCATACAATTCTACAGTGCATTGTCAACTTGATGTATAATAAGTTCACCACCTAATGTGACTTCTCTTTCCATCACCTTATATTTTATATTTTATGTGTTTCCATCCATTGTAGTAGTTATTATATTCAAATTGTTTCATGTTTGGGCAGTGAGTGCCCCCTTTAAGTTGGCTCTTATATCAATTTGACATGAATCCAGTATTTCTTTGATAATTTCCTTACTTTCTGGACCCCCCAAAATGTATCAGCCTATCTTGTACATTTTCTGTCTTCTACCTGGAATTAGTCATTTATCTAAAGATCCTGGTTCTTTTTAGTGAAAATGGTATTTAGCAACAAAAACCTGCTTAAGGAAGTGTTCAGTTTTCCTTAGTTATCAGTGCTTTATAGTCCTCCTCAATAAGTATTGTAAATTGGTGTTTTTGTTTTTAGCAAGAGAAAAATAAATCATGAATTTTACTGATATTTCCAACTGAAATAGATGATGATAGTGTTTTTACTTAACCTTTTGATTGTTGGTGGAAATTTTAAGTAGAAAATACAATAATTTTGTTTTCCTGCTTTTTGTAATTTATACATAATAGTGTTGTTAACAATCTCATTATCAGAAGTGCAATTTAATGCAAAATTATGAAAATCAGAAGTACTATATTAAGGAAGAGAGATGTTAAAACTTAAATGATCTTTAAGCATAGATTGAAAATATTTAGATTTTATGTATTTTCACTAGATTTGAGTGCATTGATAGTAGTGTGATAATACATTTTATGTCTTTGAGTATCACTTTGGTTATTGATGAATAGTAATTCTCAAAATTTTAGTTTCAGTTTTATTGTTCATTTCAGGTAATCTCATTAAAGAAATTTTTGCCCAGTTATCTTTAGTTTGTACACTTATTTTCACTGATTTCTTGATTTAAATAAATACGTTGTTTTAATATTTTATGTTTTAGGTCTTGGCCATTAGAACAATTCATGGGAAGCTTCTCTATTTTTTACCTGCTGGTGAAGAGAAAATCACCTGCCTTGCTCGAGTATTTGAACCTTTCACTGGCCTGAATCCCGTGCAATATAATCCATATACAGAGGTTGAATATATATGTGTTTCTCTATATAATTTCCTGTCTATGTTGTTTTATTTTAAAGGCAGATTTTAAAACATTAAAGTCTAACAATACTGGTCATTTGTTTAGCCTTTGTGGAAAGCTGCAGTGTCTCAATATGAAAAAATCATTGCACCTTCGGAACAAAAAATAGCAGGGAAATTGAAAAATTATATTTCAGAAATTCAGGATAGTCCACAACAGGTAACGTATTGAAATATTTCACTTTTAATATTTCCCCTAAGCTATTTTAGGAGATACATATGTTTACCAAGTCTGTCCACTTTTATTTTATTTTCTATTAGCTCCTTCAAGCATTTCTGAAATATAAAGAGTTGGTGAAGCGTCCAACTATAAGCAAAGAATTGATATTAGAAAGAGAAACTTTACTGGCAAGACTTGTGGACTCAGTGAAAGGTAAAAGTTTATCAGCGATAGAATGTTTGCTTGAGAAAACATTTTTGTAGGTTACTTTTTTCTTCGTGGTATACCATATATGATTAAGACCATTTTATGACATCTTTATGCTGAAGACTAATTAGTTTACCGTTTCTTTCATATGTGATGAATTTTTTAAATGAACTGGTTATTTTCTTTCTCTGTCTCACTTGGTATGATAAGGTCCCTTAGCTTCAGGGACCTTATCACATCAAGTGAGACAGCATTTAACATATTTCCTGAATGCAGCATTTTCATAGTGCTTGGGACATGGAAGGCATTTCGGAAATCTTTGCAGCAGGTGTGTAATCATTCATTCGACTTACATTTTACAGACTTCCGATTGGACTTTGAGAGTCGGTGCCGAGGAGTTCCTGGTGAAGTGTCTGGACCACTCTCTGGCAAAAACCTTTCAGAAGTTGTCAATAATATAGTTTGGGTTCGGCAGTTGGAACTGAAGGTATTCATTTAATAAAAGTTGAAGAATCCAAAATGTGAAATATGCTAAATTAATATCCAAGGCAGTCTAGAACTGTAGTGAAAACATTAAAAACCATTCTCTGTTTTCCTTGGCATAGCCATCTAATTTTCATGTGAAATGTAGAATTCTGAAAAAGTGAGTTGCGGAGATTCTAATGGTTCTGTTCATTCCTTGTATAGAGAGATAATTATCAAATCACTTATCATTCTGCTGTTCTCTGTAAGTGCCTTTAAAAAAATATTTAAGAGGAAAGCGTCCTTTACATGAAACGACATATTATTTTCAAAATCATCGTAGTTGCAAAGTCTGTCTGCAAGTATGTTTATGTAAGTAAATCATTTTAGAACGAAGGATAGTTAAAGGAAAGGTAAAAGGTAATTATGGCATCGCCTAAGGTAGTGACAGCAATTTATAGATTTAAAGGACTGTTATTTTAATATCAAATCTGGTGTAAGAATGTTGTGTGCTTACTAATTAGTATGTGGTACAATATCTTACATTTGACTCATATGCTAAATATTGGTTTTAATCTGCGATGAAGAGCAAGCTGTCATAGAAGATTACAAAGGCTAGCATGAGAGAGAGTTCTGTTTATTCAAGTTTGTATTTTTGATGTTTTATTTTCTGGAATATGCTACTTAATTTTCTCAGTCACCTTTCAAGGAGCTACAGTGTTCTTTGTACAGTTTTTGAGGCAAAGGATTTCTCTCCTTTATTTGCCATTCAAATTGGCCTAATTGTTGTTGAGCTATTAACCAGAGCATTTAGCAAAGGACCCACATTACTGCTTAACATGTTTGGGGGTGTTGCCACGTGTCGCTTGAATTTCCCTTCTTACCTGTCAAATTATGCCTCTGTGTTTTGCTCTACTAAGGTTGTATAATTCAGAAGCAAAGTGGGGGTTGATATTCTTATATTCACTGGCAAATCTTCTATTTCACTGTTTATAGATGAATGGGAAAATAATTTCTGAATTATGGATCAGAGAAGGGGGCTTATTTCATGCTAATTTTCATGCTTATTTAATTCTAGATTTTAAATAATCATCTTGTAATTTGGCTTTTCAAGGTGGATGATACTATCAAGATAGCAGAGGCGCTTTTGTCTGACTTGTCTGGATATCGATCTTTCCATCGAAGTGCTAAAGATCTCTTGGACCAGTTTAAATTGTATGAACAAGAACAGTTTGATGATTGGTCCAGGGATATTCAGTCTGGTTTGTCTGATTCCAGATCTGATTTGTCGTAAGTATAAATGCACTAAAAAGTGAAATCCACCCCAAGAATCTTTTTCTTTTGCTGTTAATCCAAATGGCAAGATGGAAATAATCATCTCTGCTATATCCTTTGTCCAAACTTGCTGCTGCTGCTTAACATTTTTTTTGTTAGTGTTTGTTTATCAACTTTTAAGTCATTAAGGTTAGAACCTTTGATGTTATAGTTAGTTGACTGCCTTCCCCCTTGTTTCTTTTTTTTTTTTTTTTTGAGAAAAATAGCTTTATTTGTTTTTTAACACTTTATTTTGACATTTAACATTAGTTTATATTAATTTCAGGTATACAGCATAATGGTTAGACATTTATGTAATTAAAGAAGTGATCCCCCTGACTAGTTAGTACCCATTTGGCACTACGCATAGTTATTACCATATTATTGACTATATTCTCTATGCTTTACATCCTCATGACTAAGTTGTAACTACCAATTTGTACTTCTTTTCTTTATTGTTAAACTTATTGGGGTGATAAAGATAACTGGTTTTTTTTGGGGGTGGTTCCCTGGCTGGGAATCGAACCCAGGCCATGGCGTTGAGAGTGCCAAAGCCTAGCCACTATACCACCAGGAAACCCCCTCCCCCTTGTTTCTTATGTCTGTTCATCAGAACTGCAGATACCCATTTGGAATTAGGCTTTCCCTCTTCCATAATTTCTCGTTATTGATATTCATGTATGTTATTCTACCTTTTTACATTAATGTCATATATGCACACACACACACATATAGATACACACATTGTAAACTGTAATTTTTCACTAATTTTCAATTCCTTGTGATGGGGAGTATTTCTTCATGGTGCCCAACATAGTAAGGGTTCGGCAAATATTTATTGACCTATGTTACATGTAATTTAATTGGTCAACCTAATTAATCTAATGTGTCTTTAAAATTGATGGCCTAGAAAAAACATGTTTTTTTGTTCAGGTAAACTTGCTCCAGCATATTATTGTTTGTATTTTTAGAATCTTGTTACTTTTAAAAGTAACTTAGTCCATAATGTGAAATTAGGCCAAAAGTGGTTCCTTCTTAAAATGAATGAATAATTTTTTTCCCTTTTACCTTGATTTTTGTTGTAGAGAAAGAGATAAAATATAAAAAAATATATAAACACACATACACACACATACACACACACACACACACAGAGAGAGAGAGAGAGAGAGAGAGAGAGAGAGAGAGAGAGAGAGAGAAACATAAGTGAGGCTATCCAGAAAGTATCCAGCCATGTCATATGGAAAATAGAGGCATTTATGACTTGGTTTTTACTGGACAGTCCTTATATATAGAAAGTAATTTTTAGAAAATGAATCAAAATCTTTATTTATGGTGGATATGATGTCAGTTTTGAGTCTTAGCTGTAGGTTAAGGGATTGATTTTTCTGACTTCAAAACTGCTTGGTTAAAATACTGTTGTATTTTAGATATTACAGTTTATCATCAAGATCCGAATTGTGAGATACTATGTGAAAAAGATAACTTGAAAGTTTTATTTATTTATTTATTTTTACTTTGCGTTAATGTTATGTTTACAGAAAAGTTATAAAAGCTTTGGTGTCTTTTTTCATCAGTCAGAAGAGTGAGGACATGAAAAATAAAAAGTTACTCATTTTGTTTTCTAGTATTGAGGCTAATAGTCGAATTATGGAATTGGATCCTAATGATGGATCATTAAAAGTGCGTTATTCAGATCGGTTGGTGATTCTTCTGAGAGAAGTACGTCAGCTTTCTACCCTTGGCTTTGTTATTCCTGCCAAAATACAACAAGTTGCAAACATTGCACAGAAATTCTGCAAGCAAGCAATTATTCTTAAACAAGTAAGAAATTATATTTTCGAAAACATGGCTATTCTGACTTGAGTGCATTAGAGTATTTTAAGGGCTTTGTTTTCTACTTTTGACTTTTTTTAGGCTAATAACACCATTAAGTCTTGTGAAATTATGGTTTGCTAAATAACTGCATTGCAAAATTTGCTTTGTAAACTATAGGGAATTTATTAAAGATGTTATTTTTCATTTTAAAAGCATGTAGAAAAATAGAATATTATTTTCTTTTTTGTTTCTTCTCATTTTCATGTTACTTGCTTGCATCTTAAAGGACCTTCTAATTAAAGGGTCCTCTGCTTGCTTTTGAGGGACAGATTCCTAGGGAATTTACCAGGCTGATAAACTGGTTTCTGTTCTTGGTTATTTTCTCAATCTCCCTGTTCACACATTGCTGTCATATCATATATTCACCTGTTTAAAACCAAATATTATCACCTCATTGTTTGTCTACTTAGCATGGTACACAGGGCCCTTCTTAGTAGTGCCCTAACTATCCTTACTGGTTTTGACCTTCCCCTCTTGTTGCACCCTATGCTTCAGTAATATGAAACTTCGCTCTTCTCTGAGCTTGTCTCCATGCACTGATACCTGCTCCCTCTGATTGGAAAACCCAAAGTCATCCTTTAATTTCTAACTCAAAATTCATTTTCTATGTTGTATCTCCTTTTAGTTGATTGTTCCTTATTCTCTATGCAGTGTGCAGATCACTCTGTTTTTGTTTTCTGTTTTTTTTTTTTGTTTTTTTTTTTTTCATTTTTTTCTCACTTGATTCTTAGATCTTGGAGGGCAGGCACAGTATCTTGTGTATTTGGTCTTTCATGTACTCTTTCATTCAACAAAGATTCATTGAGCCCCTGTACTACCAGGCATGGGGTAGTGAGGACATAAAAAGGAATATGTTGCTATCATACTCTGGTGCAGGGTTGCCCAGCTTTAGCACTTGGGATGTTTTTTATTAATTGGTTTTTTCATGGATGTCATTTGCATTCTAGGATGTTTTTAGCAGTATCTCTGGAGAGTAGCATGGGTCTAGTCATGACAATCAAAAAAATCTCCAAACATTGCCAAGTGTCACCTGGGTGCAATTCAACTTTGGTTGAGAATCACTGGTCTAGTGGGAAAGAGTGAACTAAACATGATATTTAATGAGTTGTCATTAAATATCAAGCCTTCTGGTAGATGCTTTATTTGTTATTTCAGTTAATCCCATCACCGATCTAATTGGGGAGTAGATTTGTAACAGTTTTCCCAGTGCCACAAAGCTAGTAAATTTTCTGGGACTTGATACCAAGTCTCTTTAACTCCAAAGCCCAAATTTATTCTATTACAGTTCATACAGTGATGACAGACATGTGAGCAAATAGGGAACAATATTTCCCATATTATGAGTTTTATTATTATAGATGTTCAGGAAGTCCTGTGAAAGCATTAAAGGTGGTAGTTTGCAATTAATTTCCTGGGTCGGGGTAGAGGGAGTATCAGATGAATCTTTACAGAGGAGTGATGTTTGATGTGAGTCTGGAAGAGTATACATGTGTTTTCTCAAGGGCACAAGGGAAGGGGTGGGTAATCATTTCAGATAGAGGGGCTACGTACTCATATTCAAAAGTGGAGATGCTGTCTTTGTTTTGCATCCTAAGTATTTAGCCTGACGCAGTAAGAGCTCAAGAGATGAATGAGTGGTCATAATCGTATTTCTGTTTACCCCTGGAGGAACAACTGGGCAAATCCATTTACCTGTACCTTTGCTTACGAGCACGTATTTAGCTCAAGTAGGGAGTACGAAGTAGGCTGTTGGACGGACAGCAGTGTGACCGGATGCAGTAGCGCGTGTTCTCTTGCTTCCAGTTTTCTTGGTTGGACTTTTTCTGGGACCGCTCCTGTGGCACAGAATGAGTAGAGTGGGTATCACCCACCAAATAAAGCGTATTTTAATGCATACTGCTGGAAAGAAGAGAACGCTGTAAAATTAGTTATATGTTTTTTAGGCACCTGGACTGTGCCAAGAATTTTGTGAGGTGCTGGGGATGCAAAAATGGAAAGTTGTAGTAAGTCTCCCTAAACTCCTTAGGCTTTCTCCACGGTATCCACATGATCTGCTCTGAATTTCTCCTCTCTCAAACAGAGCTGAGTGTCTTCTTTTGTCCACCACTGTACCTTGTGGGTGTCTCTGTTTTTTGATTCACTGACTTACTCAACAAACATTTATCAAGTGCCTGCTGTTGCTAGACACTGTTCTTGGAGCTATCGTTCCAGTATGGAAGATAGGTAGCAAGTACATAGGTAAGTAATGCAGTGTTAGGTAATGGTAGATACTGGGAAGAAAAGTATTATAAAGTGTAGTGAAAGGATTGTGACGAAGCCTGCCATTTATACTGTGATTCAGGGTAGGCATTGAGAAAGGGTAACATTTGAGAAGAGACATGATCTCAAGTGAGTAAGAGAACCACGCAGACAGCTGGAGGGAGAGCTACTGCAGGCAGAAGGCGTGAGTGACCGCAGAGTTCCGGAGAAGAGGCTCATTTGGAACGTTAGAGTACAGCAGAGGCCGGGTTGGCGGCAGCGCAGGGAGGGAGGGATTTATGGTGGGGTGAAGGGGCAGTTTTTTATGTAAAATGTTTGTGCGGGGTAAGGACATGGATTTTGAAGTCTCATTTTATGCTTAAGTGTTTGGGAAACCACGGGAAGGTTTTAGGTAAGAGTGTTGGGATTTGGGATTTTGGATTTTATTCGGAAGTGTATTGGGAAATCACTGGAAAATTCTGAGTAAGCAGAAGGTGTGGTACGATTTATGTTTAACAAAGGACCACTCTGGCTGTTTGGAAGCCTTTGCATAGACAACAGGAGGCCCTGATGGAAAACGGAGAGACCAGTTAGGAGACTGGGGCAAGAAACGAGGGTGTTTGTGTTGGGGTGGGATTGATGGAGGTGAGGTGAGTGAAGTGGTTTTACCCGATACACATTTTGAAAGTACGTGGTCAGCAGACTTCACATCATGATGTAGGATGTGAGAGAAGAGTAAGGCCGACTCAGAGATTTTTGTTGTTGTTCTGAGAAATGATCCATCATCGTGTTACCTCCTGAAAACGAAAGAAGCAGGTTTGGAGAGTTGGAGGGATAAAGAGTTCACTTTTTTCGCACTTAACGTGCTTTACTGGTTTTTTCTGTGTTCTCGTGTGAGACTCCACTTCCTGATGCTGGGGACTAGGTTTTATAATCTTTGTTTAATACCCCTCAGGACGTGACTTGGCAAATTATAGGAACTCAACATGTATTTATTGATTGTGTATAATGATACATGCATAAATGGAATAATGGAGGTCAAAAACTGTTTTTTGTTAAATCTTAGAATTGAGAGGAGTTAGTATTTTCATTCAGACAATTAAAAATGAAGTAAAATTAAAAATTCAGTATGCTGTTTATTACCGATTGTTGCTAATTCGATTTTTATTTGTAGATGGCACATTTTTACAATTCTATTGATCAACAAATGATTCAAAGTCAGAGACCAATGATGTTACAATCTGCCTTAGCATTTGAACAGATCATTAAGGTAAATGGACTTTTCATGTTGTTATAATTAGATTTTACATGCGAAGTGTTTCTTATTTCTTAGTTTTTAAGTATATCCTTCAGGTCAATACAACCATTGATTGAAGGCTTTATTTTGCTCCCCAATGAGTTAACTTCACTTTTAACAAGTAACATTTTTTTCTAAGTGTAGATTGAAATGATTATAATGTTTCACATATTTTGGTGCTGATTTTGATCAATTGAATTAATATGTATAATTACAATTTATATGGCATTGTATTTATTTATTTACTGAAGTGCAAGGTCCTTATGTACAAGACTCTTTAGTGTTTTTCCATCACCTCCTGATTTTATAATTTAAGATTTATTTGCTCTTTATCTGTGCTTATTGAAATAGCCACACATATGAAATTAGGAAAACCCACAATAGTAAACTCTGTGTTACTATGTGACTGGTAACTTTTTGAAATCTACATTTTTCATCTTCGTCACCATGAACTATTTTAAAAATTGTGTAGAAGAAGATACACTCTTGTTCTTTTATTTGGAAGTCGGTAAGTAGATGTGCCGTGGTCCTCAGGACTCCCCCCAGGTTCTGTGATCTCCTCGGAGGACTCACAGGACTCGGGGTATAGAATACGCACAGCAGTGACTTATTACAGTGAGAGGATGCAGAGCAAAATCAACGAAGGGGAAAGTGCATGGGGAAAAGACCTGGCCAAGCCAGGTGTGGGCTTTTAAGAATCCTTTTGCGGTGGAGTCACTCGGGGTGTGATTAATTCCCCCAGCAACAAGGTGTAACACGGTGAAATGTTGTCTTAGTAGGGAAGATCATTATTAGCTTAGTGCCCAGGTTTTTACTGGGGGCTTGTCATGTAGGAATTTTTAGCCTGGTATGTACCTGAATTCTAAGTTCCTGGAAGGAAATCAAGTATTCAGCATAAACCATATTGTTTAGGTAAGGTTAGCCCCTTTTAGAAGTTTTCAGATGACTGCTAGGGCCCCTCTTTTAAGCAAGCCTTTCAGGGGAAAACAGTCAGACTTGCTATGTTAACTCTGTTCTGCACACCAGTTCTCCAGCTTAAAATTAGCTAGTACTTACATAAATCTATGTGAAATCTCTCTATAAAGTTATACAAAGCCTATAAAGGACTTACAGAGATTATTAAAAACAATTTTTCCTATTGCCAAAGGTCAATACGAGTTTATAATGGAAAGTTTCAAAAATACAGGTAAACAAAAAGAAAAAAGGTCTTATAATTGTACCATCAGGAGATGGCCATTCTTTTTTTGGAGGGTGGGTGTGGTTCCCTGACTGGGACTCGAACCCAGGCCGCTGCATTGAGAGTGCTGAAGCCTAGCCATTATACCACCAGGGAACCCCTGAGATGGCCATTCTTAACAGTCTGATGTACATCCTTTTAAACTTTGTTTTCTATGCATATTTATAAGTGTACTTTTTGAGACAGTAAAATACTTCATTATTTTGATCTTTTCACCTAATGTGGAGATTATGTGTTAATTATAAAACTTCGGAGTTTTTTTTCTTTTCTAATAAATGTATTAAGAATAATACCTTGATATTTCTGAAGAGGAAACTTATTTTGAGAAATTGGGTTGTAAGAACTAAATTATATTTAACATGTTCAAGCAGACACAAGAGTGGATAAAAAGCTAATAGCAGGAGAGTGAATAGTAAGGTGTTTTGAAATTCTCTGGCCACTCCCTATATATATATTGTAGAATATTGGGGGTCAGGGGTTCTATTTTCATACCCTTAGACAATATAGCAGTAAGTTGTTCATAGTAATTATCCATAAATGCTTTTTGAACTCATTCACAGAGTATTTTATTGAATTTATTATATAATTGTTTAGGTTCATTTGTTCATCAGCTATTTGAGGGTCTACTATATTCCAGAACCTTGCCATGCCTTACCACTTACCACTTCAAGTGAAATATGGTTCTTTACCCTTGGCACTCATACCTACGTGTTTTAACATTTCCTCTACTTATGTAGAGCACCACATCCGATGGTGTTATAATTTTTGCTCCCGTCATCACTCCTGATTTAAGAAACTTATGAGAAGCAGGATCGTTCAGCTGTCCCGACACTACCCGCTTCTGCCAGTCAGGGTGGAAAGCCAGCTTGGTCCCACCGAAAGTGCAGAGAGAGGGGTTTCCCGTTGGTGGTGACTGGAGCTGTGTGTGTATTGCTCAGTGGTTCTCTGTTATTAGGCCATGGTGTTCCTAATTCTTTGGCCAGAGGGAATAAGCTTCTTCTGGAGCTTAATTTATCTGTCCCTGTGGGTAGTTCCAGGCTGGAGGCTTCTCTAGACCCCTGTCCTGGATATGTGGGAGACAAAAAGGAGACCCATGTGTCTTGTGCCTTCATCCCCAAGGTTGATTGGCTGGCTGTCTTCTTAGTTCCACCTTTCACTTTTCCTGTGCTTGTTTGCTATGTTACGTCCAGGGTTTTTTATTCGTAAGAGCGAGAACCTGGAAGGAATAGGGCTACTCCATCTTGGTCAGGTTGCCTTATTATTTATGAAATGGAAAAATTATTATATGCTTTTTTTATTGCAGGTTGGTGTTAGGGATAATTGGATGTATGATGTGGCATATTGAATCTTTTGGAAAAAAAGAAATACATTTAAATACTAAATGTCATTTATTGTACCTTAGAATTCAAAAGCAGGAAGTGGGGGAAAGTCACAAATTACTTGGGATAATCCTGAAGAGTTGGAAGTCTACATTCAAAAAATCCAAAATGCTGCTGAACGACTTGCCACTGAAAATAGAAAACTGAGAAAATGGCATACTACGTTTTGTGAGAAGGTATACTTTATTTATAATATTGAATAAGCTATGAATAGTATTGTTTAAAAAGTAATTAGGATATAGTTTTAAATAACTTCTTATTTGGAAATACTTGGAGACTTAAATTGTATAATAAAAATAGAACAGAGTTCATGTTTACCCTTCACTGAGCTTCCCCTGTTGTAAACAACTTATATAACCATTCGTACTTATCAAAACTAGGAAATAGACTGAATTTTTTGAATTTTACAACTTCTCCACTAATGTCCTTTTTCTTTTCAAGGATCCAATCTAGGATCCTACTTGCATTTAGTTTTTGAGTCCCTGTGGTCTCCTGTTTCTCAGGCTTTCCTTGTTTTTCATGACCTTGAAACTTTGGATGAGTACCAGTCAGTTATTTTCTAGAATATCTCTCAATTTGGGTTATATGATGTTTTCTCACATTTAGATTAGGGTTATGCAGTTATGGCAGGAATACCACAGAAGTGATGCTTTGCCTTTCTCAGTGCATGGATAGGCAGCTGATAGTGTATGTTCCATGTTAGGTTGAGTTAACCTTGATCACTTGGGTAAGGTGATGTCTATCTGGGTTTTCCACTGGAAAGTTACTATTTTAAGGTAACTTTGAGATACTTGGAGACTATTATGCTATCATTTTTAACAGGTGGTAGTTCTTATGAATACTGATCTGCTTCGGCAGCAACAGAGGTGGAAAGATGGATTGCAAGAGCTGAGAACTGGCTTAGCAGCTGTGGAAGCACAGGTAGGAGATGTTCTACTTAGAGTGTGTCTGCTCTGGAATTAGAACTTTTCCAGAATGTGAATATATGAATTGCTGAAAGGTTCATGAAGATTACTTATAAATCTTTATTAATCAATTTCTAATAAATTTAGAATTTGACTGACTTATACATAAAGACCATAAATTAATAGTGCATTTACATTTAAAAATATAAAAAGTTTCTGTTTGTTTTGCAGAATGACAGCTCTCTCAGTTCAAAGCTTGTAATTTTTTTGACTTGGTGCTTAAATGTCTATCATTTGTTAGTTTTCTTTTAGGTGATTGTGACATTTGTTAGTTTTCTTTTAGGTGATTGTAGAACACAAAGTTAAGTTTAGGCAGAAGCCTAATGGTTGAAATAACTCTACTTCTTTCTTTTTTCTTTGTGGGGATGCAAAATTTCAGTTCTGTACACATTTTGATATGAGATGATGTATACAAAAGTGGCTTTCACAGAGCCTGCTCCATAGTAGGTGGTAATGGGATTTTGGTTGAATATGAGTTCGGTGTCTTGTATGGTTTTTCAGTTCTTAGAACTTTAAGAAAAGACAAAAGTTAAAGTATTGGAATTTATTTATTTATGGTTATGTTGAAGGAAAAGAATATGTAAACTACCCTCAGCAGTTATAAGATGGGGATTTTTGAGAAAAGACTAAAATGTTCACAAAAAAGTGTTGTTCCTGTTAGCATAAAATAAAATCCAAATATAAAATCTATTTGGTATTAACTTGGTTTTTAAAATTTTGCTGATGTTTTTGTAGTCTATTTATAAACATGAAAAGTAGAGATGTTCGTATTTGACTGATACAAACTCTCGTACTATAAGTAGCAATGGTGCACGTTTTAAGATATTTAAAGGAAGTTTTATTTATTGCTTATAATTTTGCTTTATGTGATATAAAAGCATTAAATGCAAATCCCATTCTACTACCTAATTTTAAATAAAAAATGTAAATGTAACATATTAGGGATTCCAACCAAGTGACATGCACGCGTGGAAACAGCACTGGAATCATCAGCTGTACAAAGCTCTGGAGCATCAGTATCAGATGGGCTTAGAAGCGCTTAACGAGAATCTGCCGGAAATAAATATAGACTTAATGTACAAGTAAGATCTTTTGAAACGCAGCTTGGTTTTCAATCTGTAATTTTCTGATTGGTGATGTTTTAAAGTTACCTGTTTACTTTCAGACAAGGACGGTTGCAATTCAGGCCTCCTTTTGAAGAAATCCGGGCGAAATATTACAGAGAAATGAAGAGATTCATTGGCATTCCTAATCAGTTTAAGGGAGTGGGTGAGGCAGGAGATGCATCTATTTTTTCTATTATGATTGATAGAAATGCAAGTGGCTTTCTCACTATTTTCAGCAAAGCAGAAGATCTCTTTAGGAGATTGTCAGCTGTTTTGCACCAATATAAGGTATGGAACATGTAATTTTCTATCCTTCTATTATAGGATTTCATGTGATTAATTGAATTAGTATTAAATGTACAAATCAATGGTTTATCTGTGTGGCATAAAATAAAAATATGGCAAACCAGAGAGCCAGAGTTGAGGATTCTTATCCAAGCTAGATTTAGGCCACTGATGAGAAAAAAGTTACATTAAAAATCTATTTTTTGTCTTTGATTATTTGAAGATTGAGAAACTAGCTCTTCTTATTTTGTCAACTGGGAATGTGACATGACTCTCTTGTATCAATTGTAAGTCCTTTTGGGAAAATACACCCTTTTCTTCATTCCTTGGAGCAGGAGAAACCCATGGAGGGAAACCTTCAAAGTTAAGGACATAGAGATGCTTTAACATCTTTATTTTGTTTAAGTGCATTATTACCAGCTAACTGCAGAGATAAACCTTATATTGCTCCTGGGACTGTGACTGAGAATTTGACCAGTTTTTAATCTGCCACTACCATGCTTCTGTGTTTTCAATTTCTAGAATCATTGAATCTGGATACTTTCAGGTTTGTAGGCTGTAGTGGCTCTTAGCTTTAAAGAAGTGATTCTGTTTTTGTATACATCAAATTTGAGAAGGGAAGGTAAAGAAACAGTTTTTCCAGTCTCTTCAGAAAAGTTTTATGTATTTTTATATTAAATCATTCTTTCCTGTTCATTCTTTAGACTACACAGGAATATTATATTTACAAATTTAAACTGACACTTGAAGACATTCACATTTAACCCCTTTTATTGGTTGAATACTAATCTTTATTAATAGTTGGACCCTAATCTTTAAAATGTTGTTTGTCCTATTTCTTCAATAATATTTTGCATTCTTTCAATAGGAATGGATTGTAATTGGGCAAGTTGACATGGAAGCGCTAGTGGAAAAGCATCTTTTCACTGTTCATGATTGGGAGAAAAACTTCAAAGCACTGAAAATCAAAGGAAAAGAAGTAGAAAGACTTCCAAGGTATTAGAAGTTAAAGTGTAGTAGTACTTATGTATCTTAACAGTTTTGCCATGGGACAATGAGGGTGCTCTTCACTTAGTGACACGGAAGTCAAGTCAGCTTTGTACCTCTTCGAGAGCTCAGCTCTGACTCTTTGAGTATCACTTCAGTAGGGCATTGCTGAGATTAAGAAGTTTCTTTTCTGGAGGTTCTGCTGGCTGACCCGCCTTGGGTAGACTAGATTGAGGGAAGAGGTGTCTATCCAGATCTGGCATTCTATTATAATATATGACTTGTATAGGCACAGTTGAAGAATGAATGGTAAGAAGCTACTGCTGAGAGCATATCAGAGGATATAAAACTAATGACATTTGACTCTGCTCTGTACTGCTCTGCTTCCTTCCAGAATGCTCTGGGAGACCCACAGCATAGTGCTGCATCTATTAACAGTATTGCCCTAAGTGTGGAGGAAGCCCTCTGAGGGGCATCTCACAACCCAGTTACTTGAGACTATCTCTCCCCCAGTATCTGAAATTCATGTAACTGGAACAACTCTGTCATGGTTACTTTTTGGAAATATGGTATATGTTTAGAAAAGCCATATTCTAATGATATATTTCAGATACTGTAGTAAGGATAGAATTTTCGAGTGGGCTATCTATGGCTATCCCCTTCTATCTATGGCCGAATAGACCCTCTGTTGCATGTTATCAATACTTTCAAGTGAGAGGTCAATGTTAGCCTTCACAGGATTCTGTCATCAGTGAGTACAACTCTGCTGCAATCATAATGCTTTATGTTAATTCCTTAGCAAAATACAGTATAGTGTAATTTTTTAGGTTTACCAAAATCAAGTATCCGATGTTATAAATCTTTACATTTTATGTATAATGATTTTAAAAATCATGTAAACTCCCTGTATCTGGTGGATTGGCTCTTATATATTTTGGTGGTTAAACACTGGAGTGTAAATTTCTCAACTTAAGTGCTGATTAGGAATAAATAAATGAAGCTTTAAGAGAAAACTGTATTTTAAAAATAAAACTATATTTAATACTTGTAACTTGATGCTAAGATTATTACATGGCTCTATGCTTTAAAAAGGGTGATGAGTTTTCTAAATAATCTTTGTGACCAAAATTGCTTTTCTTTAACTTTGTATAACTTAAACTAAATATGAGATTTTCCTCAGATGAACAAGTTTTGTTCAATCTGTTTGCTTAGAACATTACATTAAGAGTATTGTACAACAAATTAGTGTTCTTAAATTTTTATGCCTTTTTTTCTAATTATTAAAATACTACATTTGTTTTATAAATTTTTTAAAATACAGAAAAGTACTATGGCAATTGCTATTTGTATTTGATGTTTTGGACATATTAGTATATATACTTATAAAATTTAGGTCAAATCATATGCTGCTATTTTTAGTTAATATTATTTCATTAGTATTTTTTGCCGTGTTACTACCTAGTCCTCAAAAATGTGATTTTTAATTGTATAGATGCACAATTATTAGCCATTTCTGCATTTAGCTTGTTTCTAATTAATACTTTTTATTATAATTAATACTTTGATGAAGATACTTGTTATAATCTTGGAGTCTGCTCTGAAAATTTCCTTAGGATAATTTCTTATGGTGAAGCTAGTAAGTCAAAGAATAGCCTATTGTAAAATTATTTGATACCTATTGCTAAATTGTTCTTCACAAAAGTTGCATCATTTTGTACTGCCAACAGTTCTGAGCGTTCTGTTTGCCCACACAAGTGAAGATATGAATTAACAGTTCATTACATTTTCATCAATTTGATAGGTGTAAAATCTTATTGTTTTATTTTCTCAGTGTCTTAATAATATATATTTACTGTCTATTTTTATTTTCTTTATGTTATTATTGTTTGTATTTTGCAGGATAAACTCATTTTATAAATGTTTTAAAAAATATATTCTGTGACAAGTAAAGCTTATAAATATCTAAATATATTCATGTTGATGTTTTAGTAATTCATAATTGCTACCTTTTTTGGTGAACTGATAACAATGGATGATAAAAACTGCAATATTATAACAAAGTTATTGTTTAATGAAAAACTTCATAATAATACATGGAAGGCATTGTTGCTAAATGAAATAAAAATGTGCTTAAAGATCACAATAATACTTTTGAGTTACATTTTAAAATGTATTACACAAAGTCACAATATTACAATGAGACTTTTTCATGTCAAAATATGTCCATTGGCATTTTTCAGTGCTGTCAAGGTAGATTGTTTAAATATTAATTGTAGCCCTGTGAAGACTGTTGTTGATGACCTCATCCAGAAGTTATTTGATACTCTTGTTGTTTCTCTGAAGAAGTCACTCCAGGGTAAATATACTTATTTTATTTTTACTTAATTATATATTGAGAGGCATTATACTTTGACAGTTATGAATTCCAATGATGATTAAAATGAAAACTGATATAGAAAGTATTGTGAATGTAATGTGCTTAAAACGATAACTTTTAGAAGGTAGGAAAGTCCATGTTCAACTCTAGAGGTCAAAAAATGAAGGCATTTTTATTATTTGCAGTCTGAGCTAGTATCAATTTTTTGTATTTGTTACTGATTTTTCAGTAGATAATTCATCTCTTCAAATGATTTTACTATTTTCCAAAACTCTGTGCTGTTTCTTTTTTCTTTGCACTGAGATATTTTAGTATGTTATTTAAAATACTGAAAAAGTTCCCAGTTTTGAGTAAAATTTAGTAAGAATGAATTATATTTTAACTTTTTACTCGAAATGTCTAATGTTTCTAATGAGAAACAACCAAATTCATGAGAAGAAATTTCTTTGCTTTTTACACATTTTGAAATTATGTTGTATGAAAGCAAATGATAATTTAGTTGAATGTATTAGATTACTTCTAACACTCCTTGATTTAGAAATTATGTAATTGAATAGTTTTGGTGGTAATAATATTTCTTATATTTCAATATTTCCTCTTCAGCTCATTTACATGAAATTGATACATTTGTTACTGAGGCTATGGAAGTCTTATCTGTTATGCCCCAGTCTGTGGAAGAGATAGGTGATGCCAATTTACAATATAGTAAGCTACAAGAACGGAAACCAGAGGTAAGATCACAGAGTCAAGTTTGTAATTTAATTTTACTGTTCTGGAGATGTTTAAATTCGGTAATGCTTTGTGACCATTTAGAAGTATCATAATTTCAATATTATAAGCAAGTCTGTATAATCTGGTTCAATCGATCAGTTCATGATTGGACTCTTAATGTTATGTTGATATAATAAAATGGTAGCAATAATGGTTATAATTATCTTCAGAAAAATCTTCAGTCTATTTTATGATGTGGCATATAAGACTAAAGTTAAATAATTCATGCTATTACTTCCTGGGTTGTAATCTTAGGATGCTAAAGTTAGAGCTGAATTAGGAATACACACACACACGCATGCACGTGCGTGTGCATACACATACTCTATCACATATGATGGAGGAGCTCTTAAGTATAGACAAGGATGAAAGAGTGATAAAGATTCATAAACAGTATCCAGAAGGCTAGAGCCCAGAATAAGCAAGCCATAGTTTTATAAAACATATTATGGATGATTTCAGTCATGTTTAGAGGAAGGAAGAGAAATAATTGAAATCGGGTTATAAGCTTTTAATGTATCCCTGCTATGCGATAGACTTAAAATTATTAAGAGAGTTTAGAGATGAGTTAAATAATATACTTCATGGTGAGAGGAATTACAAACATTTTTATAATATGATAGGCTGAAAGGTATAGAAAGGGTTTAAAGGCAAATAAAATAATGTCCTTCCATGGTAGAATTAACTAAAGAAGGAACAACATTAGGAACTGTGGCAGTTAGCTAAAGCACAGAGGCAGGTATTTGTTTATTTATTTATTAGACAGATATTTATACATTACCTGATATACTCTAGACATAGTGCTAGGAGTTGGCGTTGCAGCTGTGAACATGCTCCGTTTGTATGGAATGCACATTCAGTGTGTGTGTGTGTGTGTGTGTGTGTGTGTGAGCATGTGAGCATGTGTGAGGGGCGGGGAGGCCTGGAGGGAGGGAGGGAGAAAAAAGGAGAATGGGAGAGGGAGGAGCATGCTCACCTGGGGAAGTGCTAGGAAGTGTTACTTAGGGTGGGTAGTTATGCAAGACCTTCTCAGAGAGATGACATCTCAATGAGACCTGAAAGATAGGGAACCACCCGTTTTGAGATTTGGGGGCGGATCATTCTAAATAGAATGAACAGCAAATACTAAGATCTTGAGGTAGAGAAGGAGCTTGGTGTGCACAAAGAAGAGATAGGTGTGAGTATTGTCAGGAAGTTAATTACAAGAAAGCCATAGTACTCAAGGAAGAAATAGTATGAGGTGAAATTGCAGAGGTATGCAAGGTGCAGATTATGAAGATGCTTTTAGACTATTGTAAGTAGTTTGGATTTTTTATCTAAGTGTAATGGAGAGTCCTTAGAGGTATTTAAGCAGGGGAGTGACACAATGGTGTTTCCATTTTGAGCAGTTACTCTGGCTGCTCTGTAGAGAGTGGATTGGAGTGAGAGAAAACTAGCAGAGAGTCTAGTTAGTAGGATATTGCAGTTGGTAGATGAGAGATGATAGAAACTTGTACCATGTAGTAACAGAGATGGAGAGAACTGGAGAAATTAATGATATGTATGTATTGCAGAGTTAAAACCAAGATGATCTTCTGATGCAATAGGTAGAGGGGAGTTAGAGAAAGAGAAATAAGCGTATTTCTTAGGTTTTTGGCTTGAGCAGCTGGGAAGCTAATACCATTATTTCATGATACATCTTCCATTTCCTAAGATGAGGACGACTAGAGAAGGAAGGTATTTGGAGACTAAAAGTGGTGGGGCTTGAGGTGTTGGGTAGAAGTTGAATGAAGAGTATGGGTTTTAGAGTAAAGGTAAAGACTAGAGATAAAAATTTGGAAGTCATCTTTACATCTATGATATTTAAAGCCATGGGATTGGAGTAAGACCATCTATCTGATTGATAGCAAATCATAGAGGGTATAGGAGCAGGTTTAAGCATTCCAAAATTTAGAGTTCAAGAATAGGAGGAAGCGGCAAAGGAGACTGAGAACACAGTAGGAGAAAAAGCAGAAAGTGTCCCATCACAAAACTAAGAGAAATCAATGTTGTATGCTGGGAACTGCATGTGAAGCAGGAAGGGACACAAGGCAGCATAAAACGCTGGGTGGGATCTGGGTCACGTGGGCATCATTCAGGATCTTAAGCTTGATTTTGTGGACATTGGGGAGTTATTGCAACAGCAATATATTACAGAATTATGGTTTGATATGTCTATTGGTACGTGGATTTGAAGGAGGCAGGTAGACTAGGAAACTGTTGTGAAGTATACACAGGCTAATAACCCAAGTTCTGTTCTCATGTAGGAAATTAGGATCCTACTCTGTTTTTTCTCCATTCTTACTGATTTTTGTAGTACAATATGGCTTTTTGGTCCATCAATTTTCTCTGTTTCTCAGGTGGAACTGATCCTGTCCAGGGATTGCCAACTGGCCATTGAGATGTGTTGGACAATTTTTTTGTTGTTGTTATTGTTGTTGTCAATATATATAATAATATACAGTGTATATATTTAAATCACTGTATATATAATAATATACAGTGATTTAAAAATATCTTTCTATGGCTATTATTGCTTTGTTGGTTATAAAAGTACAGGTATTAATTTATATGACTATTGTTTTACAGTGCTTCAAAAGGTTTAAGAAACAATTCAAGCAGTTTAGTACCTGTTGTTGATAAAACTGCTAACTATACTTGATTCAGGGCATTTCAAGTAGAAACTGAATGCAGAAGCTTGAATTTACTTATTCACTTGTCTATTTCTTTCATACCTTTTTTTTTCATGACTTTTCATCAAGTAGGATAATTAATTTGTGCTCTTAAGCAATCATTAATTTCATTTCTTTCAGAATCATCTTTAGAGGGGGTTCCCTGGCGGTGTAGTGGCTAGGCTTCGGCGCTCTCAGCACCACAGCCCGGGTTTGATTCCCAGCCAGGGAACTACCCATCCCCCACACCCCCCAAAAAAGAATGGTTTTTAGCATTTTCTTAAGCATGGAATATTTATAATAAGAACTTTACTTTGAACAGCTATGGTATTCTCTTAATAGATTCACACTTTCATTCAGCTTCATATTACTATTATTTTCCTTTTGTGACTTCTGATGTCAGGGTGCCTTGGTTGAGTTTATATATAATAATAAACAAGCATTAGAAACTTTATATCCAGGAATTTAACAATTATTTAAAAGCAATAATCTTGATTTTAAGAAGCAAATCATGAAACAATAATTAAAATAGATGGAATTTTAAGAAATTTGATAAAATAGGTTGTTTTTCATGTGTTATTTTTGTTAACCTTTAGATTTTGCCCTTGTTTCAAGAAGCTGAAGATAAAAACAGACTTTTACGAACTGTGGCAGGTAGAGGTTTAGAAACAATTAGTAATCTGAAAGCTAAGTGGGATAAATTTGAGTTGATGATGGAAAGTCACCAACTTATGATTAAAGATCAGGTAAGAACCTTTTAGTCATTTTGTTAAAATGGAAACTTAATTTTTTCTCGGTTAAGATCTCTTGCTTATCTTTATTCCGTTATAGCTCAGGTTTATAAGAATTTTATATTGCTGGTGAAATTGACCTCCCTTAGTACTTCTGTGTAGTAAACACTTTCTATAATGATGATCATTTCACATAGTTTATCTTCACTTCTTGCTATTCAAGAATGCATATATCATTATTTTCAGTCTTTCTTATGAATGAATTTGTTTACTGACCATGTACAGTATCTTTTAAGGGTACAGCCTGCAAGTGGCTTCTATTTATTGTATTCACATCCCTCTGACCACAACTTAGTCTTAGGGGCTTCAGCTGCGTAGGAGACAGGGCAATGCCCTCAGAACAACTGGCAGTCAGTGAACAAAACAATTTTCTAATCATGTTACCTTTTAATAGTTGTGATGGTGCTTTTAATTAATCACTTGAATTATTTCTTAATGATGATTGCAGATTATCTCGTAAGTTATGGTCTGATTTTGTGATTTTGAATTATTTTCTTGTACTTGAAATCAGTAATTAAAAACAATCTTTTGAAAAGTTGGTATTGATACTTTTCCACCTTTCAGTAGAAAATGTTGGAAATAAAAATATGAAAATAAAGTGAGATTTTACTCTGAAATAAATGATACAAACTCTGTTGGGTTACAGATCGAAGTGATGAAAGGAAATGTGAAATCACGTCTTCAGATCTATTATCAAGAACTAGAGAAATTTAAAGCGCGTTGGGACCAACTAAAGCCTGGTGATGATGTTATTGAAGCTGGCCAGCAAAATGCCCTTGATAAAAGTGCGAAGTCAATAAAAGAGAAAAAAATAGAGTTTGATGATCTTGAAGTCATAAGAAAAAAGCTGGTGTATGCTTTTTCTTTATTGTATACATAAAATGCATTTATATTTATTACCAACTTCACTTTGACTTCTTTGTAAAAATTACATATTAATGAATTTAGAAGACTCCATGCCTAAGTAAAATTCTCATGTGAGGTAGACATCGTCCTCCATTGTGTATCCGCCATCAAATACACATGCGTACAACACACAGGGAATGTACTTAAGTAGTGAGATGTTCTACAGTTTTTTTTTTTTTTTAAATGTAATGATATTTCACTTTTTTTATAGTGATGATTGCCATCATTTTGGACTAGAAGAACCCAACTTCTCTTTGGCATATAACATCTCTAAGGACATTGAGAGCTGTGCACAAGTCTGGGCCCTTTATGAAGAGTTTCAGCAAGGAGTTCAGGAAATGGCCAGTGAAGATTGGATCACGTTTCGGTTTGATTCCTAAACAATATTTACATTTTTACAGTTTGGTAGTGGCTTTTTTGGGATTTAAGTTTTAAAGTGTATTTCTGGTATTTTATAGGACTAAGACATATCTGTTTGAAGAATTTTTGATGAGTTGGCATGATAGATTAAGAAAGGTTGAAGAACATTCAGTGATGACAGTGAAATTACAATCAGAAGTTGACAAGTATAAAGTAAGATAGTTTTACTTATTTTACTATTTAAAAATGATCTTTGGAACTTTTATGTGTCTTTTATTATGTAGTGACAACTGTAATATTATTTTATTTTATTTTTTTTTATTTTTAGTGTTAGGTTTATTGGGGTGACATTGATTAGTAAAAATTACATAGGTTCCAGGTGTACAATTCTACAATGTATCATTTATGTGGACAACTGTAATTTTAGTTTATATATTTTAAAATTATTCTATTACATGAGAAAATATAGAAATATAGAGTAAACCATAGAAATAATTAATACTTCTGCTACCAGTTTGAAATAAATTATAACTAAAAATGTTATAGTTAAATTTATATATCAGAGTATTATACTGCCCAATATAATTTAACATATGGATCAGTTAGTATATTTGGGATGTAGGTTTATCCTAAAATATAAATATAAATATTTTAGGTCATGTTTTAAATATATTAAGCTGCAAAGGGAAATTTGCATGTATTCATAGCAATGTTTAATACAAATTTTCATACAATTCTGTTTAAGAGTGGGATTGCAAGATTGTTAATAAGATGTTGGAGTAATTAAAATATTTAGACCTGATAATCATAACAGTAAACAATAATTTCTGTTTTGCTTACATGTGTATACTATGTATATCCATGCTACTTTTTTTTCTTCTTATTAACAGGTCGCAATTCCTATCTTGAAATATGTGAGAGGAGAACATCTTTCTCCAGATCACTGGCTTGACCTCTTTCGTATACTTGGACTTCCTCGGGGGACTAGTCTAGAGAAATTACTGTTTGGTGATCTTCTCAGAGTAGCTGATACAATTGTTGCTAAAACTGCAGAACTTAAAGTAAGATCACTTTTAGAAATTTCTCATATGCTTAACCTTGTTAACATGATTTTGCTTCATATTTTGTTACTTAAATAAAATTGCAATTTAAATGTTTCTTCCCTTAAAACAGTGACAGTGTCCCACTCAGTAGTCCATCATCCTTTTATTAGTAATATATCAATATGTCTAGCACTGTGTATGGGAATGTAGAAACAATATAAAATCCACCCCCCCTTTTTTTTTTTTTTTAAATGTGTGTAGTTCCCTGGCTGGGAATTGAACCCAGGCCACAGCGTTGACAGCACCGAAGCCTTAGCCACTACACCATCAGGGAACTCCCAAAATCCCTTTTTTGAGAGAGAAAAATGCGAAATTAAAAATGTCTTACTTTAAGAAAGGAGTCAACTTCAGTAAAAAAGTAAACAAATACAAATAATTTACATATAATACATTTACAATCACAGCATATATTATAAACAGAAGCTAAGGGATATGAAAGTATAGATAGCTAAACCAAGAACCAGTTTGCTAATCAGATTTAGGAAAGGTCTCAGGTAAAAGTAAAACTTGCCACAATTCTGTAAGTGGTAGACTTTCTTGTATTCTTTCCATTCAGTGTAAAAATAAAAGGATTCTAGATGTCAAATTGTTTTATTTTCTGTATATTTCCTATATGCATAAAAAAGTGTATATCTTTATGTTTGTTGATAATCCTGGCACATACCTGCTGTAGTTATCCTAACTCTGGATGATTGCTGATCACTTTAGATGGATTAGAACTTAAAATTAAGTTACAATAAAATGTCTGAGGTCTGCAAAACTTTAAATAAGCCAGATTGTTTTGTGTCTTATGATGGATGCTTGAATTTCTTTTTTAAGAAGTAAAAAGCATAAGGCAGAACGTTGTATATACTTTGACCATGTGAGCCTGAATACTTAGTGTCTGATATCCACTGATGCGTTAGCCAGTAATTCTTTTATTACATGTAAAATATATCCACTTACATTTTTTTTTGCCTTATGGTGAAAGGTGAGATAAAAATATATCTTCTTTTAAAGTAGATTTCTTATAATTTATTTATATGACAACTAATGAATTAATGTTGAAGTAATAAATATGGATATCTTGTGTGAAATAGGATTTAAATAGTCGGGCACAAGGTGAAGTTACAATCAGAGAAGCTTTACGTGAACTTGATCTTTGGGGAGTTGGAGCAGTATTCACATTGACTGATTATGAAGACAGCCAAAGTCGAACCATCAAGCTGATTAAAGACTGGAAAGATATAGTAAATCAAGTTGGAGACAATCGATGCCTTCTTCAATCCTTGAAGGATTCTCCTTATTATAAAGTATTTGAAGATAAAGTGTCTGTTTGGGAAAGAAAACTTGCAGAGTTAGATGAGTACCTACAGAATTTAAACCATATTCAGAGAAAGTGGGTGTATTTGGAACCCATTTTTGGCCGTGGAGCGTTGCCAAAAGAACAAACACGCTTCAACAGAGTTGACGAAGATTTTAGGTCAGTACAACTATGTAAGACATAGACACATATGAAAGTTTTTTATTCATATTATGGAGTCCTTAATACAGGCTAATTACTCGTAGATTATCAGTATCATCTGTGTATTCAACCTCTTTCTCTGTTGGATCCTTCTGAGAAGCTATTTTCTATCAGCAATTTTTTGAACCATTATGATCTGTTTTCTCTTTTCACCACTCGATATAATTATAATACACACTAATAAACTAGTAAATACATACATATAAACATATAACATATGCCTAATATTTCCTAAAGTCCCCAATTACTTTCCTGTTGTAAATTTGATGGGCATTTTTTATTCCTTGTTTTACTTTATCTCTGAGTAATATTTAATGGAGTTGAGCATTTTTTCTTTTTTAGAAAGTCTCTTCTCTTGACTTCTGTGATACTGTCCTTTCCTGGATTTCGGCCTGTCTCTCTGGTTCTTCTGGTTCCTGGTCCTCAGCCCTCTCCAAACGTTTAGATGTAGACATTCTCAAGGTTTCAGCCTTAGGTTCTTTTCTCACTCTGTAATTCTCCCCAGGTGATCTTAAGCACTCTAACCATCTGCTCTCTTCTGTTTGCTGTTGTCTCCTCAGTTTATATTATCAAGCCCATATTTCTCTTTTGAGCTCCGAATATACTAAGCATCCTCAGTCAGCATGTCAGAACTGAAATCATGAGTTTATCCCCTCATTTCTTTCCCACACATCCTTTTCGGATTTCTGCCTCATACATGGTACCCTCTCGTGGCAGAAATATAACGGATATCTTTGACCTTTCCTGCTACTTCCACATCTAGTGCTACCAAATTTTGTTGATTCTAACCCACAGAATCTATTTTACTGTATCTTCTATATTTCTACTTCTTTGATTTTATTCTAAAGTACTTTTTTGTCACTAACCTGTACTACTGCCTGAACTTCTGATTGATTTGTCTTCTCTAGTAAGTTTTCCTTACAGTGACCAGGGTAATTTTTTTTGAGAATTAAGTTTCATCACTTTCCTTCATTGCTTTCAGTAAAACTTTAAAATGGTTTCATATGGCTCTGGGAATGACAAATGATCTTCTCCTTGTCTGTTTCTCTACCTTTTCTTGTGCTTGTTTCGTTTTAGTGACTCTAGTCCTTAGTTTCTCAAACGTACCAAGCTTCTTTCCAAGATCTTTGCCAGAAACTGTTTCCCTCCTACTCGCTGACTTTTTCTCTCTATTCAACGTTCAGACCTCAGTTTAAGTTACTTCCTCAAAAAAGCCAGAATTTAAGGGTTGCCCTATTAGCCACTTTAAAAATGCCTTGTAATTTTCCTTAGCATTTATCATAATTTTATTTAAATATTTTGAGAAATTATTTAATGTTTTTTTTCTATCACTGGACAATTATCTTCATAATGTAGGACTTAATGTTTGTTTAGTGAATACATGAAATAAGAGAATTTGCAATATGGAAGGTTAAAATGGTAATAGGATATTAGTTTTTAGCATTATTTATTAGAAGTATGATGATGTGTTGTTATATAGTGTTATGGCTAGTTTGTTTCAAGCAGGTGAAAAAATAAATATCTCACTATATCAGACAAAAAACTGTTAAAGTAGATGTTAAAATGGCTCTTTTTTTTTTCTGTAGATTAATAATGACTGACATCAAGAAAGACAACAGAGTCACAACATTAACTACTCACGCAGGAATCAGAAATTCTCTACTAACAATACTTGATCAGCTTCAAAGATGTCAGAAATCATTAAATGAGTTTTTGGAGGCATGTTTTAACAAAAATTTTTACATAATAATTTGTAAAGTAATAATGTATTATTTGAAAAGGGAAGGCTATTCTTTTTGTTTTATTTTATTAGGAGAAACGTTCTGCATTCCCAAGATTTTATTTTATTGGTGATGATGACTTGTTAGAAATACTGGGCCAGTCTACTAACCCATCGGTGATTCAGTCTCACCTTAAGAAGCTGTTTGCTGGTAAGATTCAACAATTATTCAATAGATAGTTATTGAGTTTCAACTATCTGCCAGATAATCAGGTTAGGCTCTTAGATAGACCATCGAGTAAAACACATGTCATCCATACACTTACAGAACCTAAGGGTCAGTAAGGGAGATTATCTAGTAAGTTGACAAATAGGACAATTCCTGTGGTCGATATAAGTACTTGATGTTATAACTGTGTCTATGAAGGCATTAGCTCAGTTTTGGGGCATCATGAAGATGTTGACTCTTAGTGTGAGATCTGAAGAATGTGTATTCTTCTCTAGAGGAAAGAAGGGGAGGCAGAGGCAGTAGGCTGTGCGCAGGCTTGGGACAGAAAGAGATCACGTGCCCTCCATTATGAGTTTAAGGTCTCCTGAAGGATGTCCAGGTGTGATACTCAATAGGTAATGATTGTCAGAAGAGAGATCTGGGATGGAGATGTAAAATTGGGAGTTATTTGTATGTAGATAATAATTGCTCTATGGAAATGGGGAAGATGACTTGGTGAAAAGTGTAGAGTAATCATGCTGTATACTTTGATACTGTTGAATCACTTTTGTTGGGTAGCACATGGAATTGGTTTGGTACAAAAATGATGATGATTTTTTTCTTAAAACATTTCACTGTTGAACAATAGCTATATTTTTCAAATTCACTATGAAGTAAGAAATGTTCAGCATCTTCACTTATAGTCAGGAATCAGCAAACCACAGACCCATAAGCCAAACGTGGCTCACAGCCAGTTTTTTAAAATACAGTTTTGCTGGAACACGGTGATGCCCTTGCTGTCTGTCGCTGCTTTTGTGCTAAAACACAGGGTTGAGATGTTGACACAGAGACTGTATGGTCTGTAAAAACCCAAAATATTTGCTCTCTGATGCTTTACAAAAGTTATTTCTTAGCCTCTGTGTCTCTGAAGCTTTAAGGAGACTTGAGCTGGGGGAGGTAGTAGAAAGAGCTCTTGAAATCCGAAGGCTTGCATTCAGGTTCTGCCTCTGGTCTTATTATTCAGTAGTTTATTACCTCTCTGAAATTTAGTGTTCTTCTTTAAATTGAAAATAATTACAGGATTTTTCTGAAGATCAAAATTAGGTAGTGTGTTTAGGGCTTTTTAAAACTATGTGCAGACGGGGGGGGGGGAAAGGAAGTCCTGTGTGTTCTTTCCCTTCCTCTTCTTGTCTCATATCATGAGATAACTACAACTCTATTTTATTCCTTTTAATTACTGAATAGCACTTCTGTATTTGAATATTTGAATATATCACACTTTATCTATTTATGGACTTGGATTGTTTCCAGTTTTCAGTTATGAAAAGCTGTTCTGTTACATTATATAATAGAATTAATGTAATTCTATTGCGTGGTAATACATGAGGTATACATTTTATATTATGTGGTTAACCATATATGACATTTAATAATCTTTAATCATTTTTCATTTAAATTGTACCTTTCATATACTAGGTATTAACAGTGTATGTTTTGATGAGGAATCAAAACATATAATTGCAATGAAGTCTCTAGAGGGAGAAGTTGTACCTTTTAAAAATAAAGTTCTTCTATCAAATAATGTAGAGGTAAGTCATTGTTTCTCAACTATGAAAATAAAAAGAATTAACTATGTAAACTTTGTATAAAAAATTTAGTCAATTTTTAGGGTAAAGTTGGTTAATTTAGGCCTTTTAGGAGACTTGTCTGATATCTTTAAAAAATGATTTGTTTTATTAGGGTCAGAATGATTTGATATTACGGAGAATGTGGAGTGTTAATCTTTGGAAGGTAGCATGTAATTATTAAAATAGCCTTTAGAGTAAAACACAAGTGGATATTTTTAGTTCTAAAACTTATTAGCTATGTAACTCAGAATCTCAGTTTTTTTATCTGTAAAATGGGAATCTTACTATCTGTTGCAAAGACTTCATATTGAAAATTTAATGAGATAACTGGCATTAATACTTGATAAGTCTTTTTAGTTCTCTTTTCTCTTTAATATATGATTTGTAAAAGATGATTTAGGTGAACTAGTAAGCTTGAAGCTAGTGCGTTTATAGAACAACCATGATTAATTGGTTCTGCAGGACTGGCAATGAACTATCAAAGGCGTGTTACAGGTATACAGCTAAAACCAAATAGCAACAGATTGCATCACATTGAATTGTAATTTTCAGGCTTCAAAATTATCCTCCCACTAGAAGTCGGGGGCCATGCCTTGTCATGCATGTTCTATACAGTTTAGTATAAGGTCTGTTTCTGGTTAACTCAACATTTTATTGGCTCTTATTGAGTACATAATCAGATGATTGAAAGCATAGAAGTTTTAAGTAGCTCCCACATTTGGTGAAGAGCTTTGTTGTTTTCTGTTACTGTTTTCCGTTTTGTCATTTTGCTGGGACTAGATGAACAGAGAGAGGAAGAGATTGACTCTTAGCAGCTGGGCTAGAGCAGTTTTGCCAGCAAAGGGAAACTGGAACTCCAGAGGCTCCTGTGATTAGCTGAGTCGGTGTCTCTGTTTCCTTGACGGAGATTCTCGTTCTTGAGTGTCAGTGGCTTTGAGCTTGGCATATGTACATGCTATTTTTAATACTGGAAGGTGCTCTAAAGATAAAAAGGAAAGCCTGAATTTAGAGTTAAAGTAATGACAAAAAGCTAAATAAGATCGTAAGTTTTGACCTTATATTTTATTGCAAATGATAGTCTTTTGAAGTAGTGATTCATAAATATTTATTGCTATTTTTATCAATCATTGTCATTTTAACTAGTTAACTTGTATTATTTTTACCTGTGATCAAGTGAGTAGAAAAAAAGGTATTGTTTGACCATGAAACAAAATTAGGTTTATTTGAAGAGGCAGCTTAACTCCCCAGAAAATATACTTTATCCTAATGAAGCAGTCCCTTCCAGTTACAACTAGCTGAACATGAGATCACCACCCAGGGGACTTAGCTAGTCTCGCTGACTCTGATGTGTTGGCCCAACTTTCTAGTTTGATTTGTCATAACAACAACGTGAATGGGTTACTTATTAAATGTTCGTGTTGTATTGGTTTGTATAGATGATGATAGTGATAGCTAACTACAGCGTTATGTTTTTACATTTGACAGTTATTCCAAGAGGTAAAAAAAGTGTTCTTCAGATTACTTAAATTATTTATTAATTAAATAATTATTTACCATACAACACATTTTGGGATATGAGAGTCAATGAGCAATTATAACCCCCGCTGCTGGAATAAAAAAATGGGATCAGTCAGTAGATTACATGCTTGTTTTGTAACTTGTGTATATTGTTTTGTAACTTTATTTCCAGACTTGGTTAAGTGATTTAGCCTTGGAAATGAAGAACACCTTGAAACAGTTACTGACAGAATGTGTCACTACTGGACGAAGTTCTCAAGGTGCAGTTGACCCATCTTTGTTCCCTTCACAGGTAAGGGGGCCTGTGTCTAGAATATAGGTAGGCATGGCATTATGGGATGACGCCTGGCCTAGGGTGTCAGGGAGCTCGGGCAACTGGTATCTCTGTTCTCCCTTTATCTAACAGTTAACACTGACAAATTGCTTAACTTCTAAGCCTCAGTTTCCTCAACTGTAAAGTGGGAGAGAAGAACTGCATAAGAGTGGAGTTCTCTTCTACCACCATTAATTTGCTGTAATTCAGGTGCTTTCAAGCAGAAGACATGCTGAGATTTAAGCAACCCAGGCTGGTGGGGAATGAAATGGGGAGGGAGAATCAGTCATGCCATAGCTTCCTGGTTCCAGAGAAGTAGTCCATCACTGAGGGAAAGGTGCAGGGTCTATGACACTGTCTCCCACCCCTCCCGGGGAATCATCTGAGACGGTGGAGCTGACAGGAAGTTAGCAGGGAGTTAGTGTAGGTTCCTGCCTGTGCAGATATCTTAATGGTAACGTGACTTGAAAATCAGCCCAGACTGTATATTGATTATCATTTCTGTTGGCTGTTCACATAAATTGTATAGCAGACTTATTAGAAATTGAGATTATTGACGTGTATTTATAATACAGAAATTCAAAATTGTTGCCTGAAGGGAATCCATATGTTTTGGTATTAGTTTAGAGTTAGCAAGTGAACATTTTCATATAAAAATTAAAGAGCCAAGTCTTTTTGCAAAAAGCAGATTTGGATCTGCTCAAATAAAGTTCACCACATATCTGATTAAAGAAGCTGGTGAGTTTTATACTACAAAGTATGGCAGATAACTTGGCCCTGGAAAAAGTTACTAAATGACTTTCTCTTCCATAAAAGAACCTTAATATATTTATATAATATTTTAAGTTAGAGTGAGATAGCAGCTTAGCCTGTTATGTTAAATTATAAAAAATATCTATAGAGATAGATAAGTATGTTAATCTGATAAATAGAGGCATTTGATGATATTCATCTAAGTGCTGAAAGGTATATATCAGAAAAACAATCTGTTCAATAGTAATTGATCAGTAGGCTTAGTATTTTTATGTGATGCTGGATCATGTTTTCAGTTTAAAGGAGGGTATTGGTTTACCTGTTCATTTAAGAACTGTATCAGATTATTTTAATAATAAGTTTTCAAGGGTTGATGTTTAAATGTATAGTTTGCTTTATTAGTAACCTTGCTATATTGGTACTGTTAAAGAAAGCCTCAAACAGTGTTAACATTTTATGTTTTATATAAATATAACGATATCTGTCTTGATCTATAGCTAGTTTCTGTTTATGGGCGTTAGACTGAAAGATTATGACTGATCTTAATTTTGGATAAAATTGGAATTTGAAATTGTAGTATACTGAGAGGTGTTTTGGAATGCTAGAAGATCACCTTTTATTAAATAGAATGCATCATACTCTGATATCTTTGCATCTTTCTGGAAAAGCCATTAATGAGGAGAGTCAGGGGAAGAAAGTACAGAGGTCCTTAGGTTACAGTAAGCTTGGTGGGTACTCGAACCAGTAAACAGGCCCATAGGAGTGTAGTATGAGATGAGTTCAGAGAAGTAACCTCGGGCTGCCTCACACAATGCTTTTTCTGTGAGAGTATTTCTCTGTTAATATTTGAGGTGCCAGTAATATATTCAGGTACAATTGAAATACGATTGGAAATTTTGAAAATTTTGATGAAAGCTGTCTTTCCTTAAATGTATAAACTATTTCTAAATAAATGCATCTTTGAAAAAATATCTTTTCTTTTTACTCAATAGATATTATGCTTGGCAGAGCAGATTAAATTCACTGAAGATGTAGAGAATGCAATCCAAGATCATAGTCTTCATCAGATTGAAACACAACTGGTGCATAAATTAGAGCACTACACTAACATTGATACAAGCTCTGAGTTTCCAGGGAATGCTGGTACGGAAAATGTTCCATTCTGCCTACTTTTCAGTTCTTCTAAACTTTTTTGGTGTTCTATCTTAATTCATTTATTGTTTTTGGCTATCTGATCTATCTATCTAAAAATCTATCTATCTTATCTATTTTGGAATTACAATATACATATCTAACTTTTATATTGTACTTAGAATCAATAATTTACTACTTTAAATGAAATACAGAAACCTTACTATCATGTAAGTTTGTCTTCTTTTTATATTTTAGTTGTATTATACATACATTGAAAACTCCATGGGATTATATTATAATTTTTGCGCTTAACCATCAAACGTATTTTAAAGGTCTCAAGAGAAGAACAGTCTATTATATTTACCTAGCTGCTTACCATTCCTCTTGCCCTTCCTTCATCCTGGTGCTCCACATTTCCTTCTGGTATCATTTTCCTTCTGCTTCAAGTGCTTATTTTAGAGCAGGTTTGTTTGTTGGTTACACATTCTCATAGGTTTCCTTCATTTGAGAATGTCTTTCTTTCACTTTAATTCTTCTTTCTTATATGAATTGAGATTATTTTTGGTTCTTTGCATGTTGAATGATTTTGGATTGTATCCTGGACGTTTTGTATATTGTGTCATGAGACTATGGGTCGTATTTAAATTCTCTAGATAATGTTGATATTTTTCTTTTGGCAATTGATCGTGTTGGGTTCAGGCAACAAGTTCCAGCCAGCCTTCTGTGTGTTGTGGCCCCAGTGTCAGTTCTGTTAGAAGTCTGCAGTTCTATTTAGATCTGTCCCACGTGTGTGCCCCCTTGTGGCTAGTTCTTTGGTTTAATGTTTATTTAGGATGAGCTATTTTACTACTCATTTTTGGTGGGACTTCCAGTTTTGATCTTCCCCAATTTGCCAAGTACATTTTTATTTTCAGAGTCCTCAAAAGCAGTTCAGCATATGTTGTCCATGGTTTTTATATCTGCATCCAGAGGTAGAAACGGGTTGGAGTGTGCTATTCACTTGAATCAGGAACTGGAACCTCTCTCCAATTGAATTTTGATGGCTTAGCTTTCACAGGCTAAATTCTTATTTCTTACTTGTGCATTAGATATTTTTTTGATTTGCATGATTTATATTATTGTACCATTCAAGTGTATCATGAAATGACCATTTAAATGCATTAAGAAATCACTTGTATACATATTAATCATAAAGTACATAAGTCATAGGCTAACATTTTCTCCAAATATATTCATTTGTTTATAGAAACTGGCATTCTGGAGCTTAAACTTAAAGCCCTAATACTGGACATTATTCACAATATTGATGTGGTGAAGCAGTTAAACCAAATTCAAGTTCATACAACTGAAGACTGGGCTTGGAAAAAACAAGTTAGATTCTACATGAAAAGTGACCACACCTGTTATGTTCAAATGGTGGATTCTGAACTTCAGTATACTTATGAATATCAGGTATGACTTGTGGCAGAAATGTATCATTTTCCAGTTAGAAATGATTTACTTTAAATGAAATTCATTGTTAGATGAAAGGATTATTTATACGTTTGTTGTAATTTTCAAGAATTTTTTTGTGTGTGTGTTACTGTCTTTTTTCTGTTTTATCATTATGAAGAAGATGTATTGGAAAAAAATAAAAAGAAATCTTTCTATTTACAGAAAAGTTAAAATAATGGCCATTGTACTGAATTCTCTAAACGCACCTTTTTATAGAGTAGTAGTAATATAGAATTTTAAATATATCTTTAATTCAAGGAGAGTTGAATAGAAGCAACCTCAATGGAAGCAAATAAGTTTGCCTCCTTGTATAAGGCCAGAATTAGTGTGATATTAAATAGGTTAAAAAGTGTTTGCTAAATGTAACCTATTCTCAAAAAATCCAGCTCTATCCTCTCTGCCTTTACCCATCATAATGAATCACTGATCAGAATATTTTGGCAATTATGTTAATTAACATATGTCTGCAGAGTTGCCAGCTGATGCTTACAAAAAGAAAATGTATATTGAGACCCAAATCTGTCTATCTGAATTAAGGAGGAGCTCTATAAACTGCAGATGAACTTGTAATCTATTCTTCCTGAAATTTAGTAGAAATTTTGAGGATTATTTGATAAATTAAAATTATTAATTTCATAAGAAAATTTTCAAATTAATTACATTTGAGGTCTCCAAAGTAATTCTGATTTTCAAAGCTAATAAGATTTAAGAGAACTGACTCTGGGTGCATTATGTGACCACATAATGCAATGCATAGATGATGTATTGTAGAATTGTACACCTGGAACCTATGTAATTTTTACTAACCAATGTGACCACAATAAATTTAACAATAAAAAAAAAGATTTAAGAAAAACGTATACATAAATGTGTAATAAAATGTGTTTTTGTATTTTATTATTATAAAATACATTTTTGGATTTGTTATTTGCCTCAGAAGGATATCTTTGTGCCATTATCAAGAATTCAAGAGATTGAAACCTAACCATGTATTAATTGAGGATAGACTAAAATACATGCTTGAAAAATAACTAAGTTGAATTCTCATTTGTGCTTTAGAAAGTTTCTTTCACTGAAAATATTTTGGATATTTTTCTGTGTTAAAAACTTGAATGTTTGTTTTCCTTTTAGCTTTTTATCTAGAATCTCACAGTACATACATATTTGTAACCGTTGAGTAGAATGTGAATAATCAAACTTTATATTTCCCTTTTATAGGGTAATGCTCCCAAGCTGGTTTATACGCCGTTGACAGACAAGTGCTACCTAACTCTCACTCAGGCCATGAAGATGGGACTTGGAGGGAACCCTTATGGACCAGCTGGAACTGGAAAAACTGAATCAGTCAAAGCTTTAGGTGGACTTCTTGGAAGACAAGTTTTAGTTTTCAATTGTGATGAGGTAGAATAAGTAATTATCAAACTATGTCATGGTGTGCTAGTTACATGTTTGGATTAGTTTTTCTGCACTTACATATGAAATGTTCTATTTTAAAATCACTCTACTTTTAAATCACGTAAAAACAGAATTTGTTTCATTTGAAAAGTAAAATGGAGAGAGGTGGCATGGAGTACAGGTTCTGCAGAAGTAACACCCAGACTTGAGTTAGGATTTTATTACAAATTACAACCATATGTGCTATGGTTTTGCAATGAAAGATTTGGTATAGATTACCAGCTCATAAAAAGGGGCATTATTTGTGCAGGACCCTGTATAGTCCCCAAACTTTTCTAAAGAGAATTATTGCAAAGAACTAATTTTAAATATAGAATACAGATTTAATGTAAGGGTTTAGAAAAATGTTTTTAGTAAAGAGCATAGTAAATAGGAAAGGAATAATCTTAAATTTATTTTAAATTACCTTTTAAAAAAATTTTGTGTAGGAGTTGTATTTTGACTTAAAGAATAACTAAAGCAAAATCTTATATTTGTGTAGTTTTGTGTATTTTTCAGAATACCTTTCATGAATTATTTTGTTTATTCCTTGAAATTACGAAGTGTATTTGAAAGATGAGCTATTTAATCTCTACTTAAAACAGCGCACAAGAGGCATAGGATGGGTGAAATGATTACTTTATCAGTAAATGACATGCAGTATTAAATTACTAGAGACTTCAGTCATTTTTTAATGAATATACTTTTTACTGTTATTTTTAAGGGCATTGATGTGAAGTCAATGGGACGAATATTTGTTGGTTTGGTGAAGTGTGGAGCCTGGGGTTGTTTTGATGAATTCAATCGCTTGGAAGAATCTGTACTATCAGCAGTTTCTATGCAAATCCAGACAATCCAAGACGCTTTGAAGAATCATAGAGCTACATGTGAACTGCTTGGCAAGGAGGTATAGACTGTGTTTGGAGTTTGAAGAATTAAAGTCTCAGGCAATAGTCTCCCTTTATTTGTCCTGGCACCCCCCCGTTTTTAATCTGTGACCAGTGTGTTAAACCTTTTTACCTATGAATTGTCTCAGAGTTTTCTCACCCTTTTTTGGTTCCATTCTACCATTTATTTTCAAACTATGCTGAAAAATTCAGTTATAATAACATTTGCTAACATTTATTGAGCACTTCTCTGTGCTGACACTGTGCTTAGTGCTTTAATGCATCTCGTTTAATCCTCATCACAGTCATTTGCAGGAAGTTCTATTACTGTAATGATGAACACACTGAAAGTTAAAGGAACTGCAAGATTATCCTCTTATACTGACATTTTGGCAATACAATTTCTTGGTAGGCCAAGAAAGTAAGACCAGTTCTAAATTGTTAGCATGCTGTTTGCTAACTCTTTGATGCTTAAACTCTTTGAGAAACTTAACTTTTAGCTCTCTGTCATTGACAATTTATTTTCTTCCACATACATCTTTTTCCCTTTCCTTCTCTTATGAAGAAAGAATAGTTGTTTCTCCCAACCATTGCTAATCTTTCCACCTATCCTTTGGGGTCTGCTTCCCAGGGACTTTGTCTTACTTCCCAGCTCTGCCAGTTTCCACATCCCTTCCTCTCCCCATTCCTTTTTTCCTTCTTAATAATATAGAATATATTATGTGTAATAATATTGTAATGTGTGTAATATTATCTGTTTAATATCATTAAAACAGAAGCTAACCTTCCCTTGATTCATCTGTTTTTCCAACCACTGCTCTTTCTCTTTTCTTTCATTTACAACCAGATTTTTTAGTTCTAGGTATTTCTCCTTCCTAATTGCCCATTCGTAGTTTCCCATTCTAATTTAGCTCCTCCCATTCTTTGTGCTTTGTTGAAAATGCTCCTACTAAATACTCCCATGACATTCTGCTCTTCCCTGTCAGGGCATTTATAAGACTGTGATTGCTTCTTTGTAATACTCAACACACTGACCAAAAGCTCCAGCCGGGCGTAAACTATTATTGGCTTTAGTTCAGAGTTGTGTTGTGTCTGTGTACTCAGCAAAGTGCCTAACACAAGGAAGTCTTTCTGTAAGCTTATGCTGAACGAAGGAATAGACATTCCAACTAGTTACCATCTCTTAAACATTCAGCCTCAGAAAACTGATGGAAGAACCTCTATAAAGCAATGTGGGTCCTAAGGAGTTTATTACATGTTGAATAAGGCGATGAGTAGCACATCAGTGGTTATTTTTTGCTAAGGTACAAGATTAATGTGTAGAAATATGTCAATGAAATTTCTATTGGCAATGTTTCATATTTATAGTTTCATGTATTTGATGCCTATATTTTAAATTAATATTTCAGGTAGAAATAAATTCTAATTCTGGAGTTTTTATCACTATGAATCCTGCTGGAAAAGGTTACGGAGGAAGACAAAAACTGCCCGATAATCTCAAACAGCTTTTCAGGCCAGTCGCCATGTCTCGTCCTGACAATGAACTTATTGCAGAAGTTATTCTCTATTCAGAGGGCTTCAAAGATGCTAAGATATTGGGCAGGAAATTGGTAGCTGTCTTCAACCTATCTAGGTGAGTGTTCCTGTTTTAAATATTTTTATATTTTGTGGTTCCAATGATTCATTATGGTTATTAGTGACCATTTTTCACATTTGTCCAATTTACCTATTCAGTGATTCTCACATTGGTGATTATATTGTTCTTAACATGTTCATAGGAAAGATTTTACTTTGAATAATAAAAACATCTGGCTCAAAACTACTTGTTTTTCTTAAATACTCTAAATCTGATCTCACTTTTTATCCTGCAAAATACTTCTATTGGAGTGCTACAGCTAAGTGATACTTACTGATCTAGTTGACCAGCTGACCATTCAAAACCTACTTTTCTTTGGAGGGAATCTTTAACAATTTTTCCCATGTCATATTTTTGGTAATAGAAGTTGAATTTTAGCTTCTTTGGGCAACCTAGAATTCTGATCTATATCTTTTTAAAAGATAGGGGGAATTAGCATGTCAGAGATTGAGAGCAAGATAGATTGATTAAAGATGTTAGGAATAAAGGGAACAGGTAATTGCCATTTAGTACCTTCATTAAGATATAATAATTAACCAGTTCTTGAAATTATCCTGATCCTTGAGGACCATTGATCTTCAACATTTTACTTGACTGATCATTTTGTGTGATTGGTTCTTCTGTATAAATTCATAAAATATCAGTACTCATTTCTATTTGTCAGTAGCTCTATTCTGTATTTCTTTGGATATGATGATAGAAAAGAATTTCTGACAGCTGTTTGATGCTTTGTGATTCCCATGCTTTTATTGAAGGGAACTTTTGACACCTCAGCAACATTATGACTGGGGTTTGAGAGCTTTGAAGACGGTTCTGAGAGGAAGTGGAAATCTTCTTAGACAACTGAAAAAAACAGGCAGTAAACAGAAAGGTATGATTCATTCTTCCAAATATAACCTTATTTTTTAAAATAAGCTTTAATGTGGCATAGTTTTAGATTTATAGAAAAGTTATAAATTTGAGATAGAGTTTCTGATTAGCCTGTCCCAGTTTCTCCTGTTGTTAACATCTTGAATATATCACAATGAAGGGAGTAATGCTGTACATTGTTTTTTAACTAAAGTTCTGACTTTATTTGAATTTTCTTTAGTTTTTGCCTTCTGTCCTATCATAATTAAAAAAAAATTTGGGGGGGAGTAACATTGATTAGTAAAAATTACATAGGTTCTAGGTGTCCTATAATACATCGTCTATATGTTGTATTATGTTTTCATCAAAATATTAAATAGTTGTGATACTCCTCTGAGTAGTCTATTTCCCCTGTTTTCAACCTTTAATGTGCATTATTATCACCTAGAAGCTTGTTAAAACACAGGCTGTTAGACTCCATCCTCAGAGGGCCTGATTACCAAATCAGGTGTGGTAGGTGTGGAGTAGAGCACGAGGATTTGTCTAGTGAAACAAGAACAGAAACCTTAGAAACACATAACCGTTTTTCTCTTTCAAAGAGATAGTATATGAAACTAAACAACCCTTTAAATAAACTTAAGAATATATAAAATACCTTTTACCTTGTAATAATTTTAGATATACAGTAAAGTTGTAAAGGTAGCATTCCCATGCTTTCATCATACTTACCATGGAAACTTGGTCAAAACTAAGAGACTGACGCTGGTGCACTGCTGTAAACAGAACCCTCCTGGGTCCCATGTGCCCATTGGGAATATCCCTACTCTGTTCCAGGACGGAGTCTAGGCTGGCACACTGTGCTTAGTTGTCCTGTTGTCTTCGTCTCCTCTGCCCTGTAACAGTTCCTTCATGGCACTGGCAGCCTTCAGGAGTACTAGTCAGATACCACGTAGACCCTCCCTCAATCTGGTTTTCTTTTCTGGTGTTTTTCTCATGATTAGACTGAGTTATAAATAATTGGAACAATTACTGCAGAGGGGGAGTGCCCTTCTCATCACATCCTGTCAGTGGGCTCCTAATAACCACATGATGCCACTCATGTTTGCCTTCATCACTTACCTTCATCAGGTTTCTCCATGTAAAGTTACTTTTTCCTTTCCTACGCTGTTCTTTGGAAACCAGTTACTAACTCTAGCTTATCTTCAAAGTGTGGGTGGGGGCAGGGATTAGTTCCCCCTCTTAGAGATGGGGTATCATTTGAAACTCTTCCGTAAAGATGTATCTCTTCTCCCCCATTTATGTATTTATTAAATCATTTATGTAGATCAGTATGGATTCATATATATTTTATTATGCTTTACTGTCTTTGTTTCCATTTATATGGATTTTTATTACAAACTAACTTAGAATACTATAAAAATAAAACAGTGTAGAAAAAGGACTATATGAAATTACCTATTTTGACTCTAAATGATCCAAGTATACATCTTAAAAAGGAAGCTGCTTTAGCTCTGAGGTGGGCATATGCTAGGGCAGATAGAGCTATTTGATGAAATTACTGTTTTTCAGTGTCTCTCTCTGATGATTTTTAAGAAATATTTAAACCATACCTGTAGTAAATAAAGATGGCGTATGTATGAGTTGAGTGCTTGAAATCAACTCGGATGCGGCTAAACCTCTTTATGTATACTTAAACATAGAAATATTAAGCAATCAGAGAGAAATACTGGACTAAAAATAGTTTCTTGCCTTTGTGTCTGTCTTATCTATCAGCAGTTAATATCTTTGAAAAAATAATGTGCCAATCATATTATTTACATTTGGTTTAAGACAGATTATTGACCAGTTTTGAGCAAGGCTGATCAAAGATTTGTAAGCTTTTAGTCTTAGGACATAAAATTTCTGGGATGTAATAATTTGGTATGTTTGAAGAGATACCTGAATCTGGAATTATTAATAGCACATCAATTACTAATAGTTGATGTGCTTTTAAATCCCAGTTCTAGTACTTACTGCTGTGCTCTTATAGGTCAGTTGTTAAACCTTTAGAGATTTTGTGTGCTCATATGTAAAATTAGAATAATAATAGTAATACTTTCTTTATACAGTTGTTATAAGGATCCCATCAAAATGGTAAAATACTATGCAAATGTACATAATAATCATATTTATTATTAACATCTGAGCATACGTGGGATTCAAATTCTACAGAGAAGAGCTCATAACTCTTCTTAGTGATACTTATTTTTCAGTAGTCAAAAAGGTAAGAGGTAAGCTTGCCAGGTAACTTGGTAGCATATGTCTTCAAATGTTACTAAATTCTAGTGCATCATTTAATTACTAATAATGTATATCAAGGCAGTTAAACACTATATTTTTAGTCATTCAATTCATGACATAATTTTAAGATGTCACTCTTTGTCTAGTTAATGAAAATCACATTGTGGTACAAGCACTGAGGCTTAATACAATGTCCAAGTTCACGTTTGCGGATTGCTCGCGGTTTGATGCCCTGATTAAAGATGTGTTTCCTGGAATTGACTTTAAAGAAGTGGAATATGATGAACTGAGTGCTGCGTTAAAGCAGGTTTTTGAGGAGGCCAATTATGAAATCATACCCAATCAGGTAACTGTCAGGACTAATTTATAATGTATCGATCCTTTCTCCTGGTTAATTCCTTATTATTTTTATCTTTCAACTTATCTTTCATGTTTCCACTTAAATCTCACTTGCTCAGGGACGCTTTCCCTGATCTTCGAGTCTGGATTAAATCCCCTGGCTTGTGCTTTCCTAATTCTTATTATATAGCCTTGTTCAGGGTTTAATTGTTTGGTTAATACTGATTCTCCCTCACCAGACGTAGTCTCCATGAGAGGTGGAGTCCATGTTTATATTGCTCACCATTTTATTCCTAATGCCTATTACAGTGCCTGGGGTATAATAGATCCATTATATATACATTTATATATATATTTACAAGTCTAGATAATATATATGATAATTCATTATGCATAATTTAGTTTAATTTTAACAGTTTCTTAGGAGCTCTTCTGGTAAGTGTTTTTTTGTTGCACAATTACATGATCAAAACTTTTTTGTCAGGTTTGTTTTTGAGGGAGACAGAATATAAATGAATGAATGAATAAGTGAAATATTAATGAATATATTTGAATGAGTGAGTGATGAAAATAATGAACATGTATCAAATAACTTGGAAAACATACTTGTGAAGAAATCTTGGATTTAAAGATCACATTGTAAATGTGTTCAGATTTATTTATGTATATTCTTTTATTTAAGGCTTTATCTTCTACTGAAGAAATCTAAGGCTTAATTTATATGTTTGGAATAGAATAACTATGATGGGATGCGAGCAGAACTATGGATTGTTCTCTGTAAAGATACAAACATGTTTCTTTTCTTCTAGATCAAGAAGGCTTTAGAATTGTATGAACAGTTACACCAGAGGATGGGAGTAGTTATTGTTGGTCCAAGTGGTGCTGGGAAATCAACTCTTTGGAGAATGTTAAGGGCAGCACTTTGTAAAATTGGCAAAGTAGTGAAGCAATACACCATAAATCCCAAAGCTATGCCTAGACATCAATTATTAGGCCATATTGACATGGATACAAGGGAATGGTCTGATGGTGTTTTGACAAATAGTGCTCGCCAAGTAGTTCGAGAACCTCAAGGTTGGTGTTTGTCGTGTGTGATTCATTGTTCTACTTAATTTTAGAAGATGATAAGTCTTGTCTCTAATGCTATTCTTATCAAGTCTCTTATATGACCATAAACTGCTTTATAATGATGTATATTGATATTTTACTTTTGAGGGGCCCAAGACATGTTATTGTGTAGACCTATACTCTATAGCAATTTTTATTATGATAGAAATTCAGAGCAACCTGGGGGAATTGAAATTCACAAGTAGATTAATTGACTGAATCAATATAAAATCTTTGATTATTGAGTTGATGTCATAATGCCTCATAAATAAGCAAGATGACAAATTTTTATTTAGGGTTAAAATTAGTATGTATGTGAACACTTAATTTATGTCTTTGAATATAGTACAGTGTTTTGGATATTTTGAAAATTTATGTCATAAAATAGTAGATTTTCTGGTCTAAATTTTTTGGCTTGATGTTAATGAAAGTTTTTGGCCAGAATCTGAGAAGACTTGCTACCTTTTGTTAGGTTATAATTCAATTATAGTTGTTTTTTCTAAGCCAGTGAGTGCAAGGTGTAGCACTCTAAGTTATTGAAAGGGATTTTCAAAGTAGTCTTTTCATTTTCAATGTAGTCAGTAATATTACACGAAGTACAACTTGAAATCATTCTCATTTTAGGAAGGATGGATAAAAAAGGTTTGTCTTGTAGAAGACTTGTGTACACAACTTGATAACTACTTTTCTTAGACAGTACCTTTTTATATGTCAAAGAAATTTGGTAGTGGCAAATTATTTTATTTGTCATGTAGGGCACTAAAAAGTGGGTCACCTATATTTTCTAAAAGGCTTAATACATTCATACATTCTCATGACATGGTGGAAGACAAAGGTCTGAAGACTGTTTCACAAGGTTATGGGAATAGAAATACCTAAGTCTTACACACCTTGTTTTCTGTGAGTGAGATTTCAGTTCTGTATGTATGTAGATATTAATAAATAGAATGTCATCATGTGGTATACAACTGAGTCTTGGGCGAGCTGAACTCGGATTGCTCCTGGGTTCTCTAGCACATTTGCAGTACAGATTCACTTCAGGTTGTTCAACTGATTATACATCAAGTTGACAATGCACTGTAGAATTGTATGCCTGAAACCTATGTAATCCTTGCTAACAGATGTCACCCCAATAAGTCTAACAATAAAAATGAATTTAAAAAAAAACAAACAAAAAAAACAAAACAAAAAAAAAACAAAAAAAAAACTTTTTGTTCTTTATGTTTAGCTTCAGTAATATAAAACAGTACTTAGGAAATCACTTCTAAAGAAGAGATAATTATTTTATTTCTTATTTTTAATGATTATCACTGTGTATATTTTTATTTTACCTGTGCTTTTATTGTTTGAAAATAGATGTCAGCTCTTGGATAATCTGTGATGGTGATATTGATCCTGAATGGATAGAATCTCTGAATTCTGTCCTGGATGATAATCGATTACTCACTATGCCCAGTGGAGAAAGGATTCAGTTTGGACCAAATGTTAACTTTGTATTTGAAACTCATGATTTAAGTTGTGCCTCGCCAGCCACCATATCTAGAATGGGAATGATCTTTCTTAGGTAAACCATAAAGCATTTGTATATGTTATATTAGAATATTGTCCAATTATTATTTTAGTGTCATAGCTAAGTCAGTGTTGTATAAATAACATAATTTTTTTTCTAATTTTTGATTAACTTTTTTTTGTTATTAGGATTTTATTCATTGAGTTCCTGTTTTATTGCAATTGAATTATTTCAGCATTTTACTCATATCACAATTACTATTAAATACTTATTGTTGTTTGCCTAAGTGAAACAGCAAGTACTTAATTTGTTTTCTTTTTTCTTTTACTTTTATTTAAATATGACTGAGTTCAGAGAAGTAAACATTCTAGTTATGAGTTAGAGACTAAGTAGCAATATTTTAATTGTAGAATCTTAGGTTTTTAGAATTTTAGGACTAATTTAGGTATATTCAGTGAATTTGGAAGAGGCTTAAAACACAAAATTAAATAATAAACTAATTTTAGGTATCATGTACAGTAGTCACATATCAGAACATGGACATTTAAGCCAGTTTTATTTCTTAGAATAAGTAATTAGAAATTTTCTTTCTTTTTTTAAATTTTTATTTATTTATTTATTTATTTATTTATTTTGGTGGTTCCCTGGTTGGGAATTGAACCCAGGCCACTGTGTTGACAGCACCAAAGCCTAGCCACTACACCACCAGGGAACCCCTAGAGATTTTCTTTTACTTCTTGAATTTATGTTTTAGAATTTGATATTTATTAGTTTATGTAATGTGCTGTGCTTTTTAGGACCATTGAAAGCCATTTTACATGTTGTGTTACACGTGAGTGTTATTAAGTTGGTCGATATTTAGTTTCCAAAATTATTTAATTGCTAACCTCTTGGATAGTGTTGTAGAAACCATTTACATTAAATTGGTGATGAACTCCACATATTGCTGTAAAGGCTTAAAAATTGTTGGTGAACCAGTTATTGTTTCTAAGGCATGATAAATATACAAGGGCTGTCCAGAGAAAAATCCAACCATTCTCAATATAACAAGAACAGTTACATGGCTGGAGACTTTCCAGACAGCCAAGATTTCATGTAAAATACAAATACATATTCACATTTTTAGTTGCTGCTTGATTAGCTTGTACCTTGGTTTTAGTTTTCATTCATTTCTTCAACAAATATTTATTGAGCACTTGCTATACAATAGGCCAAATGAGGACCTTTTATTAATAGTAGTGAAAGAAAATGCTATAAATTATTCTGGGGTACCGGTATAGATCAGGATTGTCTTAGACAAAGCAAGATGCATTGTTGTTGTAGGCCTTGAGGAGTTAACATTGACAACATCTTGAGTCCTTTGTCTGTCGTTTTGAGCTGATGTAATGTAATTTAAATATTTACTTTTGATTTTTCCATTTTCCTTTTTCATATTAAACTGGATAGAAACGTGAGGGGAGAAATTTAAGGTCTCAGTTTTTAATGATGTTGCTATGAAACAAGGTTAGAAAAGGAAAAATGATAAAATTGTGAACCCTTGTTGATTCTAAAATTATTAATCTGTGAGTTGTTTTTACTGTAAGTTTTTTTGTAATTATGTAAGATGTAATTTTGAATAAGATATCAATATTATATTTAATATCAATCCTTGGAGATTAATCATATAATTAAGTGCCATGGGAATTTAGGTTACCATTTTGGAGTAAAATAAAAAATATTTTTGAAGATCTGTATTAACATGCAATGCATCTTTAACTCACCCAGGGATTTTGCTAAAGATTTTGTTTTAGTAGTTCTGGGCTGGGATTTGGGATTCTGTATTTCTAACAAGCAGATTATACTTTGAGTAGGAAGAGTTTAGTCTACTTTTTTGCTAACCTGTAAATATATAGTTCTTGTTTAATTTATATTTATAATAATATAGATGAAATTTATTTGCTTTATTTTATAGAAAAATGATAACTTTAGGTGTATGTGTGTGTATATATTTTATAATATATTTGTAACTAATACATATACACATACACATGTAGAAGTAATGAAAGTCAACTGTTGTATACTAGCAGATACATGTGTAGAATAATATTGATTGGAGCAGAAATTTGGTTCGAATGTAAATTGACAATTCTTCTTAGTTTCTTCTGTGTTTGTTAATCTGTTTCAGTGATGAAGAGACAGATCTTAATTCTCTGATAAAATCTTGGTTGAGGAATCAGCCTCCGGAATATAGGAATAACCTTGAAAACTGGATTGGAAATTATTTTGAAAAAGCTTTACAGTGGGTTCTAAAGCAGGTAAACTAATCACATTAGTTCATAATTAATCGTTTGGGTGAGAACTATAATGATTAACAGCGTCACTTACGTAGAGCTGCCTTTTAGTGAGCTCTGCTGGAATGTGGGTGTGGAGTGAGGCACATGTTTTCCTTGCTGTCCCTCTGTATGTCTTGGCAAAATGGTTTATTATGTTAGTCTTAAGAACATTGTCATTCTCTCATCCATAGTGTCTTGCACTGCATACCTAAAAATCTTGAATATTGGAAATGTCTTTCTAATTTTGACATCAAAATCATCTTGTCACATTTTACTGTGTCAGTAAATACATAAATGTCATGCTAAATAAAAACAATGTCTTTACTACTAAAGTAGAAAAAGGTTGGTGAGTTATTAATAATCTAATTAAACTATTTATTTAACAAATTTATGGAATATCTAATATATGTCAAATGTTACACTAGATGAGACTATGAGAGGTAAACATTGACAGGACAGTCTAACCCTTTTTTAAAGAAGGGTTTGTCTGTTGGAGGAAAATGACATGTCAAAGATTAATCACAATATAACAAGATGATGAGAGTATTACTGTCTTTTAGGAAAGTTTTTAAAAGGAGATCACACTTAATTTTGAAAAGCATGAATAGAAGTTTAACATGCAAAGATAATAAAGGGCTTTCAGATATTCTGCCTGATTTTTTCAACCTCTCGGTTTTTCTTTTATGTCATTTCTTTTATGAAAATTGTAAACATAAAATAGAGGAAACAAATAGCAATGGGTTTTCTTTTTAAAGTATCTGATTGTTAATCTGAACTTGATTTAGAGGTCAGTACTTTGGGATTCAACAAGACATACAAAGAAATGGTGATCTCACTTTAGTTTCTCAACCATTTTCTTCTCTGACTTTCTAAAGATGAAAGATGGAGGAATAGGAATTTGTGGGAAATGATGCAAATGAGATAGGTTTCCCTGGAGGCCATAGGGAAAGAACCACTCAGTCAGCCCTCAGTCTGACTGAGCTATCTCCTTTGTGCTTTTGCAGCTACATATGCTGTCTTTCAGCTGTGTTACAATTGCTTACATTCAACTGTGAACATGTTGTGGGCAAGCACGCAATCTGACCTACTCCTTATTGTGTCCTCAGAACCAAGTATGGTGATAATAATAGTATAGTGAATGCATGAGAATGTATGTGCTCAAGTAAACACCTGGTGCCTATGTCATAGCTTCTTGTAAATTAATATATTGTTATTTCACTAATATAAATCATACAGAGCCCAACAAGGCACTCCAGTGCAAATATGTTGAGGCCATCTCCTTGCGTGCTGTTCATGTTAGAATGAGAACTATAACACTAGATGGAATATCTTGACATAAAGGGGTTTGTGACTATAGAAATGATGACAGGGTAAGATTATTAAGCCATATAGGGTGGATACCAAAGATTCAGTTAGAAAATTAACTGGTTTTGTTTTGAGGCCAGGTCCTTGTTATTGTTTGAAAAAATTTTTTATGTGTTGAAGGTTCCTTCTCTCTCCTGTGCTTTGCTCACCACGTTCAGATTCTGAGAGATATACTGTAAAGGATATTATGGTCAAATGCAGATTTTATTTATAACTGAGAGCTTTGCTTTCTTGTATTAATTTAGCAAATTAGACAGTCTAGAACAGCGGTTCTCAACTGGTGAGTCGCGACTCCTTTGGGGGTCAAACGACCCTATCACAGGGGTCGCCTAAGATCATTCGAAAACACATATCAAATATTTACATTATGATTCATAACAGTAGCAACATGACAGTTATGAAGTAGCAACGAAAATAATTTTATGGGGGTCACCACAACATGAGGAGCTGTATTAAAGGGTCGCGGCATTAGGAAGGTTGAGAACCACTGATCTAGAAGGAAATATATGGACTTCTTTATCTTGCCTGTAAAGAACTCGTCGCGTGGTCTAAGCCATTGGGCTTCTACCCATCTCCCACTTTTTTATTCTTACAAAAATATTTATTATGCAGGCAGAGTAGTTTTTCTTAAAATTGCAAATTGGATCATTTTATAGTCTTACCTAAAAACCCTTTAATGGCGGTGAAAATAAAGTTTGCCAGTATAGTTCACACACTCTGGCCCTTGCCTGCCTCTCTCTGACGTACACCACTCTGCCTTTGCTTACTCAGGCATGAGCTTCTGTTAATTTTGTAAGGACACCAGTGGCCAGATCTCATTTTTTAGACATTAGCTTCAATGTCACCTTTTTCAAAGAGGTCTTGAGCCCTCAATCTAAGTTACCCTTTCTCAAATCATGCTGATGTGCTGCTCTGAAGTCCTTATCACAGCTTGGTAACCAGCTCCTGTCCTAGACTTGACAGGTACTCTGTTTAGAGCACCTTTTTTTTTTAATGCCTAGCATCTCATTTTTTATAATGCCTAGCACCTCATGCATATCCTGACATATAATTGGTTCTCAGTCAGTACTTCTAGATTAAGGAGAACCCTTTCCCCTCCAGACTCCCTGGCAATTACACGGGGACCCCAGAGGACCCCAGATCAAAGTCATCTACCCCACCTTAGTCCAAAAGTTTCATTTTGCCCGCTTTTACTAGACTTTCCTGTCCAGTGCTGTCAATCTAGCCCATGCCTCTAGCTTCTTTGTTAACAGCAAGAGGAAATGAACTGTTCTTTTATAGATTAGTGCTCATTGATTTGCCTTTTCTTTTACATTCTTCAGGTTTAGGAAGCAAACAAATCATGTATCTATTTGAGGACTGGTGCTTATAGCTAGAAATATACAATTGTGTTTTTATGATTACTTTTTATTTTCAAAGTTTGTGTATATACATTGAATGAAATCTAAACTTTCTACAAATTGAATAGAGGGATAATGTTAAAGATGATATCTTAGAAAATATATGTGAATGTCCATCTTTGTGATTCTAAGTTGACGTTAATATTTGCCTTTTGTTTGTTTTAATGGATTTTACTCAACAGAATGACTATGTGGTAGAAACAAGTTTGGTTGGGACTGTGATGAATGGTTTGTCACATTTACATGGATGTAAAGATCATGACCAATTTATTATTAATCTCATAAGGGGACTTGGTGGAAATTTGAACTTGAAATCACGTCTGGAATTCACCAAAGAGGTAATGCATATTTAAAGCCTATATTCAGTTAACATTTTTCTGTAACTTTCATTAATTCTTAACTGCCAAAATGCAAGGACCTATAACCAAAAGGTATGGAACTTTTAAATTTAAAAATTATGCATTCAGTAGAAGTAATATGCATTTACATACATGTATATACGTACATACAAATGCTTATTTTTCTTCTTTGAATTAGTTTATGATATTTTATTATTAAAATTTTATAAAATGATATTTTAATAGGCTAAAGTTTGGAACATCTTTTATTGTTAGACATTTTTTAACGTACTTAGCTATATGAATAAATATAATTATTTCAGTCATTTTTAATCTTAAAATAATATATTTTTAAATTATTTGTTTAACCAGAATAGTTTTAGAAGTTAGGGTTGCTAGGATGGATTAATCATTATAAATATTTTCCTAAATAAATGTAAAGGTGTAGTTCACCCAAGTTGCTTATAAAATTGAATTCTGAATGTAAGGGATTTCTTTCTATTTGCATAGTTGAATTAATTGAACATATATTCCTTTGAGTTGGCTCCAACATCATGTTTCTGCAATTTTATCATTTTGTTTCTTCTTTGATACCATCATTTATTGCTTTCTCTATTCTGTTTTCACTTGCGTGGTCATTCTGTGGCTTCTGTTGCTGCATAATTCTCTCTGTTACCACTTAGGACCCTATATGAGGGCTGTCCAGAAAATATCCATTTATAAATGTCTCTGTTTTTCATATTGCATGGCTGGATACTTTCTGGACAGCCCTTGTATATGCTCCCTTTAAGCAGACATTCTCTTGTCACAGTTCAGAATAAAGGTGTTAAAGAATAGCACTAGAGGCTAATTCACTGCTTTATATCTGTACAAGTAACACTTATTTTCAGAGTTAGGGAGAAGAGTAACAAGATAAGAGCAGTGGTGGGAACACAGGAATGGGCACAGAATATGGTGGAAATGCAATGTCTAGGAGCCTGCATTGTGTAGGTTAGTGTTCATAAGAACTGAAAAATTGAATGTATTTGTACGTTGGTGTATATATAAACTGGATGACATTTATTGGCACAAGTGATAAATTAGAGAATAATATTTGAGATAAAGTGTTAACTTTAATTATGAGGGATATTTGTAGGTTTAGTGTATGTGAACACTTTTTTTTTTAAACTAAGATGTTTCACTTCAGGCCATTTACTTTAAAGAGTTAAAATTCCACATACACTCTTTGGATTATGTGAAAACCCATCACAACTTTTTCCTCTTAAGGTTTTTAACTGGGCACGAGAATCCCCTCCAGACTCTCACAAACCAATGGACACCTACTATGATTCGAGTAGAGGACGATTAGCATCTTATGTGTTGAAGAAGCCAGAAAATTTGACTGCGGATGATTTCAGTAATGGCCAAACTCTTCCAGTCATTCAGACTCCAGACATGCAACGAAGTCTAGATTATTTCAAACCTTGGTTAAGTTCTGACGCTAAGCAGCCATTTATTCTTGTAGGACCAGAAGGATGTGGCAAAGGGTAAGAGCAGAAAAGTGTTGATCAAGGTGCAAATTGTGGATTTATGCTCCTCTCCTCTTTTAAAATGATTTGACAGCTGTTGTTACCTTTCTTTTTCTTAAACTAGCATTTAACATTTTCATGAAAGACTCTTTTTGTTATCTCTAGTTGTAAAAATAATATGACCATAGGGAGTTCCCTGATGGTGTAGTGGCTATGCTTTGGCGCTCTCAACGCCACAGCCTGGGTTCAATTCCCAGCCAGGGAACTAAAAGACTATAGAGAAGCATATGTCCTTTTTTTCCACCAGGTTATATGTTTTTTAATGGAAAGAGATCAGTTTGAGAAGATACTTAGAAAAAGAATATGTGCATATAATCACAAACAATGAATTACCTTACATGTACTCCCTGTTTACTTTATTTATAAAAAGTGAATCTTGAAGTTAGCTGTGTATTTTAAAATAGCTTTTAATCATTTGCCTTCAGCCTATTTTTAGTGCCTACTGAGTATAGTTTCTGGAAATAAAGGCACGTGGATTATTAGTTTCACATTTCTAATAGTAATTTAAAAATTCCACACAATCATAGTAGTTTTTTTTTTTTAAATTGGAGAACTTAATATCTTAAAATCTTTCCTTGAACTGTGGGAAAACAGTCAGTATCTTTTATACTTTATCAAACTAAAGTATATCAGTGAACTTTGATTTTTTTTTTTTTTTTTTTGCTGAAAGAGTCCCAAGATATTCTTAAAATATGAATTTAATTTTTTCCAGTCTAAACATTAGATTACCTTGATAGTGTGGAAACCATATTTATGTTTACCATAACATCATCATACATAATTTAGAAACTGAAATATTTATAAAAAAGAAATTTTTATGTTGCATATGGAAAGTATTTTATTGGTTGCATTTTGAAGTCAAATGTCATACATCTTTCATAGGATGCTGCTCAAGTACGCCTTTTCCCAACTCCGGTCCACACAGATTGCTACCGTTCACTGTAGTGCACAAACTACATCTCGCCATCTCCTGCAGAAATTGAGCCAGACTTGCATGGTGATCAGTACTAATACTGGTCGAGTATACAGACCAAAAGACTGTGAAAGACTTGTTTTGTACTTAAAAGATATCAACCTACCCAAACTTGATAAATGGGGGACCAGTACTTTGATAGCTTTCCTACAGCAGGTGAGTCTTAGCTTTAGCACTTGAAGTGTTTTGATACAGTTGGAAACCACTTTAGTTTCATTAACTTTTCCTATAGATAGAAGATCTGCTTTCCTCCTACAAGGCCATTTTATCTAGCACGTGTCATGCAAATGAAACTCGGAAGCGTCTCAGTCTTGTTCCAGGGCTACTTCCTTTGATCATCCTCCCTTTAGAAGGTAGTAGTGCTTCAGGTTGGTAAATGGCAGGAAGACTAAAAGACCACCTTCACTCTATACTACATATCCTTTATTCCTAAAGGTAGGAGGAGAGCAGAAGTTCAGGGTGGTGTTGGAGTTGCCGAAGTTTGTGCTTCATTTTTTTAGGTGTGCATTCTTCCAAGAGCAGTCGGATGTCCCCAGTCCTGCCCCTTCCTGGCTGCTTTAGCCCATTGTCCTCCCTCTTTGCCTATGTCAGTGTGAGAGACCATGCCTTTTCAGTCACTGTGGAGGATTTTATTTTATTATGTGATTTGCATCACATTAGAAACCCTAAATTCTAAATTAGAGCTTATTATGCTTACGTATCTTCAAATTTAGCTTTCATATATAACTGCAGAATATAATATATTTATAGAAAGAAACCAAAATATTTTCTTACATTTTTTCTTGTTTCTTTCATTTTTCTTTTGATAATTGCTGCTGGATTTGTACTATCAGGTGGATTTTAAAGTTTATTGGAGAGAAAAGCATTTTTATAATGAGGATAATTCAGCTAACATTAATTGAACATGAAGTCTTGTACAGTATTATTTTTCAATGATACAAGAATTTAGAGTGTATTTTAATCTTAAATTCTTGAATTAGGGAAAGCAGGATGATTGACTGCATTTGGAAACAATTGAATTTTATGCAAAAATATGTCATGATTAAAAAATCTTAAGCACTAAATGTTTTTAAAATTTATTTTCAAATAGGTATTGACATATCAAGGATTTTATGATGAAAATTTGGAATGGGTTGGTTTAGAAAATATTCAAATTGTGGCTTCCATGTCAGCTGGAGGAAGACTGGGAAGACATAAGCTTACTACCAGATTTACTTCTGTTGTTCGTCTTTGTGCTATAGAGTATGTATCATAGTATTTAGAATATTTTTTCTTAATTTGGGAAGATATCTTATATATTTCCTTTTTATGAAGAGTATCCATTAATGATATTTCTTCAAAATGTAGAATGTACAAATAGTCAAACTAAATCTCTGATACTGGTTTTTTTCTGCTGTTTTCAAACTCTGGGTAATAATTTAGGATAGTAAAAGCTTTAATCAGCACTTTTTATATATTAGAAATAAAATAGAACTGTTTTATATCGTCTCTGTTCTAAAATGTCAATATCAGGAATCTGAATGATAGATTTTAGATTTAAATGTTTTATATAGATTTCATAAGTAAAAAATAATATTTTATGAATGTAACTAAAAAGAGAAATTAAATCTGAACAAAGTTGAGTTAAGTTATGTTAGTGGCTGATACTCCAGCGTTACTCCTGATACATTCACCCATCTCCATGGTCCATAGTTGGTGCAGGACTTATGAATTTTATGGTTATGACACTTTCTCCTCTGTTATATTTTGCCTTACAATGTCTTGTTTTTATGTTTTCATGCTAATTGTAACCATCTGTTAACATTCTTCTTTCAGAAATATTATAGCCCTCATTTAAGTTATATTGAGATAGATTTTAGTTTTGGAGAGTTTGGTTTTATTTGTTGTATTAATTCTATTTTAATAATTCTGAGGTGAATTACTGCTGTATGTATAGGTGATACATAAATCAAAATGCTGTTTCTTAAGCAAAATTTTCCTTTTTGCCCTTTCTGAAGATCAGTGTTTTTTCAAACAATTATGCTTTTTAAGTAATTTCATTGGAATCCTCTGTTGGGACCCTCACACAGCAGGTAATTAGGGATCTAATTTGATTGAAGTGAGAATGGGGACCTTAAGTGTGACCTTAGCCCCTGGGTAAGCCTTGGAGGTATCTAGGTCTCAGAATGGCACAGTTAGAAAACCATTACTCTAACTTAACATTAAAATAATGATTTAGAAATAATTGATTTATTTCAACTTCTTTCTTATACGCTCTGTTTTAGTTACCCAGAAAGAGAGCAATTACAGACAATTTATGGAGCATATTTGGAACCAGTTCTACATAAAAATCTGAAGAATCATTCTGTTTGGGGTTCTTCATCAAAAATTTATCTCTTAGCAGGATCTATGGTACAAGTGTATGAACAGGTATACGTTCATTTACAGTCTATTGTAGTTTTATGCCTATTTTTATCATTTCCAAAGGACTGTCTTGAATTGACCTGTGTTGATGCCCAGGCTTTCTTCTCCTATTGTTCACTAGACTGTTTTGCTAGAGGGTAAGGCCTATGCGGACAGATGCTCTGAATGCTGAATTCACTATTACATTCCCTGTCACAGTTTCAAATTGACATTCAAATATTGACTGAATGAATCAGTGGGTGGATGATGATTCTGCTATCAGCTCAAATTTAGCATATTTCTAATAGAGTTCTTTTTCTTTCCAAAACTAGATCTTTCTCCTTACTTTTATTAGTTTCTATATTCCAGGTTTCAAACCCTAGAGTAGTCTTTGATGTTTGTTTCTTTCCTGTTACTTGTGAACAAATGTCCAAGGTATCCTTCCTTGCTAAAGTGAGACAGTTCTTGAAAATAGGCACTAAGGATGCCAGAAGACCTTTGCTGAATACATCCTCTTTGCAGGGCTAATCCTAGGGATGCAAAGGCGACTGAGCCTATGCTTTGGAATTTCACAAAGCATTTGAGGGGCCTAGTCGTATAAATAAACTATTAATGCAGTGTGATAAGTGTAACAACAGTATGTACAAGTTATAGAGAAAAGAGACGAGGGAGGGAATAACTTTGTTGTGTGTTGTAGTTGTTAAGGAGAGGGGAAATGTGGTCCGAAAATGGAAAAATGAATAGAAATTCACAAAGTGGCTGGAGATGACAGGTCTTCCTAGGTAAAGGGCATAGCATGTGAAAGTTACAAAAACGTGTTTGTGGAAAATGATTTTTGTATTGGAGTAGAAGTCAGGGAAGGTAAGTTAGAGAGCCAGAAATTTCTTCTTCTTTTTAAATTAGTTCAAATGCTTTGTGATCAAGGCCAGAATAAGAGCAATGGCTCTGCCTGTCGAGAGGAAGGGGCAGACTATACAGGAGCGCCCTTGGTTATGTTAACATCCATCCAGTGGCTCCTGGAACCTAAGATAGCTCTGTGGTTCCCAGCATTAGAAAATGGGTCTGACCTAGACCCGCGAGTGCCTCAGGATTGCATCCACCATTTTTTTAAGCTTAGGTCTGAATTTCCTTCTTCAGCGGCACTTTTTAACCTTTTATTTTTTGCCATGGACAACCTTGGGCAGTTTGGTGAAGCCTGTGAACAACCCCTCTAAGATAATCTTTTTAACTGCATAAAATATAATATACAAGATGACTAAAGAAAATCAGTTACTTTGAAATCAGTTCCAGCAATCAGTAGTACTTGGCATTCCTGCGAATCCAAGGTGACCGCAAATTTTATGGCATGATTATGTATTTAAGAAAGTAGACAGATCATTTACTGTAACTTCCTTTTCAGGTGCGGGCCAAATTTACAGTTGATGATTATAGTCACTATTTCTTTACTCCTTGCATCCTTACGCAGTGGGTTCTTGGCTTATTCAGATATGATTTAGAAGGAGGTAAGTTTTGCTGTCCTTATTTCAAATCACGTACTGTCTTTCTTTAGAATGCCACTGTGTGTGTGTGTGTGTGTAGTTTGCCTATATATTGTTTGTAATATATGAAATGAGAACTGTAACTATTTATAGTATTTTCAAGCTCTCAGTAAAATAACATTCATATTAAATTTAAACATTAACATTAAATTTAAACATTAATATTAAAATTAAAATATTTTATTATGTTTTCTCATCAAAACTAGCTGTGACTACCATGATTAAAATGTGATTTTTGGGAAAAATCAAGTTATTATTCTGGTAGCCAAAGCATGTTTAATATGCTTTTGAGATTGATACTTTTATTGAAAAACCAGAGATAATAGTACTTAGTGTATGCTTTAAACAATCAAAAAAATTACCAACTCATTAATAAAATGAATTTAAACTTTTTTTCTCTTTTCTTCTATTTATCTGATGCCAATATTATGGTATGTAGATTCTCATTCTCTATTTCTTTCTAATGTTATGTTGAAATCAAACATTTTCAAATTATTTGCAATTATCACAATTCAAGAAAATTCTGCCCTTTTTTTTTTTTTTTTTTAGGATCTTCAAACCATCCACTAGATCATGTCTTAGAAATTGTAGCATATGAAGCACGCCGCTTGTTTCGTGACAAAATTGTTGGTGCAAAGGAACTTCACTTATTTGACAGCATTTTAACATCAGTGTTTCAAGGAGATTGGGGCTCAGATATATTAGACAATATGGCAGGTAATATAGTTAGAGAATTTATATGAATATATAGGTGTTGTGAGAACTTCAAAAATATTTTTCTTACTGGTAGGATGATTTCATATGTCTAAGCAAATCCAAACTTTATATAATTTTAATGTTATTTATACCACATGGGGCAGCTCTTTCTTGTTAGATTTCTATAATTATGGTCCAAACAAAATATCATGACAATAATTGTTGTTTTGGACAAAAATTGTTTTAGGGCCATAGTGTTTTACATTTGCAATTCAAAATTGTATTTTCTGAAGGATTTTTACTAATAAAGTTTTATTGAATTGTTCATATGTGAAAATCCATAGTCAATCATAATGAATTTTTCTTGAGGGTGATGAACATTCTCATTCCTGTCACCTCGTAGAATGTCATTACCACAGAACTTACGTATTCTTATCAGCTTCACACACCATTAGGGTAAACAAAGCATGACACCACAGACAAAGCAGCTATGTTGCATTTGCAATTATTACTGCTTAATAACAAATTTGCTTTTGAAAATTGCTGTGGAAGTAATGCATGTGATGAAAGTCATCATGGTAAAAGGGCCTTTGATAAAAGAGGATCATATTATGGAAATATTTTCTAATAAAACTGCTTTCAAACTACAAAATGAGTTGCTGTTCTCTTAGAATGTAAAGCTAGACTTCAAAAATATTTCATATGATGCATTCTATATATTGTGCAACTCTAGTTTTGATATTGGTCCCAGAGTCATAATTCCATAAACCAAAAGGAATCTTGAAGGTGAATAAATGTTGAAATTGATGGAAGTAATTTTCTAGGTGCCGGTTGAGTTTTGGAATCAGGAGAGGAGTTCAGGAGAACCTAAGGTAGGACGAAATGCTGAGAGAGGCCTGATAGCACGGAGTTGGCTTGATTTTGAGTGAGGGTTTATGTCACTGTGGCTGGTAGTTTCGTGGCTGACTGTGGAGAGGCTTTGGTTCTTAAACGGTGTTGTCTTTCTCTGCCTGAAAATTGAGTTAATGGTTTCTCTTTTTGCAAAGAGACAGGTAATATTTTGGGCGCATTAGGTAGTGTTTTATCAGGTATCTCAATTCTCTAGAGTTTGGTATTTTTCAGAGTCTCCTCTGTAGGTCTCAATGAATAATGTATGCCTTTTTTTTCTTAATATTTTAATTTTGAATGAAGGGTTGTATTTTTTTAAAAGTACAGGCCTGATATAAGTTAGAAATAGGTCCATAGGATTTTCATATAGTGGAATATTCACAAAAAATTTAATTTTGGATAGTAGATTCATTCTTGTGCCCAAGAAACTTGTAAACTAATGGTAGATGCAGATAGGAAAGTCCTTGACTGCAATGATAACTATTGCTAGTGTGTTTAGATGCCACGAAGATCGGTGCTAGCAGCTGGTGAAATGGTAATTACAACAGAGCATGAAGTGTTTTACAATTAATGTAACTTCTCTAAATATATTTGGTATAAATGCTAGGTATAAGGGGTGTAGAAGAGGAAGAGACAGATACTTTCTTGAGGAAGTTACTTTGAAACTTTTTAAAATAATGTTTTTATTTTGAGATACTAGTAGATTCACAGGCAGTTGCAATGTTTAATACAGAGAGAGCACACGTACCTACCTCTTACTCGGTTACTCTCAGTGGTAACATCTGGCACAGTTATAGTAAATATCACAACTGGGCTGTTGACAGTGACACATTTAAGATACAGAACATCACCACAGGATCTGTCACGTTGTCATGTTGTAGCTGCTCCCACGCCCCTCACATCCCCTGGAGACCCCCAGTTTACTCTGCATTTCATTGTGCCATTTCAGGAATCGGGTTTTCACTGAGATCAATTCTCTGCAGATACACACATATGCAGCTTGTTGTATGTTTCAGTAATTTCTTCCTTTTTATTGCTGAGTAGGTATTTGGATAAACTACCATTTATTGAACCATTTACTTGTTGAAGGACATCTGGGTCGTTTTCAGCTTGTGACTACATGGAGGAAAGCTGTGATAAACATTCATGGACAGGTTTTTGTGTGAACATACATATTCATCTCTCTGGGATAAATGCTCAGGGATGCAGTTGTAGGGTTGTATGGTGTGTGTGTATTTAAACTGTCACGCTGTTTTCTAGTGACTATATCATGTTATATTCCCTTCAGTGATATAGGAGTCATGGAGTTGCTCTGCATCCTTGCCAGCATTTGCTGTGCCACTATTTTTTTATTTTAACCATTCTGATAAGTGTGTATTGATGTCACTGTGGTTTTAATACGTCTTTTGGTGACAGCTAATGAAGTTGAACATCTTTTCATGGGCTCATTTGCCATCTGTATATCTTTTCAGTGATGTGTGTTTTTATGTTTCCTGCCCATTTTCTGATTGGACTGTTTTATTTTTACTGTTGAATTTTGAGAGTTGTTTATATATTCCAGATACTGGTCCTTTGTCAACTATGTGGTTTGCAAATATTTTCTCCCACTCTGTAGCTTGCCTTTTCATCCTCTTAATAGGGTCTTTCATAGATAAAAAATTTTTTTTTTAATTTTTATGAAGTCCAAGTAATTTTTATTTTTAAGAATCTTTTGGTGTCAAGTTTAAGAAAAATGTCTAGTCCTAGATTCTGAATTTTTTTCCTACATTTTTTTTCATAAAAGTTTTGTAGTTTTATGTTTTAATTCATGGTCTAATTTGAATTAATTTTTGAATAAAGAGATTTAGGTCAAGGTTTATTTCTTTGCCTATGGGTATGTACTTGCTCCTGCACCATTTGTTGAAAAGTCTACCATTCTGCCTCGAATTGCTTTTGTTTGTCTCTTTCTGGATTCTCTGTTCTATTCCACTGGTGTGTGTTTGTTTGTTGGCAGTGGGAAACTATATGTGATATTATGGTGGTATGGAACAATTGGATTTTGTTTTGTGTGTGTTATTCTAGTAGCAGTGAGGATATGGTTAGGGGGGTATAGACTTGTTGCAGGGATACCAAGTACGAGGCTACCTCAGTAGTCTGGGTGAAAAATGATGAGAGTTAAAGATAATGAGTTCAATATTACATGTGTATTTGAATGTTTACAAGCTTTGTGAGTGTCTTTTGGGAATCTATATAAAGTTCATCAGCTTCATGAAGGTAGCAATCATGTTTGCTTATTCACTACTTAACTCTAACAGAAAGTACAATGTTTAATTATAGGTGTGTGATAAATAAGTGTCTAATGAATGCATTTGTAGAGTATATGTCTATTAAGCACCAGGAAATAATGGAGCTAAATTAGAGCTTGGGAGACTTGCCTGGAGATAAGTAGTGAACATGCTTTAGGTATGTAAAGAGTTGATAATTTAATCCTCAGAATGAGATTAATTCAAGAGGAGTGTTTAGAATTAAAGAATAACAGTCTGAATTTGATCCCAGGGAAAATAAACATATAAGGGATAAACAGAAAACTGAAAGGAAGTAGTGGTTGTGTTTTGAAGAGAATGGTCATACAGACTCAGGTGATAAGGAGGCTACTTGAACAGTCTCCTGGAGGAATTGGGAGGAGAAAAGTTCAATACTATGGTGAGCAGATTTGCCTCGTGTGGTAACAGGAACACTGCTATTGATAAATTTCAGGGAGGTTTGTGGAATTGTTGTGTTCTAATTAAACTTTGGTTAATTTTTTTTTAAGACATTAAGGCTCTTGGTGGTATTAATAAATCTATGTTCTTTTTCAAGGAGAGTTTAGAGATTATTTTATTTGCCAATTTTATATGTTACTTCTAATCTATAAATTTTATGTTGTGATTCTGGAAGGGTAGAGAATAGAAGGGGGACTAGTAGGAGAACATTGAAAGGAAATCATTTGGGGGGAAGAAAGATAAGGAGGGTGCAAAGGTGAAATAGGGGTCCCATCAGTTAGTTTCCAATGGAGTTTGAACACAGTTTAAGTCTTTGTATTTTAACTGATGTTATTGGTCTTCCAAGTAATTTATCTTCGCTTTTCTGGGGATGATCTTATTTGGATTAATTAATTTAAAAGTGATTTAGTGAGCAATGTATTTACTGATGCTTCCACTACAAATAATGCTTATAAAACAGCATCCCCTTTATTTCTGCAGACAGTTTCTATGTGACCTGGGGAGCCCGACATGATTCTGGACCAAGGACAGCTCCAGGACAGCCATTGCCTCCACATGGAAAACCACTTGGAAAACTAAATTCTGCAGATCTCAAGGATGTTATTAGAAAGGTATAATATGAGTCATGAATTTGAATTGGGTTATAGTCAGTTTTGAGAAGGGAAGCTTTTTGAGGGCCATGGAGTCCCAAGAATGTAGAATATACAAAGCTGGGCCTTCTGGAATTCAGTTCACTGTGGCAGATCCAACTCGATGCCCATGACTTACACAGAGACGTGTAAAATTGCTAAGGTAAATGTTAGGATGAAGTAGCTGATGTGGGAAATATTAATGAGCCTTAATGTTAATTGGGAAACCATCCTAGAGCAGCGGTGTCAAACTTTAGTGAGTGTCTGAATCACTTCCAGAACTGGAAATTAGGCTAATTCCTGGGTTTCATCCCAAGGAAGCATGACTCCGTGACTGGGGCCCAAAAATCTGAATTTCTAACAGGCCTCCAGAAGGTGTTGTAGTGTTAGTTCCCTGAAACTTTGGGAGCACTGCCCTGGAGTTTGTATTTTTTAAGTTTAATTACAATAAAAAACAAGAAACACTATTATATATGACTGCTCTAAGAATTCATATTTATATTGGAAGTTAGTGTAAACTTTATATCAAGATTTTCATTTTCTGGTACATGGATTAATTTGCCGGGAACAGACATTGTCAAGTTTGGGAATGTTCCGAGTAGTTAAGTACGTGAAGTCTGGGCGCTCTTCCCGCTTCCTTCACTGTATCCCACTGTTCCGGCAGGGCATAACACTGCCTGTGGTGGGCTTTGGATTCATTCCCAAGCAGTGCATAAGAACAAGAGTTCCCAAAGTATTATTTAGCCACTAGGTTTCCAGAGTTTTTGCATTGTTTATGGTCTGTGTACTGTGCCTTTATTTGTAACAATTGTAACAAATGGTAAAATTTGAGTGCTTTTGAAGTTTTTATAATTAACTTGCTGTCTCACACTGCTTTTTACTAGTAGTAATGATGTCCAAAAGAAGCTGAGTCTTGAACTTCTTTGACTCAAATACGTTTTTCCTTAGAAAGTGTTACAAAGCTGGATTACTGGATAGATACAATATAGAATATGAGATGACATGTAGTTACTTAAAATGTCAAAAGTTAACACCCTAATCTAGATAATGAATGTCTTTATTATGCATTTGGGCTTTGTGTTGGTTGATTGCAAAATAATTTGTTGTGATTTTTTTGAAAGGGTCTTATTCATTATGGACGAGACAACCAGAATTTAGATATTTTACTTTTCCAAGAAGTCCTAGAGTATCTGTCCCGGATAGACCGAGTGCTGAGTTTTCCCGGGGGATCGCTGCTGTTAGCCGGACGCAGTGGCGTAGGTCGTCGGACCATCACTTCCTTAGTCAGCCACATGCATGGGGCAGCGCTGTTTTCTCCAAAGATTTCCCGAGGGTATGAACTGAAGCACTTCAAAAATGATCTCAAGCATGTGAGTTATTTGCTTTATTTGGTTTTAAATGACAATTAATTATTATTCTGAAAGCTTTTAAAGCCCTTAAAGTCCCAGATAATACAGCATAGTCTTTATTTTAAATTTGAAGTTTATTTTCCCCATGATTATTAGAAAATTATAATTTTATGTGCAGATAGGGGAAAGATCCCTATTATGATTTCTAACTTTCAGGTATTCCAGAATAGATGGATGTGAAAGAAATAAAAGGAAGGCATTTATATAAGATATATGTGGGATATATTATATAAAAATGATCTTCTAGCTTTTGTTGACTGTCTTAGCTGTAAAATAATTGAAAATTCCCTTAAATTGTATTTGTTTATAGACTGGATTTACTTTCTAAACAATAAAGCTTACATTCGATTTTTAATTTTGATTATAAATCAATCAATCAGTCAGCCAATCAATACCATGGTCTAGTTTATATACAGAATGCAAGTTTTTACCTGTGCCAGAAATACTTCATAGGTACCAGCATGCATTTTCTTCTTGCGCAGGTGCTGCACCTTGCAGGTATTGAAGCGCAGCAGGTAGTTTTACTTCTTGAGGATTACCAGTTTGTGTATCCCGCATTTTTGGAGATGATCAATAGCCTTTTGTCTTCAGGCAAGTGAATGGTTTTTTTCCGAAGAAAATAAAAGTGCTAATGTAGAAATGATTCATATGAAGTTGTCTTGTATAGAATTGTTTCAGAGAATTTTTGGCATAGCTTTTGACGTGAGGTTAAACATGCTCAGATCAGGAGAACGGAGAAGTTTGTTTTATAAAACTAAGACTGAAGAATTATGTAAAAATGATTATTAATATTGAATATTGGTGAATATCCTGAAGAATTGGTCCTCTTATTCACTTTTGATGGGACTATTATTTCTTAGAACCCTTTGGGGAAGTTTCCACCCAGTGTTTATTTTAAAAAGGTGCCTTATCCTGTGGTATAACAATTCTATCATCTGTAGAAATTTAACCTACAGAAATAAAAGAACTGATTTGTAAGGAAATATGTAATTAATTTGCAATAAAAATTTTGATACAGTCTCACTTCCATCACTACTGGAATGGGTGATTAACTATGGTCTGGCCTTAATGTGGACATGTGAATGCAGTTGTAGTCCAGATATGTGAGACCTGATATGTCTCAAATCATGGTATGGACTTCCGTTGTATCTGGAGCCACCAGACCTTTTGGTGGTTGCCTGGGAAGGATACCTGCAATTTCTCATATTTCTTTTCTGAAGAATTTATGAAGTTTATGTGAATCTCTTTATAAGGAGTAGTCACTGTTAGCATAATTAGTATATTGGTAGCTTAATTTTAAACTCGGACCAAGAGTATTTTGTTATTTAAGCACAAAATAAACTTTGTTAAAAGCTCGTTTCAGCTGTATGGGTTGTGGAGACCTAAGTTCAACTCAGTTTTTCCTAAATACTTATTTGTATCATTTGTATGTAGACTTTGGATAAAATAGTCTTTTCTTTAGAATTCAACAGCTTTGGTTGATGAAAACATTTGATTTATAATGAGGTATCTATACTTTGGTGCCCAAATAAGAAGTACAAAGCAGGAATCTAGTGAGATGAGTGGCAAGTCAATTTCTGTTAAAGAGTTGTGGGGTGATGATGCAGTGAGAGTGGTAGTTCTGCAGCAAGCTTGACGTGTTTGTGGCTTTTTACTGAATAACCTCTTGATTTTTGAGGCACATACTCTTATTCTTGCATGTTGCTTAACTTGTCACTAGATGGAGACCTTGTTCATTTTGGCTGAGATAAATTGATAGGCTAGCTATACAGTTTTGGTTTTTTCTTTCTTTCTTTTTTTGTTTTTTGCTTTGTTTTGTGAAAGTGAACATCCAGATAAGCATTAAGTAATTATTGCTTTTATCTTAAGATAAATTGGTTTTTAGTATATAACAAAAAAAATCATATGTAAAATTTGGTAAAGTTAAATTTTTCCAATATTTTTGGCAAAAAATATACTTGAAAAACACAGATGAAGTACTCAATAGGCCTTTGTCTCTTTTTTTCTATTTCCAATTCTTATTCCTTATAGTGTATAATATGTAAGTAGAGCCAGCTTTCTTTGTTAAACTTAAGGAATCCGAAGTATCTTGGTATGGCTGCAGTTTAGAAAAAGACAGAGCAGGTATACACGTACATGAGGTTGAATACATACAAACTTGGGGGATGGGGCATGGTTTGATCCCTCTGAGTTGAGCCTAAAGAAAAGTAGGCATCAGATTGGGATTGGCTGCAGTGCTTTGGATATATAGCAAAAAAAATTTCACTTAATCTTATAGTTTCTTATGAACTATAAATATGTTAGTTTAACAGATTATTTATTAAGCACCTGTTATGTGCCACACTCAATTCTAAGTACTAGATTTATACTGGTAAACAAGAAAGACATGGCTTGGGCCCTCTTTCAAAGGCTTATAGTCTTAAACCACTTTGATTTATTTCCTTTCATCATTCTGTTGCGTATTAGCAGTCCATGGACTAGTTCTCCTGACATCTAGTATAAGAGCATTCATTTATCTAACAATTACTAATGTTTTGGATAATTTGCTAAGAATGCCCTGAGGTTAATATTGAACATGACCCAATACTTGTCCTCTGTGAATTCAGAATCTAATTGGGCTGGCATTAGATTATTAAATGATGCGACAAATACTAGACAGTGATCTACAAGTATTTGGATGTTATGTGAACGAGAAAAGAGTCCTTTACTTAGCATATGGGTAGTCAGGAAAGGCTCATGGGCATAGCAGTTTGCAAAGTAGTATCTTGAAGGGGAAACACTATTTTGGGGAAAGATAAGGCCGAGAAAGATTGTGGATATACGAGGGCTGTCCGGAAAGTATCCAGCCACATAATATGAAAAATAGAGGCATTTATGGCTGGGTTTTTTCTGGACAGCCTTCGTGTATTCCAGAAAGGAGAAGTATTTCATTATATTTATGGAACACAAATAAGTTCATGAAGGCTAATAGACTAGAAGGTCTTGTGGCAGGAGTGTAAAGAAGAATCTGGAAGGTCAGATGGATGGACAGATTATAACTGTCTTGCATGGCTTGCTTAGGAGTTTGATTATCAAATGAAGGCAACAGGTACAGGTTTGTGAGTAATATAAAGGTGATAGTGTTTGTGTGTTTTTGGAAACCAAGATTGAGTAAGGGCAAATTGTTTAATACAAAATAGAAAAAGCAATGTGCACGTAAAATGTGTTTTGAATTAGCGTAAAGCAACAAACCTCAAAAGCAATGTAAAATGTGCCTCTGTAGGGGAAGTTCCTGGACTCTATACTCTTGAAGAATTAGAGCCTTTGCTCTTGCCTCTCAAAGATCAGGCTTCACAGGATGGTTTCTTTGGACCTGTCTTCAATTACTTCACATATAGTAAGTGAAATAAAATTAATTAATCAATTCAAACTCTGGTTCTTGTGAAATAAATACCATTTAATGTGCCTTATTTTCTGTAGATTGCAAAGGTACCTTAAATCTTGGGTCCAGTTGGTAATTTTTACTTTTTATTTTTCTTTTTTGTGAAACTTTCAGAAAATAATACTTACAAGTAGCCTGAAGGCAAACTTATAATAAAAACACGTTAGCAAAATTTTAGCAAAGGGAAGGATGCAAGAGTGGCAATGTTCTTTGGAATATTTACTTTGCTGCCTTTGTTTTTAAGTGGTAAAATTAGTGCTTATGCCTCCTATTAGAGAATTAATGAACTATTTAGATTGTGCCAGACTCTGTGGATTTTTTTAAACTAAATAACCTGTTATTATTCCATAGAGACAGTTTTATGTGCACTGTAAATATCTAAAATTGACTAAGTAAAACATGATAACACCACCGAGGCATTACTGCTACACTTAGCTTCTTTTTAAAAGAACATTTATAGTGGATGAACTAGAGAAAGTTGTTAAAGAGCTTTTTGCCCTTCTCTCTCCTTCAAGTTGACTAGGAAATGCTATCACACAGAGCATCCTAATGCTATTTTCAGCTGTTTTCAGCTGTTTCAGACCATAGACAATGAAGAAAGTTTCCAGATTCCTTGTTGCGAAGGGAAAATAACATTTATATTGACACAGGAAAGTATATTTCTCCTAAAAGAAAACCAAAGATAAATTTTGCTTATGAATGTTGAAATAAAAATCCTTGAAAGAATAGTTATAAAGTAGAATTCAGTATCACATTTGAAAAATAACATACAAAACAGCAACATAGTATATACAGTTTTCTTCATGAATATCCTTCTGGCTTTTTTTGTTAGTATGCACACACACTCACACGCACACGCACACGCACACATGTGTTTTTTAAGCCAAATAAAAATCATACTGTAATACTGTTTTATGCTTGTTCTTCTTAATAAATAGCTCCTACTATTCTGTTTCAGAAAATTTTCAGACAATTTATATGTTTCCCCAATTATTATTGTTGTAATATTCCATAATTATAATTTTCTTATATATTTTTTAGGAATCCAGCAAAACTTGCATATTGTCTTGATAATGGATTCTGCAAATTTAAACTTCACAATTAACTGTGAGAGCAATCCAGCATTGCATAAGAAATGCCAGGTGTTGTGGATGGACGCTTGGTCAGATAGCAGCATGAAGAAAGTAAGTTTAAATTTAAAAACAGGTATTTTGGTATATTTAAAAATGGTAATCTTTAAGTTTATCATATTTTCTGTAATAATACTGATCTATTTATGAGACTTTTTTTTGTGTTAGTGTCAAAAACCTAGCTATGGCTAGACAATAGATATTTTTTGGATTATCAATTAATGAAATTTTTATTTACTTTTAGTTATTTCTTATTCAAAGAAGCAAAGAATCCTTACTGTCCCTTTATGCCATGAAGGCATTTTATTGTTGGATGTGAAATATTTTAATCATTGTAATTTTTAAATGATATTTGTGATTATTTTCTAATTTAATCCAAATTGTGATATTCTTCATTTCATATTATTATCATTTTAAGTGAGATATTGGAGCTTTACCGTAGTTACATTAATTTGTGATCAATTCATGGTTGATATGTGTCAAAATCTTACATAGGAAATAATGTCTTCTAAAGATGGATATATTATTATTTTCTCTTAGTCTGGAAAGAATCATAAAAGAAAAGTACAGTTGATACTGGTTGTGTGTGTGTGTGTGTGTGTGTGTGTGTGTGAGTGTGTGTGTGAGAGAGAGAAGGGTTTTTAACCTGATACTTCATTTACTTAAACTTTTTCATAATGAATTGAGGTTTAAAGAAATGCTCTTCCTTTTTTAGATTCCTGAAATGTTATTCAATGGAATAGGTAGTGACAAAAAAAGAAAAGAAGAAAAGAAAAAAAATTCAGGTATTTTGATGAAATTGATTTTATCTGATTTTTATTTGTGAAATGGCTATTTTCTAATGTTATAGATCCATTAAGGATTCACACTGATTTTGAATTTGAATAATGCTAAACCAACAAAGGTGTATTTCTTTTGATGAAAACTAAACTTTAAGCCCTTTTTATTTTTGAATAAATGTTTGTCATTTCATATAGGACCTAACAAAATATCTGTTGTTTTTATATAAGAAATTAAGAATATAAGAATAATATATTTGACCCTAATGATCTGAAGGGCCTACTTTTATTGTTTATGGTCTTTGGCTAGTAGCCTAAACTTTTCATATTACTTTATCACTTAAATATGTGATAGTACTCAATTTATACATGAAAAAGTTTTATGATATTCTTTGAGCATCAACATAGTATTTTGTTGTCTATGATATTCTCAGTATTTTCTTTAGTTCCAGATTAATTTTTAATGTAGTATGTATATTCCTTTTATACCATAGCGTGTTCATTCATTTATTTATATAACCATCTAATCATGAAATATTTATTGACCTTGTTTTATATTAGGTACTAGGCTTGATATCAGAGATGTAAGAGCTCATAGTGTAGTGATCGCAAGAACTGTGCTATATGTAAACATAAAACTCTGATATAGCATTATGTGATCATAGACGTTTTAATGAAGTACTTTGGAAAGTGAAGCCTCTAATTGGAAGATATTATAGGAAGTGGACATTGTCCAGCCAGGCAGTTTGAGGAAGGATAATATTCTGGTTAGAATGACTAGCGTGGAAAAGGTTTGGGGAGCTAAAACAGGCACTTTTATGGAATTATAAATAGCCTAAAGGGCTGAAATGGAAGCTGTATAAATAGCAGAGTACTATAGAAAGAGGAAAATGTAGGCAGGGTTAGATGATAAAGACCCGTCCATGTCATACTAAGGAATTTGGATTTTAACTTGTGGATGATATGGGGTGAGAGATTTTAGTAGAGAAGTAACCAGAATCTTGTTTTATAAACAAAAATCTTCTGGGTTCATTCCTTCCATCAGTTTTTGGAAACTAGATTGGTGTAGGGAGCAATCAAAGGCAAATTGAACCACTGTAGAAGGCTATTGCAGTAATCTAAGAGGGAAGAATGGACTTGGGCAGATAGTAGAAGGTAATTTAAACAAGACTTGGTTATGTGATACCTGTGGCATCAGGAAGAAGGAGTCAAGGATGTTTCTCAGGGTTTTGGCTTAGAAAATTCATTAGAAGTAGATTTTATTAACTGATGTAGGAAATACAGAGGGGAAAAAGTAGATTGAGATGGTAAGAGGAAGATGATGTGATTGGTTATGATATGTTGAATATTCTTAATTTTTTGCTGTTTGAAGTCTTGTTTCTCCCTGTGTCAAATGAGAGTGGATAGGTGTTATGAGGTTTAGTATCTTTTTCATTCAAGCAGCTTTCATTGAGCCTTACTTCTTGATTACATGTGTTATGTAGTTCAAATTAACTTATATGATATAAAAACATATAGATTTATCTTTCTTGCAGCTATGAAAGTGTTCAGGGGAAATATATGATAATGGAAATACAGAGCCCACTGAAATGAAATAGTTCAAAGTTCATAAGGAGAAATGGGAGCTGTCAATAGATGTCTAAGAATGCCTGTGTACCTTTTAAGTTTATGGTTTTGTAGGTGGAAGAATCTGATATGAGTTAAATGTAATTAAGATTATTTTCCTTGATTTTTAATGGATCATGCATATATTAAGTCATTTTTGCTTTTTTTTTCTAGTTGATTCTGATTTTCTAAAATCATTTTTATTAATCCATGAATCTTGTAAAGCATATGGTGCTACACCAAGCCGATACATGACCTTTTTACAAGTGTATTCTGCCATTAACAGCAGCAAGAAAAAGGAATTACTAAAAAGACAAAGTCATTTGCAGGTACAATGTTGTAAACCTTGAATTATTTTATCTATATGCAGAGAATAAGGGTTATATATTTCACAGTCCATTTTGTCTGTGTAAATAATTATTGTACTCTACAAAATGCCTTAAAACAGTGTCACTTGTCTCCTTATGTTACCCACTAATGTATGGTAATGGTTTTATAAGTTTTGGATTCAATAATTTTTCCCTTTCTTCACTGGATGGCATTTATGTCCTTTGATACCTTATGGTGCTATTCTGAAAAGTCTCTTTCACGTGACAGCATTTTTAGAAATCCAGAAATACCTATTATTAATGAAAATGTAATATCCAAGATTATGCTTTATAATAACCTTTAACATTAAAATTATATTTTATAAAGAATATTCTTATCCATTCACTTCACTTAGTACATTCTGAACATTTTCCTTTCTATAGTTCTGATATATAGAGCTTAAACTTAAATGTAGCATTAAAATGCCAGCCTCAAAAGTTGTTAAAGCATTTTCTCTCTGAAGTCCTAGCTTCTCTTTGTTAGCATAATAAATTAGGATTCATCTTAATTGACAAAGTTATCTTTATCCTTCTTTCTAATGATTCGCTTTCATTTATATTAAGCCACTAACTATACACGCTTTGGGGGCATTAATTTCCTGATTCAGTTCTCTATGAAGTTGTGGGTAAATCAGTTAACCTTGCTGAATTGTGGCTTAATTGGGTCTGTGATAGTTTGTGTGTGTTAGATAAAGTACATATGTAAAGAACCAGCATGACGCCTGTCCTCTGGGTTGGAGGCTCAATAAATATTGGTTACATTCTATTTTTTGTCATTACTGTCTCCCTAAATCTTTTGACAAACACCCAACTTAAGTTATAGAGGAGAGGGAACATTTTTCATGTCCATTCCTTGGATGATCCGTGGACAGTGGGATGGGGTACTGTAACAACCAGGGCCAAATGACCCCCCAGAGAATAGTAAGGCATTGTGCTCACCAGAACCATATATGAGCTCCTCTCTTACTTAAAAAGGTAGGTATTGCATGGACAAGTCCAATGTTTTCTGGTATAAGAAGAGGCCCTTGGGTCCTTTAACCAGTCCATGCAACTGAAAAATGAAAAGGTTTACTGAGTTTTTTTCTTGCTTTCTATTTTTTCTCTCATCTAATGCAGCAGATTAAAAACCCCAGTGTTTAAGCTACCAAATAGGTGTTGACCTGTTTTTTTGTGATGCTTTAAAATCTGTTTTTATTTTAAGCCCCCGTGGAGTCTTTTGTTAACATCTGAATGGGTATGCAAGTGCAATTGAATAAATCATTATGATTAGAAATAATTATAAATTATAAATAGAACCTAAGTTCACTTGTGAATATTTTATATGTACACATGTACATTTTTGCCTGATTCTTCCTTGGTCTGTGGGTGTATAAAATTCCTTTCTTTAAAACAAATACTGCCGATGATTATTTCGTTGATGTAGGCTGGTGTGTCTAAGCTGAATGAAGCAAAAGCTCTCGTGGATGAACTGAACAGAAAAGCTGCAGAACAAAGTGTGCTGCTTAAAACTAAGCAAGATGAAGCAGATGCTGCCCTGCAAGAGATCACCGTATCAATGCAGGTGATGCTTGGAGTGGGCACAGGCATGTGAACAGTAGGGAGACCATTTATTATCTGACGGTTAATCAGCGTGAAAAAGAATATTTTACTTACGTGATTTAGAAAATACTGCTTTTCTCTGCTAAATCAGCCTGATGGAATTGTGTACTTGAGCTTTTGTGGACGAGCCTAGTATTTTCCCATATTGTCTTAAAAATCGTAATTATATTCCCTTCAATTCGCCATACACGAATTTATCTAAACCCTATAAAAATAAAAATACAAAATGTTTTAAATTCACGTAGCTTTGTCTACAAGTGAATTTATGTGTTTACCCTCCGCTAGTTAGTTGATATTTTCTTTTGTTCTTATTAAAATTATCTCCTTCAGGCTTCAGGGATTTTCCCTGCCTTTGTGTTCCTAAGGTTTACCAAATAAGTTTTTATTCATGCTGTTTATACTTTCATGAGCTTTTTAATATGTTGATTGTGTCCCCTTTTGTTGGTGTCTTTCTTTTGTAGAACGCTTTCAAAGGAGATTTCTCTCGGTTCCTTTCCTGCCCAGGTTTATGTCCTCCTGGCCTCGTGGCCTCGTAAGGTGCTCTTGTCGGTTTCCTGACTCTTTCCTGCCACCCAATCTGTCCTTTTTGTCCTTCAGCCCTAACCCCTCCTCTGAGCTTCATACTCAAATACGTGGAGGGACCCCAAAAAACCAGAATTATCTTCTGGAGGGTGGGCCCCTTGTAGTACTGGCTTCCCCCACTAGGTGAGTGTTCTAGAAACCCATCTGCATCAGTGTAGGACCCTCCAAAACCAGAGTTTATTTATAAAAAATTGCATATTTTTTTCTTACATGTTTAAACTTCAGTCACATTCAAAGAACTCTTTGATGCAATACACCTATGGAGATGGTTTTTCCACTACTCAAAATAGTTTTTGAATCCATTGATTTTGATGCCTTTTTAGTGCTTCTGCTTGCTTGTTTCATCTCTTTCACATCACAAGCGATTTCCTTTTGAGGACTTTTTTCATCGGGGAAACAAAATAAAGGTCGCTTGGGTGAGTAGGGAGGTTGGGGCATGAGGGTCATGCCATTTTTTGGTGAAAAACTGAACACTCAGTACCACGTGGGCAGGTGTGTTATCATGCCACACGCTGTTCATGTCAATCACCCATCATGAAATGGGCAAATGCCTGTAAAGAGTCTCCAAAAACAAATTCACTGAAGCCAAACGCAACCTCTCACAACCATGCCAGCTGGTGCACTGATGCAGATGGGTCCCTAGAACACTCACCAGCAGGGATAGCCTGTACTGTAAGGGGCTTACCCTCCAGAAGATAATTCCCATTATTTTTGGGTCCCCTCATACATATTATGAGCTTCACAAGAGGATTATCTGGACTGATGTCAATTACAGAATGAAAAGAAGATGCTATCTGCTATGTCAAAATAAATTCTTTGTCAGATGGGAAATTTTTATAGGCAATAAAATTTTGAGATAATTGATGATTGTGTACATATTCAGTGTTTCTAAGATAATTTTATTGAGTACCCGACCTGGTAAGTAATGTGTCAGAAAGTCAAGTGTAATTTTATTACTGTAAAACCTTAGCATATTTTTTTTCTTCAGACATTTTGGAACCAAATTAATATTAATATTTATTTAATGCGGCCAGCCATTTACATTGTTAAAAAAAGTATCTGTCAAATACTTCTTACCTCTAAAAAGTAATTTGAAACATGAAAAATAAGTGAGGGCTACATAAAGGATAATATAGTTGATAAATGCATATTTACAAAAAGAAAATATTCAGCATTTTGTGTGCCTATATTCTCTGACTAGTGAACATTGGTAGTACACATTGACTGTTGTGCTACTCTTTTCTCCAGAATGTTCTGAGAAGACATTTTTCTAATACTGTATTACCTGACAGAAGGATAAGTATGCATTCATATTATAAGTTAATTGATTGTGCTTGATTTTAAGACATTTTCATTTGTTATTTTGTAAAAAAATACAGTCTGGAGACACAACTTATATGTCAAACTGTACAACTTCTAAAGCTTGCAACTCTAGGCGTGTGACATAAGGAAAGTACAAATTAAATGCTGTAAGAATTCAGAATAGGGAGAACTTCCAATCGAAAGAGCATGTTAATAAAAGGAGGAACACATCAGCTAGGCCGTTAAGGAAGATTTTGATGTGTGGAGATGGCGAAAATAACTTGCCCTACTGAGAAATGGTAGCAGAGATGCAAAGGTAGAAATGCTGTGGAATGTAGATAATTCCAGTTGAGCTGTGTGTGTGGTACCTGAGGATAAGAGTGGGATATAAAGAAAAGTTGGTTGGTTGGTCAGTGGTTCTCAAGTTTGGCTGTAGATTGGAACCACCGGGGAAATCCTTAAAAATATCTGTGACCTATCTGCCCTCAGATTGAGGATGTCAACATATTTGGCAATGGGAGACCTGACACTTGTTTTTAAGCAAGCTGAATGATTATAATACGGTTGAGAACCACTATTGTAAGGACTTTTGAAAAACTTCTTGACAAATTTCCTTTTTGGTTTTTCTATTAGGTATAAATAAACCAAATACACGTGTTAATAATATTCAAGCATTTTAATATATGTGGGACCCTTGATTTTGCATTCATGAGCAAAGCGTTTATGTGTTATAATTATTAATATATAACTTACTGTTCTTTGAATCTTTACTGCTGGTTCATGTATTTGCCATCATCTATTGTCATGAATTTAACTATTTGTCTAAAAATAAAGTGTAGAAACATAGACTTCTAATATACTATAGTCTCTAAGAATTATTAGTCTCTACATTAGAATTATAGAAGAGTTCATTTTTAGCTTCCTCATTTATGAAATGAACATAATAGTCTCTCAGGGTTGTTTGTATGTGTATTATAATCATTTTCTAAATTATGTATTTTTGATTTGATTTTTTATATAGTAAGCATTTATTGCTTTGCTATTCAAAAAAAAACTAAAATAAAGCACAGGAACTTTCTGATAGTAAATATAGAGTAAGTTATATCATTGGTTTCCCAGGAATTTAAGGAATTCATGTCAGTTAACATTAGAAAAGCATGTAATAGAAAATGTAATTTTAAAATAACATATGTTTGGTATTGTGCTTTTGAATATTGAGTACATTAAAATTTATTGGGATGTCATTTAAATATTCCTATAGGATGCTAGTGAGCAGAAGACAGAACTTGAAAGACTCAAGCACAGAATAGCAGAAGAAGTTGTGAAAATTGAAGAAAGAAAAAACAAAATTGATGATGAATTAAAAGAAGTACAGGTAAGTTAAAAAAAAAAAAAAAGACACATTGTAAGAGTCATTTACATTTTTGACCACCAGTTGCATTTAGGAGCTTAAATGTTGTTTGCTCCAGTTATTTGCTAATGATATTATCAAATGTTGCTTTAACCAGAATATTATTTATAAAAAAGAAATAGGAAGGGAAGTCTGCCAGGAAAGGGAAGCAAATTAACTGATTGCAATTAAAAGTAATCCTTGTTTTTTATGAACCATGTTCTTTTTTTGTTTGTTTGTTTTTGGTTGGTTTCCTGAGTTGGGATCGAACCCAGGCTGTGGCGTGGAGAATGCCGAAGCCTAGCCTCTATACCACCAGGGAACCCCCTGAACCATGTTGTTTTGACTGTAGAGGAAAGAAATGTATTGTAGGTAAAGTGAGACAGATTCTTAGCCTCTTTTTCTGTAGACTTTACTAAATTAGCCAACTAGCCTTAGAATATGAAGAGCCTTTTGAAAATGACAAATTGTCTTAAAACAGATTAGATTTTTCAAATTAGACTCTTGCAATTATGGTGTCAAGAATGCTTTCTTTTCTCAACTCGAACATTTTGTACTTTGTGTTTTAAAGCATTTTGACATTTGAAGAGAAAGAGTAGTTGTTAATGAGTGATTTTTATTAAAAAGACAAATATCCAATACTTTGAAAAGAGTTAAACAATTTATCATACATATTTTTGGAAGTAAAAATGCCCTTTTTGTCTTTTAGCCTCTAGTCAATGAAGCTAAACTAGCGGTTGGGAACATTAAGCCAGAGTCTCTTTCAGAAATTCGCTCCCTGCGTATGCCACCCGATGTAATCAGAGACATTCTTGAAGGAGTGTTAAGGTTGATGGGTATCTTTGATATGTCTTGGGTGAGCATGAAAAGGTAGGTTTTTGAATATGTAAAAAAATGTTATTTCATCCAGGAATTATGCAATCCTTCATGTGTTTAAATATTTCTTATGTTGTTCCTCAAACTGAACTTCCTCTGTTTACCTGGTTATATACCTTGCCCTGATGCTTCATGGTACTCTATGTAGTCATATACCAAGGTCTACATTTTCCTTTCTCCATAAGTGATTGTTTAAAGTATCAAAAGAGGAGAAAAGGAAAGCCTTAAAATCTTTAAGAATGTCTCAATAAATATAGTCATTTATTAGGTATTCACGGCACAGAGCGTTGTGTTTATACTGTGTTTACTGTGTAATGAAGAGAATATAATCATTAATCATTATTCTTAAACAGACTTGTGCTCTTGACAGAGAAAAAGCAAGAGAGAGCAAGAGAACCATCTAAGTAATACAAGCGAGAAGCAAACTAGAAGGAAAAAGGCTGAGTAGTAACTAAATATGCAGTCATGTAGCTGTCGCTTTCACATTATAACAATGCTGTTGTGGTTTGTTTTGCTATTCAGTTCCGTTTTAGGATTTAGCTTGATGATAGAGTCCTTTTCCTGTCTGCAGGCGGAAGAGGAGATTTAGGTTTAGGGAACACTTTGAAATACCTTTCTCAGAAAAGAGTCAGAAAATTTTTTTGCGTGTCCTAGAACAAATGAGTACCCAGGGGCCCCCATAAAGTGATGTGGGTAGAAGAACAGGTTTGAAATTCCTTCATTTCACTCTTCCACATTATTTACAGAATATTAGAGAATCTGTTGTGCATCTTTGTGGTGTTCCTCCTTGTCATCTATAAAAAAACATCATTAGTCCATTACAGGCTTAAATACTTCAGTCTCTTCTTGTTTTGGTTAGTTAATAGATGAAAGGTATTGCATATACCATTTTGTTAAATTGATATTTTTGCCAGAAATAATAAATTTTATTTAATCTCAATTTGAAATAATATGCTTTCATTTTAGTTTCCTTGCAAAAAGAGGTGTGAGAGAAGACATAGCAACCTTTGATGCACGAAATATTCCAAAGGAAATAAGAGAAAGTGTTGAAGAACTTCTTTTTAAAAATAAAGCATCTTTTGATCCCAAGGTAATTTTTAACAGTTATGCCATAAATTCTGTTTTCATTCTCTGTAATATTCTGCCTGTTAAAATATGATGACTTATTATTATCAGTTTTTTAGATTGCCTAACCAACTAAAGAAAATAAAACAACAACAAATGAAACAGCTTGTAGGTATTATACATAGGAAGCATTCACCAGCAGAATTAGGTAAACTAGAATCCAGGTTGGGGATATGTGGCAATTTATTATTGTAAGTGATGTTTGAATCTTATTATCTGCAGTCAAGGTGAGTTCCCACTCTGTTCGTTCTTAACTTGTAACTCTCCTGGCATGCTTTTCTTCCTGCGTATTTGTCAGATAATTACAGATGCCTGTGTTAGGAGACTTGTATCGAATTTCAGTTGAACAGTTTAAATTCTGTGATTCTAGTATTTTTGTAGATCTGTTACCTTTTGTTCAGAATAGTATCTGAATTACCTGAATTTACATCTTCTTTGACACTAATAACTGGTTTCAAAATTGCTTTTAGTCTAATAAAGATGTGTCTCATATATAGAAAGAATGGATGCTTAAACATTGTTGTGGACAGATGTATTCATTGTAAATGTGACTTGTAAAGTACTTGTTTTGCAATAATGTTATAGGAAATTATTATACATAGTTCACAAAGATTTATTTTGAAACAAAAAGCGAATATCTTAAGATAGCAATTCATTTTTTTTTAAATTTTAGCTATAAACCTGAAAGCTCATTTTGGGGGATAAGTTATGAAATAAATGCTTAAGTGAAATGTACTAGAATTAACAGGTTTTATTTGAAGTTCAGTTAGGAGGCGGGATAACTTCTGGTGGGTTTTGCAGAATGCCAAGCGTGCCAGCACGGCGGCGGCTCCCCTGGCCGCCTGGGTCAAGGCGAACGTGCAGTACTCCCACGTCTTGGAACGGATTCAGCCCTTGGAGACTGAACAAGCGGGACTGGAATCGTACGTGACGTAGGAAGCATGAACACATCGGCCCCTCATTTATTTCCATCAGTGTGATGACTTAGTTATATTATTATACTAGGATTTATTTAGGATTTATTTCTTGTCTTCATCTAGAAAAGGCAGCTGACAACAGGCAAGCATATAAAATGAGTCAATTAGGTACAAATTAAATGTTAAACATTAAAAAAAGAAAAATCAATTAGAAGGAGGTGGGTGGCAGAACCAACTCACTTTTTTTCCTTCCATTATTATGTTGTCGGAAGGGTAACTTGGTAGACATTCCTTTAGAAAGACCTAAAGCTTTGTAAAGGAATAATATTAAAGTATGAAAAGTAGGTTTTGGAAATTTAGGATATTTATGTTTATTCTTACCTGAGTTCTAGCCCCTGAAACTTCTTAATTATTTGAAACTTTTATGTTAAATCATTATTTTAAATGTATAAATATTTTTCACAGCTGAGACATATGTTTTATGAGTGTATTTCCTTTCACGTACACCTTTTTATTAATACTAACAATGGCCTCATTTTTTTCACTTGATTCTTTTTTGTTTACATTTCACATATTTATCAAATCAAATTCTAAGTGAAGGTATTATGACTACTATGGTCTTTCTACCAGACTCTAAAACACAGCAGAATTTATGCATTCTATATATTTTTTTCTTAGTATTATATCTCACATGGGCATCCAACCTTTTGACTTCCCTGAGTGACATTGGAAGAATTGTTTGGGGCCTCACATAAGATACTAACATTAACAATAGCTGATGAGCTAAAACAAAGGACGTGCCTGAAAGAGGCCCTTTATTTTGTTAATGTATATCACATTTATTGATTTGTGTATGTTCAACCATCCTTGTGTCCCTGGAATGAACCCCATTTGATCATGATATATAATCTTTTTAATGTATTACTGTTTTCCAGGCACGTCCAGTTTGTGGCCCAGGATGGCTTTGAATGTGGCCCAACAGAAATTCTTAAAACATTATGAGATTTTTGTTGTGACCTTATTTTTTCTAGCTCATCAGCTATCGTTGATGTTAGTGTATTTTGTATATGGCCCAAGACAGTTCTTCCAGTGTGGCCCAGAGAAGCCAAAAGGTTGGACACCTCTGTTGTATTCAATTTGCTAGTATTGTTTAGGATTTTTGCATCTGTTATTTATCAAAGATAATGATCTATAATTTTCTTTTTTTTTTTTTTTTTTTTTTTTTTTTTTTTTTTTTTTTTTGTATTTCCTTGTCAGGTTTTGGGTCAGTAACATTGTTCTCATAAAATAAGTTAGGAAGTATTGCTTCTTCTTCTTCTGTGTTTTGGAAGAGTTTGAGAAGGATAGGTATTAAATCTTTGAATGGTGGGATTCACTGGTGAAGCTGTCTGGTCCTGGACTTTTGTTTTTGGGTGGTTTCTCATGGCTGTTTCACTTTCCTTACTGTTGATTAGCTCTATCTAGATTTTCCAGTTCTTTGTGATTCAGCCTAGCAAAGTGATCTTTTTCTAAGAACTTGTGCATTTCTTCCAAGATATTGAATTTGGTGGTGTAAAGTCTTATATGTATGTAAAGTCTTATATACAAGTATCCTTGTATGGTCCTTTGTATTATGTGTTGTTCATCTTAATTTCGCCTCATTCATTTATGATTTTTTTGTCTTTTCTCTTTTTTCCTTAGTGAATCTAGCCAGAGGTTTGTCAATTTTATGAAAAATTTCACAGAACCATCTCTTTGTTTCATTAACTTTTTTGATATTTTTTGTTCTCCATTTAATTCTGCTCTAGTTATTAAGATTTTCTTTCTTTGGCTATATTTGGGCTTAATTTATTCTTTGTTTTTTTATTTTTGAGGTGAAGTGTTAGGTTGTTTATTTGGGATTTTTCTTGTTTCTTGAGAAAGGCCTGTAATTATATAAATTTTCCTTTTGTTAACAGCTTTTGCTGTATCCCAAAAGTTTTGATAGGTCATATTGTCATTCTCATTTGTCTCTATATATCTTTTGATCTCTCCTTTTATTTTTTCTTTCCCCCCTGCCCCCAGTCATTGTTTGGTAGCATGTTTAATCTTCACGTATTTGTCATTTTTTTCCTGTTTTCTTTGGGCAGTTGATTTCTTATTTTGAAGCATTGTGGTCATAGAATATGCTTGTTATTATTTCAGTATTTTAAAATTTTTTGAGACTAGTTTTGTGTTCCAAGATGTGGTCTATCCTTAAGAATGTTCCATGTGAGAAGAATGAATCATCTGCTATTCTGGGATAAAAGGCTCTATAACTATTGATTGTGTCCATCAGCTCTAATGTGTATTTAAGACTGGTATTTCCTTATTGATTTTCTGTTTGGATGATCTTTCTATGGTGTTGTTAGTGAGGGATTAGGTCCTCTACTGTAATTGTTTTTTGGTCATTTTCTCCCACTAGTTCTGTTAGGATTTGCTTTATGTATTTTGGTCCTTCCAGATAATATACTTTTAATTTTAGCATTGCTTTCAAATCAAATTCTAAGTGAAGGTATTACTGAATTATTGACATTTTTCATTGTTATTATTTACTGCACATTACATTTTAAGGTGCTGCATTTTGTTGATATTTAAAATAGACTGACATTTATAAAATGAATTATATTTTAGAAATTTGAGGAAAACTGAAGAACGAAAAAGGAAACTAGAGGAGCTTCTTAATTCTGTTGGTCAAAAAGTGTCAGAACTCAAAGAGAAGTAAGTGAAGTTTTAAAATGTATTTTGGATATTTGAAAACATACTTCAACTCATTTTTTAATTTTTTTTTTAATTCATTTTTATTGTTAGACTTATTGGGGTGACATCTGTTATCATTTTTTAAATTTAAAAATCTTAGTTCTTTTCACTTATTTTGTTATTTATTACTCTAAAATTGGGAAGTGTATAAAATCATATGGAAGATTTTCCTTTTTTAAAAAGTTTTTTGATAAGAACAGAAATATTTTAAGTCTCCATTGGTATAGTTATCACTGTATATATGCAAACATATTTATATATATTTGAAAGAAATCACATTTTTTGCCAGGTATAATTAGAGAAGTATGAGAAAAATATTGTATTCCTTTCAGTGTCATATGCTCAGGATCTATACATAATACTCATCTAATTATCCAATATTTATTGAGTTGTTAGCATGTGATAGCAATGTTTTGATTCCGTTTATAAACATTTGCACATGTGACGAGGCACTTTACGTGTTTATCTTTTTTAGTATTTAAAATAATATTGAAAGGTGCCTCTTTTTTCATAATACATGGCTGGGTACTTTCCAGACAGCCCTCATATATACTCGTATATTGGCATATGTGTCTGTTCTATTAATGATATTTTGACACAAATATTACCAGTATTATCACTAATTAAGTTCTCATACAGATGTTCACTTGACTACCTTAGCATAGCTTAATCAAATCTCTCTTAAATCTCTTTGTCTTTAATTAAATTTTAATGTTTTCAAAGATTTCAGAGCAGGACTTCAGAAGCTGCCAAACTTGAAGCTGAAGTAAGCAAAGCACAAGAAACAATTAAGGCTGCAGAGGTCTTAATTAATCAGCTTGATAGAGAACACAAGAGATGGAATGCCCAGGTTTGTTTGTGAGAGTGAGTCATAAAGGGACTTACTTTAAAATACAAGATATCTATAATGTAATGTATTTGTCAAAAAAATATGAAGGAGAAAAATATCCATTAACCTTCAGCTGGCTTAAGATAAATGATCTAGATGTGAATGGCTGTTACATGAATTAATGTCTAAGCAAAGTATCTTTATTTGAATGGATTGTAGACAAAACAAGCTATTCCTCTTGTAGTTACCTGTGTTATTGTGGGGAAGGACAGGGATGAACATGAGTTGATGGAAAACAGTATTCTTTAGAGATTTTTTTTGAACTTACCTAGTGTTATCTCTTTTTTGTTTGTTTGTTTGTTTGTTTTTAACCAGTTAGATTCTTTTTTATCAGATTCTCCTCATCTAATCTCAGTATTCCTTTCCTCAGCTCCCTTTCTCTGCACCTGTTCTGGGGTTATCTCATCCAGTCTTAAGAATATCACCTATACTCTTATTCTGACCAGACCATGTTTCTAGACTGTTGAATTTTAAATTCATATTTCCAACTACACTTTAGATACTTGCATTTAACTGTCTTGGGAACTCAAATATAACATGTCTAAATTAATTTATTTTCTTTTTCTCATCCCACATGTCTTTTATTTCTTATCTCTCCTAAGGCATCATTCTTCTAGGCATCAAAACTGAACACATGTGGATGTCTTAGACTCTTCCTTGTTTCCTTGTCATATCCGTATGCAAATATCTCTCATATTTGTCTTCTGTCCTTAACGTCAATCCTTTTTTCTCCTGCGTCTTCCTAACTTGTTCCTCTCCTATCTGACCATTTAATTAGTTCCTTCTTCATGTGTCAACTTAATTATCTTTCTAAAACCCAGTCTCCTAACATCACTCATTGTCTTGTTTGAACACTGTCAATGACTCATTATTACCACAGGTTAAAGTGCAAGTTCCTTTGAATGGCATGGGAGGCCTTTCACAATCTTCCTTCTGCAACCAGATTACCTGTCTGTTTTCATTACTTCTGCATTGCTACTCTTGCTGCTCAAACTTATGTTTTAGCCACACTGTGCTTTAACTAAGTACCCATGCTTTGTCTTTGTGTTCTACCTTTGTTCATACTCTCTGTATCTTAACTGTATTTTACAAAATGCTGGTAATCCACAATGTGTATTTAACTGTGATTGAGATAAAAGTTCTGCTTTCATTAAAATCATTTGGTCCTTTTAATGACAAAATATGTTCATCTTCACAAATATATTGGGATTTCATGCATTTGTTTATTATTAGCAGGGTTGAAGGTCTTGTTGATATTTTTACATTTTGATAAATATATTCAAGACAAGGGATATTACTTTACTCTCATAAATGATTTTTTTTTCCACAGTGAAATCTCTAGAAGTTGATATTTTTTTTTTCTTTTTCAATGTTAAAACATATCCATACATCAGTCTCTCTTTTCCCAGGTTGCAGAGATAACAGAGGAATTAGCTACTCTTCCGAAAAGAGCTCAGTTAGCTGCTGCATTTATTACATATCTTTCTGCGGCTCCTGAGGGCCTGAGAAAAACCTGTTTGGAAGAATGGACCAAGTCAGCTTGTCTTGAAAGTTTGTATATAGTTATTCATTAATTAGAAATTTCAGTATACTAAGAATTCATCCCTTGTTTTTTTGTCATTTTCCTATTTTAAAATATGAAAATTTTTCTTTAAGTTAAAAGGTATCACAGCTACTTGACAAATTCTGCAAATGTTCTGAAAATTGTTTTCTCATAATGGTTCTTCTATTCCAAAAATGACTCTACGAAACTGAGACCACTGAATTATTTTTGATACTGCATGAATGCAGTTAAATGTTTTATTGCTTTAGTTTTCATAGTAGTTTCGTATCTGAAGATGAGATGCAGGAACTCCAAAATTCCTTGTGAATTTTGTGGTTTTCATAAATTATGATAGTTGTGAAACATTCATTTAATGGATGAAATATAAATGACCTGAGTTCCATTTATTTGCATTTTTATCTTTTTAAGCTTGTTTTCCTCTTTCTGATGCTAAATGAGGAAGAATGGATTCAGTATTAAGGATGGTCACAGGATTTTTGTTTGAGTATATTTTAAAGAGTTTTATTCCCTTTCCTTTGTCAAATTCACGATTATTATAGTGAACTATTATTGATACCTTTAACTTTTCAGAATTTGATCTGAGGAGATTTCTTTGTACTGAAAGTGAACAGTTAATTTGGAAAAGTGAAGGCCTACCGTCAGATGACCTTTCCATAGAAAATGCTATTGTTATCTTACAGGTAATTAATCAGTTTTCATTTTCTCATTAGAAGTATTTCTTTTGAAGCTCGCTCCAGGAAGTATCTTTTTCAGAGTCTTAGGCTTTCACAGCTATTACATAAACACGAATAGTTTGCTAATAAAAATCCATTTATGATTCAGTTGGTGAATCTCTCATTTTCAGTATAACTTATTTTTTACCTTCCTGTAAAAGTATACACTAAATAACATTATTTTGGTGACAAAATATTCTAATTTGAACTCCTTAATAATAATAGAAATAGTTTAGGAATACCCAGTTCAATTGGTTGTACAGTTACTTCGGCTAGTATATATGATTTTATATTTTTAAATATTTTGTTTTTTAAAACAAAGTTCTACAAAATGAAGATGCAATATATTTGGGGTTATAAGTTGGAGATGACCATATGCATAAAACCTTATTAGCACATGAAAAACAAGTTTCAAATCACGTATACAAACACATCATTTCTTTGAATGAAATTTGTTTTCATTAACTTAGTTTACTTTTCTATTACAGAACTTGGAAGATAATTTTTGCCCCTTGATAATGTGATTTTTATTTTCTGTTTTTCTGTGTCAATAGTCTATACCCCATATACCAGTTTTCTCTTTCCTCTCTGTAACCCGTCTCTCTGCCCACACAGCATTTCCTTTTCTGTAACTGCGGAGTCTCAAAGAAAGCATGAACACTGCATGTTCCTCTTTAGGTAGCATAGGCCTGAGATTACAAGATGTGTATTGTGGGCCCTGTTCATTCCTGGATAATTGAGTTTGATTAGTTCTGTGTATCAGTTGATAATACTTTGGCTCATTTGCATCTTACCAGTAGAGAAGTTGTTGACCAAAGATTAAACAGTTTTGCTTTCTTTAACTTGACTTCTCTTGTTACTTATTTTTAAAAACACTTTTCATTATTTTTGACACTGGAATTATAAATCTGGAACTCTAAATATGTATGTAAGTAAATTCATTATGTTATAGCAAACTAGGTGCATTTTATCACATTTGTTATTCCTTCTCCAGGGTTTTATAATAACCTTTTCTTCCTTTTTCAGTAGTCTAAAAAAGCAGTTATTTGTAGGTTTAAAAGATACACAGTTTAAGTATTACTCTTTTTATTCCATAAAAAAATCAGGGAGGTGAGCCTTTAGAAAAAATACATTCATCACTATAATTTTTATTTTCTATTGATGAGAATTTAATTTTCCTGAGGAAAATACTTGTATTCTGAATTATCTTTGATGGTAAATAAAGAAAAAATTGTTTTTGAAATTAATTTTAATAACTAGCTTAGATTTACTATGTATATAATTTTGCCCACTGTGTTATAGATAGTTATATATCTATATGACAAAACAAAAACCATTTGGAAAAAATTTTTAGGGTAATTGGTTGTTCTGTTGAAATGAATTTGCCATTATAGTCAGTGCTGTATCTCAGCTCTAAAGTACACTGTGCATGTGTCCCACAAGTGCCCCTTGTATATGTGCTTTGTGTTCTCCTGTTGTAGTTGAGCTTTGATTGCTTTTGACACACAGTGGGTGGCATTGACTCTCAGGCTGACTGACTGTGAGTACTGGCTATGCCCAAAGCATATGAGCTGCTGTGTGTGGGCTGACCCCTCAGAGTGACCGGCCCGGGGTTACCTGGTAGGGGCTACAGAGCTATATATAGTTGGCTGCTGCCTGTGTTGGACCTGGAGGTGTGTGTGGGTGGCCTTGCTGTGTTGTGAACTGAGGCCAGCTACCACTGGTATCTGACCTGGGGCAGCTTAGTGAAAGGGCCAGGGTACCCCTAGGCCTGTTGTCACCTCCCAGCTATCCCTAAGGCCCAGCTGCTGAGACTCCTTAGGTGTGTTGGCCAGGCTAGTCTACCTGGTGCTGACAGTACCCACAATGATGCCATTCGACTTGGGTGAGGTAGGGTCCCAGGGAGTCATGGGGTATGGCTTGTGGTTTTCACAGAGTTATTGCAGATTCAATTCTTATGCCAGTGCTGAACCTGTGGCTACTCTATAAAACACCCAGCATACCATGGCAAGCCATAGCTTACCTTGGGTCTGCAGATCCCTAACAGCCACCCAAAGGAAAGGCTGCAGCATGAGCTGGGGATGACTGCCAGCCACCAAAAGTTTCCAAGGCCTCTGCGGGCTGCCTGCTGCTGTGCAAGGCTCACGGAATTTGCTGGGCAGAGCTAGCTAGCTGACTTAGAGCCAAGTGCCCCGTCTGCCTCACTAGCTGGGTGGGGTGGGGTCCCAGGGAATCACTGCTGGTTTTCACTGCCAGATGCTGCAGGGACTCCTCTTCCTAGCATAGGACGCCTGGGCTCTGCAGCCCAGGGGTTGAGGCTGGGGCCCCTCCTTCTTCAGGGAGGACCTAGGCTACTGGTGTCTTCTGGTGCTCAAGCACTACCTGTGGGTTTGGGGTCAGTCCATTTCGCAACTCTGCCCCTCCTGCCAATCTCCATGTGGCTTCTTTTATATATCCTTCATTTTGGGGATTCTGTTCAGGTCATCTTCAGGAATTTCTCAGAGTTGACTGTCTTGTAATTTTGTTTTAATTTTAATGTAATCATAGGATGGGGCAGACATAGCGTTTACCTATTCTGACATCTTGCATCTTCTTCTCTAACAGCTACTCCTTTATTTCCTACCAATGGAGATGTCACAGTCTTGGCCCAGTGATGAATCTGCAAGTTATTCTCACTGTGTCTGTTTTATTTTGCAATCAGTTACTTATTTAGCAAGCCTTGTGAAATCTGTTTTTCAAATGTGTCATGAATTTAATCTGTTTTGACCATCTCCACTGCCAGCGGCTTCATTTAATCTTTCTTCATTTTGTACCTGGATAAATCCATTATTATTCCAGTTGGTCCTTTGCCTGCAGCATCTTCTTCCTGCTATTGTAGCTATCATTTCTAAAATGTTAATCTGATCATGACAGTCCCTGGATTAATATATTTCAGTGACTTCCCCTTGCCTGAATTATAAAAATTTCATTATCCTTAAACACAGCATGCAAAGCTCTTCATGATCAGAAAGACTGTGATTACTCTTGCTGTTGTGTATACACGTACGACTGCTGTTAGATACCCTAACTTTAATTCTCTAGAGTCTTGTGTTCTCTTGGATTATAGAATCTTTTTTGCTTCTTTGTTGGATATAAAGTCACTTACAGTAAAGGAATATATCTTATTAATTTCGGTATTTCTCACATTGTCTTCCTGTAGTAGTTATGCAACATATGGTAGATGAATGAACACATGAATGCATCAAAGCTCGACAACTTTGGATTTATTATCATTTGTTAAATGTAGCATTTAACTACATTTCATTATGAAACACAGACCTAAAATATAGCTTTGAGATTTTGTCTAAATCTCTTTGGAGGAGTATATAAATAAATGCATACAAACTTTTAAGTACTCTGAAATTCTTAAGTCTATTTTCTGTGCTAAAAACATGATTTTTCTGAAACTGTTTTCTTTTTCTTAACTGCATCAGATCATTGGTTTGAAGTCATGGGTAAGAATTTTTATTTTAATTTAAAATAATTATTTTCATGGTTAGGCATAATCTAGCAGACTTGTGAAATGTTTGCTGTTGAATGCTAGCATAAAATAAGGTCTAAAACGTAGGTGTGGAATACTGGAAATACTTAAGAGCATATTTATTAACCATCTCATTTTTCAGGGAATAGCAGATTTATATGGTGGAGCAGTAAGTGAAACCTCTAGAAATAAATGCCGGGTGAAGATCATGCAGTAGTTTGACACTTGGGGAACGGTGGTAGGAGTAGTCCATTCTGGGTGCAAGCAAAAAGAGGGTACATTGTCTGGAGAGAATTTTAAAACAATAATAAAACGTTTTTGAATTCAGTCAGCTCTTTATTATCACCATGTGCTAGCAGTTTTAAACAGTGCTGCTGGTACAGTGCTCTTTGTCCCTGGGGCAGATGGTCTCCATCCGCCTCCTTGGTGTGTTACTAAAATTACATCTTGTTCTTATCAGAACCTCAGTTCTAAGTCTTTATTTTACTTTGACTTTCACATATTATCTTACCCCTATAGCACACAAATGCATTATGTTTTTCAAGTAAATGTGAAAATTTAAGAAAAATTAGGTCAGTCATTGTTATTTAAAGCTGATTTAGTAGGCAACAATGATTATTAGATGACTTCTAAATTTACTAGGTAACTTTATTTACATATATTTCAATTTATCATTTATATATAAGTGTATATATAATTGGCTTTTTTTTCATCTGCTGTGGTGGCATTGTGTGTGTAGGGCATTTTCACTTTTTCACTGGTTTCTAATTTTCTATTTGCTCCAGAGTTTAATTAGTACAGGGTATTCTGTAATGTATTTAGTTCCTTGTTCATTAGATCCTAAACTGTAGCCTATGTAATTTTCTCTTCTGGGACATTTCTTTTGTAATATTAACTGTGTACTGCTTTATTAGAATTAATGTCTTAAATATAAGCAGTTATATTGATAATTATTTCAGCAATACTTTTGTGATTAGTTTGTACTTGTCTTTTAAGGCTTATACAGTTTATTCAACCAAAAAATATAAAAAGGTAGGCAGTAACTTGTCTAGAGCTCTTGCTTACTATATCGTTAATATACATTGTATGTGTTACTGTGTAATAAATAGGACCATATTTACTATGGTTAAATTGAATTAGCTAATATTAATTGCTGATCACCCTAAATTTTTTTAAATGTGGCCTCTACTATACCTAAAAACTGTACCTTTAATTCCTCCTCATGGTTATATATTTATACTCTCCAAAGCCTGACAGAAAAACTCAGTAATTGATTCATAATTTTTAGGAAATTTTTTCCATTTAATAAAAGCTTATAATCTTTTTTTGTGTGTGTACTAGAGTCGAGTATGCCCATTTCTTATAGACCCTTCTTCCCAAGCTACAGAATGGTTAAAGACACATTTGAAAGACTCGCGCTTGGAAGTTATTAACCAGCAGGTGTGTATTACTTATAATTTAGATACATACTAGTAATGGCATCATAGGGTGAAAAGAACTCCCCAGGTCTTTTCAGAAAACGTAGATTCAAACATAAATATAACTTAACCTGGTATGGGACCTGGGGAAAGAAATGTATGAAAGAATCTTGTAGCTTTAGTTTTCTAATCTGTAAAGAGTAGATAAAAATATATGTTTATTTCCTTTTATGTGCAGGGCATTGATCTAAGCCCTGGGAATTTAATAGTGAGCACAGTAATCACAGTTCCTGCCTTCATGGAGATGACAGTCTAATAGGTTAGAAAGGTGATTAATAAACATTTACACTAAATTATGATTAAAGACACAAGTTTAAGATCCTATAAGTTACTAACTTAGCTTGGATAAAGTCTCCTGGACTATTCCCATTCTTGTAGTGTCTCTCAGTACCTCTGACAATTTCCTGTTCCTGTAAGTCACCCTGAGCATCTCTAATGTGTCCTAAAATTTGACATATTGTCAGTGAAATGTAATCATAATCTTTTGAATGGTGACTTCTTACTGTCATACTTATCTTGATGAGGAAATTATTTTGGCCAAGATTTTGTTTTGACAAAGGCTTACTGTGTGATTATCGTAGATGTTCTTTGGGTTATGGAAAAATTACCTTTTTAAAACATACTTCATTTATAAAATGATATTTACCTCATTTGTGTGTGTTAAGAATAATTGTCAATTAGATAACATACATAATACTTTAATGTCACTAATAGTTTAAAGTAGGAGATCTTAATAGTTATTACTTCAAACATTTATTTTAACCACAGTTGGAAGCCTAAAGTGATCTTTGAAACTACTCTTTCCTTAGCCAGATAACCTAAAAATTCTTGTATGGTTACAGAATTTTGTCTAAAGGATCTTTTCACCATGAGTAGGCTGATTTCACTTAGAAAAGTATACTAGAATTTATCATCTTGCCTTTCTTCTTTCATTTCATGCCTTATTTTCAACATAACCAACTATAAAAAAGTTGTTATAAATAGGAGGGTGAGTAACTTGTTGCAAATAGAATTTGAAAATTTGTTTCTGCATCAATTTGAAATTATAGTAGAAGATTGAAAAGGCTTTTTATTGTTAATGTGAAAATCCTCGTGTTTCTTTTGTGCATTTAAATTATGAAATTAATTTGATACTTTATTCTACTAAAATGATTCATCACTAAGTACTTACAATTGAAAAAGTAATTGTAAGTAATTTGAATTAACATGTATATTAAATTTGAAAGTAGTTATATTATTTCTGTTAATATTTTCATTCACTATCTGTAAAGGCCTTTGTAAATATTAAGGAAATAAAAGAATTACTGTGTGTTCTTTTTATTCTCTTAGGATAGTAATTTTATCACAGCTCTGGAGTTGGCAGTACGTTTTGGGAAAACACTTATTATACAAGAGATGGATGGTGTAGAACCTGTTCTTTATCCATTATTGAGACGCGATCTGGTTGCTCAAGGTAAATATTTGACAGTTTCCAGGGAGTTAAGTATTCTTAAAATTTCCAAAGTAATTAACTTCATAACTAACTGACATGTTTTTTGTCTTGCCCCTTAATCTGAGGAAACAGAAACTTTTTTGGGAGGATGATGGTAGTATCATCAGAGCCTAATAGGAATAGCAACTAAACGGCTTCTTAACGTGTCTTCACAGAGGAGGAGGCGCTGTGTTGGTCTCCCCGGCTGCTCCTGGGGACGGCGTGTTACTAGCAGGACTCACCGGACCCAGCATAGGCACCTTCATGACTAGGATTTATCGCAGGGAAAGGTTACAAAGCAGAGTGGGCACGCAGAGGGCACATAGGGTGAGGTCAGGAATCAAGATCCAGGTGCAGGCTTCCAAGAGCGCTTCCATTGGAGTCTCACAGGATGTGCTTAGTTCCCCCAGGACTAAGTTGTGACAACGCATATGAAATGTCATCTGCCACGAAAGCTTACTAGAGACCCAGTGCCCAGAGTTTTATTGGGGCTGATTACCTAAGCTCGTCCTTCCAGCATGTAGCAAAATTGTCGACTCCCTGAAGGATAGCAGGAGTTAGCACATTGTCGTAGGGACAGTTGAAGCACAGTGAGCCACCCACAATTAGGTGATTTGGGAGTGGTGAGAACCCTGCCAAAATCCACATTCCCAGATTCCGGTGGTGGGTGGCAGGGTTTTGTATTTGCCTTCATTTAAGTCCCATTCATCTTTATTTAGTTAGTTAGGCTTGAGAAGTGTTCAGTGTCATTCAATGTGTGAGCAGTTTTCTCAGCGGAGACCATTACCAAAATGTTATCTGCATGACACAGTGTTTCCACCTGTATGGCCAGTCACGTGGTCCTGCATTTCTCTGGCTCAGGTGATAATATGTTTCTGAAGAGTTTGGACCTGTGAGAGGTAGACTGCGTACAACAGATAAATCCCAAAAGAATATAAAAAAGAAATCATTATAATCATTAGCAATCTCCTAGTCTACATACTAAGTATTAGCTGCGGCAGCAGGCTTTTAAGTCAGCACGTCAGGTACTTTTTCAAAAATGTTATATCAAAATAATAAGTTAATGGGTTACAACATCAAATAGTACAGATGGCAGTAGTCTTTTGTCCCTCCCCTCCTCATGGCTAGTCCCACTCACCAGAGAAAACCAGTTATTTCTCCATTTTAACATTTTATTGAAATATATGTCTGTATGTGTGTGTGTGTGTGTATATAGGCACCCGGATCAAGATATAGAACTTTGTCAGCCCTCCAGCCTCCTTATTTACCACTCTCCCCAACCAGGATAATCACATTCCTGACTTAGAACAGCATCGATAAGTTTTGCTGGTATTTATACATCGTATCCTAAGAAAACAGCATGAGCAGCACCTGACAGCGGTGGCCTGGGAGTGGCCTGGTTTGGCTAGCTTAGCTGTCGTGTTCTCCTGGTGAACATAAACCCTTTCACAGCACCAGCGTTAGACAGGTCACTCTGACTGTAGTCGTATTTATAATATATGTATTTATACATATTCATCCTTTCTCGTGTTCTTACATTCTCCCAGCATTTTCCTTATCTCCTCATTTCCGTCTGGAATTATTTTTCTTCTGTATGAAGGACTTACTGTGGTATTTCATTTAGTGAAGGCCCATTGGAGACAAACTTCTTTTTCTTTCATTTTTGAAAGATTATTTTTTTTTTTTTGCTGTCTGACATAGAATTCTGGGTTAACAGTTATTTTCCTTAGCGCTTTCAAGTTTTTATTCCATTGTCTTCTAGCTTATGCCATTCCCGTTGACAAATAACCTGCTGGTTTTATTGTTGGTCCTTTGTAAGTGATGTGTCATTTTTCTCCGGATGCTTTAAAATCTTTCTTTGTCATTGGTTTTTGGTGGTTTGACTGATGTCCTTAGAATTGGTTTTCTTTGCACTGATTCTGCTTAAGGTTTCTGGAATCCTTCTAGTTATTGTAAAGGCATTACTTTGAGCTTTTAAATTTGTATTTCTCTAATAATGATTAAAGTTCAATATTATTTTGATTTTTTGGGGGCCTTTTGTATATCCTCTTTTAAAAGTGCTTATTGAATACTTTACACATTAACTTAAAGTTTTTAAGTACAATTTTAAAATCCATTCTGGTGTTCTCAAAAATTCTTTATGATTTTTCTTAATCTTTGAAAAATGTGTATTTTGTGCTTAAAAATCAATTATTTGTTCATTTAAAATTGTAAGTCATGGATATAATTGTTAATTCCTTTTTCTGTGTATGTTGTATAATGAATATCATTACTTTTTATTTTAGAATGTGTTCCTTTATAAGACAGAACTTTATTTTTTCTTAGTTTAACTTCTTGTCATGAATTACCTGTGGGTAGCAGTCTGAATAAAGCCTTTTTGATAAAATTAGTGGGTATCTTTGTGATTACTCATATGTTGATAATCCTAGTTTTGTGTCAGTTTGTTCTGTCTTTGAGCATTCCATCTTAAATGCTAGTATAATAAACACTCTTTAACAGATGAATTTAGAAATAGAGAATACTGTATAATTGAGAGACTACTTTTAGTAATCTGTAATCAGTCATTTCAGAAAATTTAGAATAAGAAACATATAGTTAACATTAAAACCATACTGAATGTAAGTAAGTATTCCTTTGCAGCTTCAGTGCCCCAGAATCATCTTAATGAATGTTATTTGTATTTGCAAAAGTGTCAATGAAACATTCTGGCTAATGGTATCTTGGGTTGCCTAATTGTTGCTATCTTTTGGATTCTATTGAAAAGCCTATAATACAAACTATTTAGAAATATTTGAAGATTACATATTTTTTAATGTCATGTAGCAAAACTATAGAATATTTGGGCCAACTAATTGTGTCCTTTAAAAATATAGGACCACGTTATGTGGTACAAATCGGTGACAAAATTATTGACTACAATGAAGAATTCCGCCTTTTTTTATCAACAAGAAACCCAAATCCCTTTATTCCACCTGATGCAGCATCCATTGTTACTGAAGTTAACTTCACCACAACGAGAAGTGGATTACGAGGACAGGTATAAACCAATCGAAATTCACCTTAAAACTGTTCTGTAGTTTTGCGTACCATTAGATACTTTGAGCGGGAAGCTATTAAACTAATTAGCATTTAATCTTTGGAAAATGTACTTGCTAGTTAGAGTAAAATGTACTTGCTAGTTAGATCTGGGTTTATTTCACGTAGCATTTGGGATTATTTCATGTATCATTTATGTCAAAATTGTTTATTTGTTGCTAATGTCACATTGCTGCTTCTTCCAGTATAACTTTAATTTTATAGTCTATTTCTGTCATGTATGGTAGAATTCAAGATCTGGTAGGATCATCCAGATTCAGATCAGCTACTTTATTTTTTTAATTTTAAAAACTGAAGTTTAAATGTGCAAATTGCAATTAATTGACCTATTGATAACGTTGAGGATCTTTGATCCCCAATCTAACATTTTTTTCCCCACCAGAACATGTGCGTCTTTGAATTCACTTCATCTATGTATGGTTTATTACTGTATGGATTTCAAAATAATATTTCATGTCCAGACATTTACTTATATACTTTATCACTCATTTTTTTTCCTCTTTAAAGATTTACCTATTGATTTTTTGAGTAGTATTCTGTTTTTAACTTACCTAATAGTAGATTTTTCCTCTTTTGGTTTATAAGATAACATATATTTTTGTTACAATATTATTGTAATTTAAAAAGCTTCCTTTTAAAATTTTTTCTTACCATAACATATGGCTCACCACATACATTTTTATGAACAGTATCTTTTGACTTACTTGATACTACTTATAAATAAAACAATGGACACATTACTCAAAACTTGGCAGAAATGACAAAATTGCTCCTTCTATCTAAAAGCTCTCCATAGTAATTGCTGAAAGTGGCTATTTATTAATAGATCTCACTTTAACAAAAACTAAGTGAGGATGCTTATAGAGGTTTTGAATTATATAATTTATGACATGCCAATGTCATTCTTTAATTTTAAAGTTTCAAAATGAAGAATTTGACATAGCATTTTTAAAAACAGCCTTATTAGGATTCAATTCATGTGCCATATAGTTCACCCACTTAAAAGTATACAATTCAGTGATTTTTTTAGGGAAAGTGCTGGGTCTTACGCTAGCTAACTCTGTATTTAACATTCTGAATAACAAACTTTACAAAAGTGGCTGTGCTATTTTACTTACCCACCAACAATGTATGAGTGTTACATTTTCCCCATATTCTTGTCAACATTTGTTGTTATCTTTTTAATTGTAATCATCTAGTGGGTGTGAAGTGGTATTTCATTGTGATTTTGATGGTATAGTATTTTAAGATATCTCTTATTTGTTTATGTAAATACTTATCATTAAAAAAAATACTAGCTTCCAGTGTTTTTATATATGTAATCTAATTTTAGAACTAAATATTCCATACTGATGTTACATAATGCAATTTCTACCTGTCCTATAATATTTAACATTTTATCAATCAGTTTAACTATTTGTTGTTCTTCTTTTTCATCAGAAATAATTGTGAAAGTGTCTCAGATATTTAACTAGAAAGATTCAAATGATATACATCATATCCTAATACTTGTAGTATTTGGTCAAACACAGGGTTCGTTTGTGGGAAGTTTATTTGTTTTGTTTTGTTTGAACCTTATCACTAGAATAAACTTGACTTTAACTATTTTTTTTTAAGCTTTTGGCTTTAACTATTCAGCATGAGAAACCTGATTTAGAGGAACAGAAAACAAAACTATTACAACAGGAAGAAGATAAGAAAATACAGTTAGCCAAGCTTGAGGAATCTCTCTTAGAGGTAAAATTTAGTTATTCAGAGTATCTTTTTATATTACATTGTTTTCTCAAACAAATATAAATAACTTTTTAATTAATGGTACCTTTAGCATGTTTTGGTTGTGTCAGAGACATATCACTATATATATCTTAAAAGCAAAATTCAGACAGAAAAAAGATACCTTGGAATACAAGGCCTTAATAAGTAATGTTTAAGATAACAATTTTTAACTAATGCTGTCTTTATACTGGATTGTTTCACTAATAATTATCTGTCTCATACTCCGAATTTCAAGAAGCATTAAAAGGTAGCATGAAATTATGGCTTTAAGTAGTTTTTAAAATTAATTTTAAGATTAATAAAATTAATACATATGCAGTGCTTTGATAATATAGTATATAATTATTTACTTTTTTATTTTTATAGGCTATAAAATGTTGAAATTCTTTTAAAATAACATAAGTTCCCATAAACATTATCATGTTAATAAGAGTTAATGTGAACTTTCTTTAATTGATAATTTTAATAAGTATAATAATGTTAATATTATCCTGTTAATTTTTTCTACAGACACTTGCCACATCTCAAGGCAATATTTTGGAAAATAAGGATTTGATTGAATCTTTGAATCAAACAAAAGCAAGCAGTGCACTTATTCAAGAGTCACTTAAAGAATCTTACAAACTCCAAATTTTTCTTGATCAGGTAATTATTCTTTCTTTGTGACCTTATATCATGTTTACTTAAACTTTATGTTGATATGATTAAAATGTGGAATCAGGACTTTGCGGAACAGTGATTACAAAAATAGAAAGCTGTTCAGAAAACCAGAGCCTTAGGTCTGATTCTCACTGTCATAGAGATGAGATGTTGAGGACACCAACCATGATGCCTGCGGGTCAGTATACCCTGCTGGGCTCTGCTGACCTCTGGCATAGCATTACCTAAAGTTCTAGAGCTGTAGTTTTGTACTGAAGTTGAAAATGAATGTATTGGAAGTGCCTGTTAAAGCATCTTTATCATTCTTGGAACTTAAGGCAAGTTAAATACATTAATTAAAAGAGCTACAAGCGGTGGGGGGGGCGGGTTCCCACTAAAAACACTTCTTTCCCCTACTTATTCTGGACTCCATGATTGTGATGATCTGACTTGTTTTCTTACAAATAGTTAAAAATCCTTTTAACTTTTTTTTTTTTTTTTTTTTTTGGTTATTTCCATTTGCAAAATTCCAACCCCATCAGTACAATGTATCTTTTCCTCCCCTATGTTCTAGTGACGGAGCTTTTTGCTTGAAGAAGCTCAGACAACCAAGCCAATGCATGTTACTAATTGGATTCACAGGCCCCAGACTGACCTGGTCCCTCACTGATACCCTTTAGTTCTTTCCCTTTCACCTCAGTAACTTCTTCAAATTTCCGTTTCAGTATTTTTCAGCTCTCACTCAAATTTCACAATTACATATAATTGCTTTGTTCACTTGGGAGAGAGCTCTGTTGAAACCAGAGTAGGTGCAGACTTACAGCTCGATTCCACTCCAGTCACCCACTTACTCTAAACTTGGCAGACATCGTGACTGTCCTATACTAAAAGGAATTGGAACTTTCTGTGCTTTCTTTTTCTGAACAGGCCTCACTGAGTCACACACACAACTTTACCATTATCATATTTGGAATCTTGGTGCTTTGAACAGAATGACATGGAGAACCTATTTAGAGTTTCATTCAGAGCCTTGAGTCCGTTTAAACCTTTGATCCTCTCATTTTTATCACCCTTTACCTTCAGCCAGAATGAAAGCTCCTGTGGTTATTGGGTCTTTTTATGCTTAGGTTAAACAATGCTACATGCTTTGTTGTCTTAACATGGACACCTGTTACAGTCTTGGCCTCTACTCTGGTTCCATCAGTGTTCTTGATGACACCAGCCTCACTACTAGATTTATAGTTCTAACTTTACTGCAAGGATAGCCTAGTAGTGCATGCCCTCTTCCATTGTCTAAACTGGTTCACTTTTGAAATGTAAAGTTGCATCATTTATTCTCTGATCACAACTGTTTACCATTCCACATTATTCTCTTTCCTCCAGTACGGGTGTTCTTGGGCCTCATGAGGGTCAACCCATGAACCACTTCTAGCTTTGTCATCTGAGTTGTGGAGAAGTATTGAAAATATATTGCCCTCAGTCTCATAAAAAATGAAAACTAGATCATGCTATTCCTTTTAGATATAAAATTCTATGATACATCATCTTCATTTGTTGGATATACGAGGGCTGTCCAGAAAAAATCCAGCCATAATGCCTCTAGTTTGCATATTACATGGCCGGATACTTTCCAGACAGCCCTCATATGTAGCAGGAGGGCTGTGGCTACATATGTGCATAGTGGTCTGTAGGTGGCAGTGAAGCACCAGGACTCAGGTGTCATTTTCTCCCCCAACCAACGACCCACAGGAGCGGGATGCCTATCTTCCCCTGGCTGAGAGTGCCAGCAAGATGCACTTCATTATCTCTGACTTGTCCAAAATTAACAACATGTACCGTTTTAGTCTGGCTGCGTTTCTCCGACTTTTCCAGCGAGCTCTGCAGAGCAAAGAGGTACGCTGTAGCTGAGACTGAATCAGGGAGAACACTTTTCTAGGTCATGAATCTGTAATAATAATTTCCTGAGAAAATTTGTTGAGAATTATGTTTGAGTAGCCCACGTATAACAATATTAAGCTATATTTAAAAGAAACTGGCTCCTTAATTGTAGTTTATATTCTTAACAAACTGTCCCAGTGTGATTGTCTTCTTTATTTATTTTTTTTTAATTCATTTTTATTGTTAGACTTATTGGGGTGACATCTGTTAGCAAGGATTACATAGGTTTCAGGCACACAATTCTACAGTGCATTGTCAACTTGATGTATAATACGTTCACCACCTAATGTGACTTCTCTTTCCATCACCTTATATTTAGCTTCCCCCCTCCTCTCCCACCCCCTCCCCTTTCTCCCCTCCCTGACCCACTCGCCTGTGTTTTTTAATGGTCATCTATCACTTGTTAATTTATACTCAAAATACGTATCATTTCTATTAAGAAGACAATCACATAACCCATGGACACAATCAATAGTTTAATGTTTATTTGGGGATGAGTGGGTTAGGGAGGGGAGAAAGGGGAGGGGTGGGAGAGGAGGGGGGGAAGCTAAATATAAGGTGATGGAAAGAGAAGTCTCATTAGGTGGTGAACTTATTATACAACAAGCTGACAATGCACTGTAGAATTGTATGCCTGAAACCTATGTAATGCTTGCTAACAGATGTCACCCCAATAAGTCTAACAATAAAAATGAATTAAAAAAAATAAAATAAAATAAAAATGAATTAAAAAAAATAAATAAAAGAGTTACATTTCTAAAAAAAACCAAAAAAAAACACAAAAAAAATAAAAAATAAAAAACACAGGTGATTTAGTAAGGTATAAAGATAAGGAATTATCTATATAATCTCCTTACTTGGGAAAAAGGACATTTAAAATTTCATTGTATATTATCGTTGGGCCAGTTATTGGTCTAGATCATGCCTGGGCAGATGTTTTTAGGACAAGGGCTACTTTTAATTTCCCCCAAGTGTCTCAGTCCACTAGCTATTTATTTTTTATTTATTTATTTATTTATTGTTTGTTTGTTTTGTTTTTTTGGTATGTGGGTAGCTCCCTGGTCGGGAATGGAACCCAGGCCGCAGCGCTGACAGCGCCAGCGCCGAAGCCTTAAGCCACTACACCATCAGGGAACTCCTAGCTGTTTATTTTTTTATTCAGGTGGTCACCCTAAAATTTCTTGGCAGTCCCTCAGTGGACCATGATGCACGTCTTGCCCAGCCCTGTTTTAGATATTGGGGATACAAGACTCTGCCGTATCAGATTCATGGATATTTAAAGGATATATTATAGGATATAAAATGCTTTAATCAAAAAGTATATTGTTTTCTAAAAAAGTATTAGTATATAGTAAATAATTTTCATGTCAATAAATGTAAACCTACACAACATTTTTGAGAGATTGTGATGCGATGCTGTACTTAATACTTGACCTTGAGAGCTTGTTTGGAGGTTCTAGCAGGGGAGCGCAGCTACTCGTATACCCTTGACCGAAGAACGGTCCTCTCCTCTGTACTTAATACTTGAGCACGTGGACATGGTTCTGGTTACTTGTGCTAAATATCATAGGACCCCCAAATTTGGCAGAGGGATGGCTTAGCTATGCTTCTCAATGCCTGGAACCTCACTTGGGAGGACTTCAGAGCAGGACTTGGGGGGTGGGGTGACTTTACTTGCACGTCTGGTGCCTGGGGCAGGAGGACCTGATGCCTGGTACTGCTGACAGCTCCCCTTTCCAGGAAGCTCCGTCGTCCTTTGAGTTTGATTGACGAGGATGATTGCCAAGATTCAGCTTTGAGTCTGGAGAAGCAATTTATAAGCGTGATTGAACTGTGGGGTACCTTTCAAATGTTCGTGAATTCGCTAATGGTTTTTCACTTTTCAAATTGTAATCTACAGGATTCTGAAAATACAGAACAGCGAATCCAATCTCTTATCAGCTCATTGAAGCATATGGTATATGAATATGTATGCCGTTGTCTATTTAAGGTAAGACATGTTATATTGTTCACATATAAACTATTACCTGACCCTTGATTTAATACAGTATTACAGTTAAATTATGTGACTCTTTGCTTACTAGAAAGGTATTGAAATTGGCATTTCTGGTATTTTCCCAGAATAATATTCATTACCACCTGGAATGTCCTGTAGCATTTTGGGATGTAGTAGAGAGAAAAGTGACAAGTAGAGGAGGAGGAGCAAACACTGGCTTAGCTGACCTTGCTCTGAGCATCCCAGTAGCCATTGGAAGAGGGAACTATGATGATATATGTAGGTCATGGTCTAGCTGGGGTTTCCCAGCTTCAGCGCCATTGACTTTTGGGTCAGTTATTATTTGTCGAGGGGGACCGTTGTATTCATTTTAGGGTGTTTGGCAGCATTTCTGGACTCTACCAATGGATGCCAGTAGCATTCCCTTCCCCGCAGTTGTTATAATCAGAAATATCTCGGACATGTGCCCTGGGTTGGGGACAAAATTGTTTCCTATTCCTGGCATTGGAAATAAACTACTGTCTGATTCTGACTTAAAAGAAATTATCATAGAAGTCTTTATATAGTACAGGCCCCAGAAGAATGCACAATGCAACATAGTTTAGAACTTTTAATATCTTAAATCATTTTGAAGGTTTTGTTTTTTAGGTCACTCTTCCTATTAAAAATATATCTAAGTTAGGTTAAAGCCAGTATTTAGTTGCACTAGGAGAGAGTTTGTAAAGCTTACTGTCCTTAACCTTTTAGTACCCAACTGGAATTTTCTTATGGTTTATCATTCTTAATACATATTTTTAATTGATGATGGAATATCTGTTTTGTTAAATTCATGTTTCTGTATGAGAAATATTAAACTTACACAACATGAATTCAGCAGTCTATAAGGTTTCGGTGGCAAATAAAAATTCAGAAAGCACATTAATTATAAAGCAATGAGGTACATTTCTGAAGAGTTATCAGTATAATCTTACTTAGGGTGGAACCAATTTCATTTTTTAGTGAAAGCTCTTGGGTTTTTAGTAATCAGTATCATATTAAACTGCCTGCCAGAGTTTCTTTCATGCTGATTTTGCTGTTGTGTTGGGGACAACAGTGTGGTAACAATAGACTCTTGAACTAGAGAGGGGCTAGGATTATTAGTTTTCACATCACATTGAAGTGAAAGCAACTTGACCTGGAATAACAATGATTGACTTATTTGGTAGCAATTGATTTAGACTTTTTGTGAAGTCACCCAAATGTAGAAAGCAATCTAGCAACTTCAGTTTAGACTATTGGCTCTCTCTTTTTTTTTTTTTTTTTCAAGCAATCAAAAGTGTTTACTTTAGTAACCTAAGTGTTACTTTAGTAACTTTAGTAAGAGAAGTAGCATATTTAATTTTCCCAAATTTATAATTATAATAAAACTATACACAAGATAGTATCGTTTCTTCATCTCAGGTTATTGTTTGGAATAGATACAAAATAATGGGTAATGTTGGAGTGTTAAAGAATTTCCATCTGTATAAGACAAGAATACAGAAGAGGGTTGAAAGGAGGGTTGGGAAAGCATATATTCTTACTGTTTCCCTTTCCTTGTGTAATTACCTGAGAGAGATCTAAAATAGTATAGGAAGACTGTTAGGTGTGGTGCGAATAGGAGTTTTTTTTCACACAAACTCCTTGGATGTTTCTGCCTCTGCAGCTCACTCTGCTTCTTCAAATAAATTTGCTAGTTGATTGAGTAAAATTCAGGTGAATATTATGTTTTAAAAATAAAGTCATAATAGCTTCTCGTGTTTTATTTAGCTTACAAATCATTTAGTTTGGATTCTGGTATTTTTTCCTGTTGAAACGTGTTTTCTTATAAAAGTATTGGGTGTTTATAAATTTTATAACCTGTAGCTGTTAAAGTGAATCTTGATAATTTAGATAACTCTATTCTGCTTAGGTAACTTTGAAACTTTTAGTATTATTAATATATCTAACTGTTTAGATGATTTTCTGGAAATATGATTGAATGCGCCTCGATTTGTCATTAAAATGTATAGTTTAACAAGCACAAATGGAAGTGCTCAAGTTCTATGCTATATCAACTTGGTTCTTTTTAAAAATTTCAATCTCTTTGGTAAAGTATTCATTTTGTTTGTTGATTTTATTTGACTTCATTAAACCACCTATCTTGAGTTTTCTTGCATCTTGTTGAGTTTTTTTAGAACCGCAATCTTGAATTTTCTGTCACTTAAGCTACAGATTTCCACATCTTTAAGTTTATTTTCTGGAGATTTTTTATTTTCTTTCTGACCTGACTTTTTACCTTGGTTATTCATAGTGATTGATGAATTATTTCTCTTCTTAGGCATCTGTGGGAATGAATTCAGCATCAGGTTTATATTGAAGAGGTCTTCCTTTTGTTTTCCAATAGTTAGTGCTGAAGCATTTTATTTTCTCCTGCCCTCTTTGGGCTTCTGGTGGTAGAAGAATTCCTGGGGAGGTGGGTGTCTCCTCTGTGACCAGGTTAACACAGTCTCGGGGCACAACCTCTGTGGGAGGATGTGGTGGCCGATGGGGATCTGAGCCCCTAAAATCCCAGTGCTGCCCCTGCGGCCAGATGCAGAGCTGTGTGCCTCAGAGCCCTGGGTGTCCTGCTGGGGTCTGCTCTGAAAGGTGGGGGTGGTGTGGGCTGGAAAAGGCAGCTGGTGTGTTTGTAGCTTTGTTATCCTCTGAGTAATGGTGACTGCCAGACCACAGCCTCTATATCTCTTCCCTTGTCACTGAAATTAGCCTCAGTGTATGTCTGCTGCTCAGAAACTGTCTCTCCAGTTCTCGGGGCTGTAGATAGTCTACCCTTCAATCCAGCACTGCTACTGTTTTTTTTCTGGGGCCTGGGGCTAACACTGGGAAGGTATGGGAGAAGTCACCAGGCTCCCTGGCTTTGTTTTCTGCCTGGCAGTGCAGGGTATTAGACCACAGTTGTAGCATTTCTTTATTCAGCCTTTGGGTTTTGTCCCCCATCCCCTCTGCTGGGGCCACAGAGAGTACCTCAGCAGTCTCAATCCTAATCTCTTCTGGGTCTACAGTGAGTCTGGGCTGCTCTCCTGTTCACACCAGTTCACCCACCTCGGATGTTTTGATGTGAGGATCTCTCAGACATGTTCGTGTGTTGTGTAGAGAATCCTTTATTGAATTATAGCTATTCAACTTGTAACTTCAAGGAGAGAAGTCAAAGGGGACCCCTCATGCTGCTGTTATTTCTGATATCACTCTACAAATGAAATTTCTTGATTTAGGGGATATATAGATTATTCAGGAGCATATAAACATGCACAATGACAAATCAAAGATTACTAATGTAAGAAGTTGATCTAGTTAGTAATGACTAATTCAGACCTCACAATTCGATGTCAGCTAGTTAATGAATTTGTTTTATTTTTAATGAGATGTAAACAATGATTAATTCTTAGCACTTTCTTTAAAAATTTTAGCACCTTTCTATTCAGCCCACTTCAACTTAGAAGTGTTCTATTCAGAGTTGTCCAACCTTTGGCTTCCCAGGGCCACATTGGAAGAGGAAAAATTGTCTTGGGCCACACATACAATACACTAACACCAATGATAGCCGAGGAGCTAACAGAAGGTTCATGTATAATTTTTGTGATGTTTTAAGAAAGTTTACGAATTTGTGTTGGGCCACATTCAAAGCCCTGGGCCACATGGCAGCCTGCCGGCCGTGGGCTGGACAAGCCTATTCTCTATGTAGATGTTATCAAAATAGTAATTTCTCATGTTGATAAAAGTGGATAATTTGAAGGCAGAATACAAATTTTGGGAATGGGAATTTAAGGACTATACTTTTTCAGAACCATAAATTTAGAAAAAGCAAGATAACCCCTGTTATTCTTTTCAGGCTGACCAGTTGATGTTCGCTTTGCATTTTGTTCGAGGCATGCATCCTGAACTTTTTCAAGAAAATGTAAGTGGAAGTAAAGGAGGAAAAATTGTTAGAGTCACATAGAAGTTTGGTACTTTGATGTCTGGTTAGATAAGAAATTACTTTAGGTTGAAAATGGTTTATCAACCTGTTAATTTGTTACTGACTTAGAGATTGAGTACATGATGCTGATTTCCATCCCCTTTGGGATGGCCCAATATCTGAAGGGATGGGAAGGCAGAAAAAGAAATGTAAGAGACTTACCCACACTGCTTAGATTTTTCTGAACCCAACCAAGTCCACATCCTCAGGACACCAGAATAGTCAGCCTTCTGATATTCCTTGTTAAGCAGTGGCACTGAAAATATAAGAAACAAAACAATATGGGTATGCCACTCTGTTGTTTATATCACCTTCACTGGTGTGCTCAGAGTCAACTGGTGAGGCAAGGGGGTGGACAGTTCTCAGACGCATCCTTGAGCCTGCCGGTTTATGTTCATCTTTTAATGTATAATCTGTCTTTCTTGTGTATGACTTCTTTGCTGGGCTGCCATCTAACCCCCTTTTTTCAAGCTAGACCTAACTAATCCATTTCTGGTATGCTTCTCATATTTTTTAAAAAGACAATTTGTAAGTGATTTTTTTTCCCATTATTATCCCATTATCATAAAGTGAGAGTCTATTGGTTAGGTGGGAAGGAATATTTATAGGGACAGTGCAACTTTGACCTAATAATCTTTAGTTCTACTTGATGAGATTTTAATTGTGTTCCGGTTTCCCCTTGTTTGAATAATTAAAAGACTGTAGACCATTCCACATGCCTATGTTGTTCTTTGTTTCTTTCTACTTCCACATGCTCTGGCTGACTTGTATAGTTTCTCCTGAATTTATTAACTTGATCTCTTTCATTTCTACTCTTAACTGTAATGCCTTAACCTCCTCCTGTATGATTTACACTGTGATCAGTATGTTCCAACTGTCTAGGACTTAAATATTACCATTTTCCCACTCTTCGAGTGTGAACAAATTATCATTGGGGAAGGAGAACATTTTTCTTTGACTCACATATATAGTATAATATTCATATTTTATTTACTTGTAATTGTATAATTTAAGAATGAAGTGTGAGAGGCCAGGATGGATAAAGGCAGAAAGTAGTTGCTTTGGTGATTTTTTTCATGTTGCTCTCAAATTATCATGTTTTTGCTTTATTTGCTGACCAATGTGTAACAAATAACATAGTAGTGACGATTATTATTATGTGATTGGGGGAACCCAGGGGCAAGACATAGATTTTCTTGGAGCACTAGATCTCGTAATAGTTGATGAGTTTTGATTCTGTGCGGGGGGAATAATGGCAGTCTTCTCTCAGTGTGTTGGAAAAAGTAGGTTAATGGAAGTATATTATTCTGTTTTTTTCCCCCAACATACACAAGTTTTAAACTCTTCATATCCCTTATTGCTGGAATAGCACATAATAGGAAAAATTAATAGTGACAAGTGCTAATTGAACATGACATTTGTAGATGTTGAGACTCATACACACACACATATGTAAAATGTAGTTTTAATAAAATTATTCTTAGCAGATTTCATTTTACTGTTTTATGTTGGTATGTGAACTCATGATGTTAGTGTGCTAGAAGTGGGAGCTGTGAAAGGCTTTGGGCGATGTGTTTTTTGTTTTTATGTGTCCTTAGAAAGCTGCCTTATAAGCCATTTTATAGGAATGGATATGGGACTATTGAGAAAATTTTAACTGGTTAGTGTTTTTGTGTTTTTGTATTCCTCGCATTTTTTTTCCAATAGGAATGGGAGACATTTACTGGGGTGATCGTTGGAGACATGCTGCGGAAAGCAGTGAGTAAACATGACAAAATGATTCACCTCTTAGGGAAGGTAGTTCCGGCTTAGACTTCACGAAGTAGAATTTGCTTCAGCAGAGTTTTAATTGTTGTTGAAATTGTGCTTTAATTAGAGGAATATGTCCTTTTCTCTATTACCTTTTATAAAATAGACCTAACTATATATTTTTGTCCTTGAAAACATAATTTTTTTGAGAATAATAATATTTTTAAACTAAGAAATACAGTTTCTTTGTTTTCAGTCTATGTATTTTGTCCCAAGAATACTTTTATAATGCCAAGAAAATCAAGTCCTGTATCATAACTAGGAAAACTTTCTTATGTAACTGAAGTTTAAAAATTACTTTTTAAAACTTTGATGACTTTATTCAAATGTAGCTTTTTGTCTACATTTTCTGTTTCAACATATAATCAATAATCGTATTCTTCAAAGGAACATACCCAACGTATAATGCAAAACTTAGATTATGTCTGAAATGCAAGTTATAATTAAAGATAATGTAATTTTATAGCAGTTTCTTATTACATTTGAGCTTTTCTGATGTTTCACAGAAGATTAAGCACAATGAAAATGAATGCAATATTCGTCTAAATGGTTATTATACCTTACGTTATATAGAATTTTACAATACTGACTTGTAAAATACATAAAAATAAAGAAAAATACACAGAATGAGTTATTTTTTATTAAAAAGAACAGTTCATAAAATTAGCTGGTCAGTTGTTGAAATTTTTTAAGGTGGAATTTTACAAGTTATACCAAGGAAAATAATTGCTCTTATTCAAGGACTCCCAACAAAGGATACGTGATCAGCTTCCGTCTTGGATAGACCAGGAAAGGAGCTGGGCAGTGGCCACGTTAAAGGTATTTCTTTCCTACCATGAGGAATTGAAACTTTTTCTGTATTTGAGTTATTTTGATTTATATTTTTCAGTGCTACTTACTCATACTCAGTGTTGGTATTTCTGTGAATATGACATAAAATCTCTGGGTAAAAAAGTATCCAAGAACTGTCCTAGTTCAGAAGCCTAACTCCCAACAGTTCTGTGTTCTTTACTTAGGCCAAAGTGGTGTTTTTATGGGGAGTGAAACACAAATACTCTTCTCTCAAAATCTATACGTATGTTTCCATTCTTTCTTTCCTTGCCCTGACTGTCCTCATAACTAGTAACAGTACAATAGCACGTAGTGGAAACATTAGGGACCGCTGACATTTACTGGTGACTATGTTCGAGGCAGAATTATGCAGAATTTGAAAATTGATTATTTCACTAAATACATTCAATAATATTATGTGGTTGCTACTGTTATTTCCCTCATTTAACAGATGAGGTAACTAAGTCACAGAGTAATATAATCACTTGCAAAGTAGAGACTGGATTCGAAATTGGGCTTTTTGTTGCAGAGTCTGGGATTTTTACCACTATTCTTTACTTCCTTTATCTCATAAATATATGTTGAATTAAATAAGTTCTGTTATGTCATTAATTGTTGTCTCACATCATTTATTTAGTGTCTACTGCTAGTTAGCATAATGCTGATAGAATGACAAATATATATTTTGTAATATAAAAGAACTCTGCATTGAACAAACTCAACAGTGTGGAGATATAACAGATAATTACCTTGTGATAGGGTTGGTGCGGTACTAGACTTAGACCCCTGGTGATTTTACCCGGTGTCTAACATGTAGCCAGAGAGCTTCCTAACTGCATGTAGTCTATCTCAAGTTTCTAGCCAAAGACATGAGGATTATATAAGATGTAGCACACGTGAGTTAGTCGCAGTGGGGCCTTATATGCTAATGGCCACTAAAGTTAATAGGTTATTGTCAAGTGTTATCCCAATAGGATGAGATCATTTATGTAAAAAATTAAATTGAACTATACTTAGTTAATTTTCTGCTGTATAAGTTTAGTTATATAATGCTATTTAGGCAATATGATGGATTATTTAGAAGTGAATACAGATATTTGAATAAAGCATCCTTAAGTATTTGATTTATGTTGTTATTACATCAAGTTTTAATACTGCATATATACATCTTCCAAGTTCACTGTTATTTAACAAAAGTTCTCCACTATATACATTTACATTTCTGATGTTATAGCTCACTGTTGAAAAAAGTTTGGAACAGATAATACTGCTTGAGGTGGAGGGAATGAGTTATGTTGAGGAAAACCTCTAAGAGATGATATTAAGGTGAATATTGAATATTGAGTAGAAATTTAGAACATTTAGAGGCAAAGGAAGCAACATATTCATGAATGGGGCAGAAATGAATATGGTTTAGAAAAACATACTTTGTTAAGGATTTGATAGCCATCTGAAATTTGGCGTATTTTTACAATTTAATGAAGTCAGTGTAGCAGTGCTTAAAATTTGTACTTGTGTTTGTCACACCTCAATTTATAAAGAATTGCCCTTGTTTTTAATGAAAGCATTCTTTTCTCCACAAGGTGGAGCTTGATAGGCACAAATGTTTTTACTTGAGAAAAGATTTGTTAATTTACAAGTGTTGATGTAGTACTGTTTTGGAAATATTTTCTTTAATTCTTGATTGAATAAGTCTACCATCCTATTTCTGACATAGAAATGATTAGCTAAGCCAACACAAAGTAGAAAACAAATAACAAATAACAATTCATGATTGTTTTTCATTTTCTCTTTTAATAATGCATGTACACATACACGTATGTTGGCTTGCAGCTCACCATATGTAGTTTTTTTACTTTTTAGATCGCTCTCCCCAGTCTTTACCAGACCCTCTGCTTTGAAGATGAAGCTCTGTGGCGTACTTTTTATCATAATTCCATGTGTGAACAAGAGTTTCCATCTGTGCTTGCAAAGAAAGTTTCCTCATTTCACCAGGTAAGTTATCTAAATGCATGAAAGTATTTAATGTTTTTCTTGTCCTTCAGATGCCATGTAAATGAAAGCTCTGCCTTGGGATGTCACGTAACCCTAAGGTGGCATGTATGGGGGAGGGCTTTTCTGCTTTTGTCCTCTTAGCTAGACAGTGACATCACTGGCAAAATCTCTGGGTAGGGTGTCTCCCTTGCCCTGTAGCTTTTTTAGCTCCATCTGACTGACCCAATGTGATTTTGCAATAGAGGAAATGTCTTACAGAAAGAAATGAAAGGTATAACTTGTGCAGATTCTTCACTCATTTTGCAGGGTTCTGTCTAAGGAAAACTTCTCATGGTGAGGGTCGGGGGGTTCAAAATAGAATGATGAAACCTTGATGGGTTCTTCAGTTTCGGGGAGGCAAAGGACTTGGAGTTGAAAAGCTCTATAGGCCTTGGCACTCCGGAAGTGACCTTCCGTTTGTATCTCCTTGGCGAATCCTAGTTTGCCAGGTATGTTTAATAAACAACAAGAAACCCTTTACTCGAAAACGTGAACATGATTCAGCATAAAAACAGATTTGAAAAATTTAGACAAGATTTTGGGGCCTTTGTTCATTTGTCATCAGAAGTGCCTTACCTACGTACTACCCTAGTTTTTCCTGGCATTTGGCCCTTTATCAGATCCTGAAGAAGTAGCTAACCCTGTGACCATTACTTGATGTTTTCTTTGGATGAGAAGTATGAGGAAATAAATGAATTTTAATAATATTTTGGCTATTAAAAATGTGTCTTTGTATATACTTACTGTGGCAATCTGAGGCATAGTCAATATTATGTAACAGTGATAAATTTTCACATATTTCAGCAAACATTTGTTTAATTAATTCACATGAACTATTGCTTAGCTTACAGAGCTGTTGTGGGAGCTGTATTATTGAAAAGTATCCTGAACTTTTATTTTCAGGTTCTTGTGGTTCAGGCTCTCAGACCGGACAGACTGCAGAGTGCCATGGCTCTGTTTGCGTGTAAAACACTGGGTAAGTGTCCTGCTTTTCTAGAACTGGACCACCGACCTGAGTTACTTGTTTTTAATTCACGTGTTATTTCATGCTGACCTGAGTTTAAAAGAGTATAGATTTTTTTCTTCATTTTACTTAGTTTACAATCTCCACGTGGTTTTAAAAAATAATTCTTTGCTTTGGATATGACTGTACTTAACGTATGTATTAAATTTGATGCATAATTGACATCTTCTTTTTAGTCAAGACGTTTGGAGTTTTAAAAATTATTTTCTTATGAAAGCACGTTAGACATTTGTCCAAGATTAGGATTTTAAAGCAGGGAATCTATTGTTTGAGACAAAGTAAAACATAGTTACCATCGTCTTGAAAGAAAAAAAAGCCTTCAAAATGAGTAATTTTTGCTCTAAAACGAAAAATAAAAATTTGCATGTCTTCAGATTATAAACAAACTGTGCAATACATTTTTTAAGTCTTTTGGATATTCTTATCTGAAGAATGAAAAGTCATTACTCATTTGGAAATAATAAACTGTATTATATTTTCATTTGCACAAGAAAATTTGGAAAAGCTGTGTTAAGGAAAGATTATGAAAAGTATTTTAGTTGAAGCATAGAGTCATCTAAGAATAATAGATCTTTACTATTATAAACTGCAGGAAGTTTTAGAAATATATTGGAAATGGAAAGTCTGGCATAGTTAAAATAGTGTGCTGATAATTTTTTCTAGAAATCCTTCATTTCTATTTAACTTTTCCATATATTTGTCTATGACATTTTATATAGAACTGTTTTCTATTCATTGTAACTTACATATGTTCCAATCAAGTAAGCCTAACATCATTTTATGTATGTTTCCCTAAATTAGATTTTCTCATAAATAAGCTTAGCACAGAGTTTTATAAAGTTGAAAAAGTATGCTGGGCTTTCCATGCTTATCACTGAGAAACTCCACAGTATTAAATAATCATTCTTTTGTTAGTTTTTAAAGCTTTTATAATTGGTTCTATCAGGGGATTATGTTAAGAAATTGTCTCTTGTGTTCAGATGGTCATTTTTACTCTCCTGAACAAATCTTTCATTTAAACTTGAATATTCATAATGATAATAACAGAGCTAAAACTTAAATAGCTCTTACTATATGCCAGGTACTCATCTCAGTGCTATATATACATACCAGCCTTTTAATCCTCACAGCAACCTTGTGAGAGGCTTTTCTCTATCCATTCAGAGATGTGGAAACAAGATCACACAGATAGTAAATGACAGAATTCAAACCCAGCTCCAAAGCCTGTGTTCGTATTAAATATTGAAGGAGTCCATTTTTTTCTGAGTTTAGAGGGATATCGGTGGTGGGTACTAATATCAGACAGTCTTCTTAAACCTTAGGTGAAGTTATTTCATACACATATTCAACCCTGCTCTAACCTACTGTATTAGTTTCCCAGGGCTTCCATAAGCACTACAAACTAACAACAGAAATTTGTCGTCTCACAGTTCTGGAGAATAGAAGGCTAAAATCAGGCTGCTGTCAAAACCATACCTCCTCTGAGACCTGTAGGAGGACCCGCCCTTCCTCTACCTGGATTCTGCCGGTGGCTGGCCATCTTTGGTTTTCCTTAGTGGGCAGCTGCTTAACTCATCTCTGCCTTTGTCACCACGCGCCCTTTTTCCTGCGTGTTTTTGTTTTCACGTGGTTGTCTGCTTACAAGGTCGCCAGTCCTTCTGGATTAGGGGCCCACCCTCATGTCCTTATCTGAAGTTAACTGGTTATGTCTGTGATGACCCCGTTTCCACATGAGCTCACTTTCGAGGTACTGGGGTTAGGACTTCTGCATACCTTTTTATGAGGGACACAGTACAACCCCTGATACCTCTCAGCCCAGCTTTTCACGGTGTGGCCGTCTTCTGTTCCACCCTCCACCAGAGCCCGCTTACATACACCCGCGCACACACACGGGTATTTTGAGGTGCCCTTTAGTCTGGTCTCTTGGTTCTTGGTGATGGGGATATGGGAGTGCTGCTGGTCATCCCGTGTGCTTTTCTCCCCTTAAGCGTGGGGAGGAAATGTCCCTGTTTATTCATCTGATACAGTGTTTATCTACTAGGTGGTTCTTACTCATGGTGGAAGAGGGGGTGAACTATACCAGTACTCAGACAGTGAGCTGTTGGGTCGGCCTCGGGGCCCGCTGGTTTCATAGATGATACCAAGAGGCTTCCTTGCTTGTCTCACTCTCTGTTTCTTCCTGTCCCCTCTCTCTGTCTTCGTTTCTCCCTTTTTCTCTGTGTCTTTATCTCTCTGTCTCTCCTGTTCCTTCTGGACTTTTATTTAATTCCTGTGTGTTGACCTTAGCCTTAGGATTAGGATCTATTCTCGGGATATAAGCCTGCCAACGTCTTGAGATACAATTTATAGAGAACTTTCCCTCCCAACTTTACCATCAAAAATTCCAGAGAAGCTGCCTCTGCCACTAGTCCTACCAGAAATACGTGTGTGTGGAATGGCAGTTCCCCCAAAAGACGTCGCGGGTGGCGGGGGGGGCTGCTTTTATGAACCAATATTCATTATAATCAGATTATATATAATCCGTTTTAACTAAGATTTGTATTTCAGTAGCTTGAGAGTTGAACCGTTAGTTTGTAAAGTACATTTTGAGAGTGATCCCTTTGAGTTCCAAATATCTAACTTTTGATTCTGAAGAATATTAGTGTCTGTGTTAGAAAAATGCTTATGAGCTTGCTTCATCTTGTAATTGAAGAAGTTAACATGTTGCCAGCTGCAAACACATACTGAATAATAACTGTATTCTACTAAGTATATAATAAATTTGAAAATCAGCTATCTCTATGTTTACCACTTAAATTAACAGATTTAAGTAGCTTAAGTAGCTGATTGAAGTTAGCACACACAGACAATGTATTGTAGAATTGTACACCTGGAACCTATGAAATTTTTACTCTCAGTGTCACTCCAATAAATTGAAAAATAAAATTGTAACTCCATGCAATTTTCAGAGTTTTAAAAGAGTCTTTTTTCTCACCCAATTGGTTTTTAAAAATATGTTCTTTGTGTCACATTGCTCGTGACCTGTTTCATTGACTTTGTAGTTTGACCCTCTACCATCTCTTTGGAATGCTTTTGTTATGGTACTATTTCATTTCCAGGTTCAGTCACATTTAAAATTTAAAGCATTATGTGAAAACCTCATGATATTCACACATTCAAACTTTGAAATGTTAATTCATTTTTAAGACCATACTCTACCTATTTCTAAGCAAAAATTATATATACTGGTGAGTGGCTGGATGACTTTATTTGGTCAAGTGTTTTATTAATACAGTTTTATATAAAATTGGAGTTTTTTATTGTGTGAATAAATTTTAAAATTTCAAACTGCTGGAGAATTACAAGTACTTATCTCTTGAATCAAATTTCGGAGATCTGATTTTAAACATAATTTCTTAAACATCATTCATATGGAAAGATTTTTCTTAAATATTAGTAATTCTTTTTATAATCTGTAAACTTAAAAGCAGTTACTTAAAAAGATGTGTTTATGGAAATAGTTTCGATTAGCAGATGTTAATAATAGATGTTAGCAGAGCAATCCTCTAAACTTCTAGGCATGCCACTTTAATGTACTTCTACAAAACAAACTGTGTGTGCTAGCAAAATCTACTATGATACTTTTAAAAAACAGAGTATTCGCATCTTGTAAATGTTGACTTCTGTAATTCTGGTTTCATTTTGACTCCTAACTATTGTGAGCAAGATATTATGTCTTATATACTGTATTACAAGACATGTTCTTAGAAGGTGCTGCTGCAAGCAGGAACTTCAAAGTATTCCATCAAAAAACCTGTTTTGAGCCTTGATTTGCAATTTTTTTCTAGTTTTAAAATCCTCTGCTTCTTTTATTCATGCTAGCAACCCACCCTGTGTACTGTGCTTCCATAGCTTCATCTTTCTTGTGAAGTCTGTGTGTAAGAGAAGGAAGGGCATAGCAAAGATGTATTCATTTTTGTATTACTTCTGTAACAAATGGTCACAAATTAGAAGCTTGAAACAACATCCACTTATTATGTCACAGTTTTGTGGGTCAGAAGTCTCGTGGGCTCCTGTGGTTTCCAGTTCACACAAGGCTAAATCCAGGTGTTGACACCTGGGCTCTTACAGGGAGGCTCCGGGAAGAGTCCATTTCCAGACTCATTCAGGTTTCTCACTCACAGAATTTAGCAACGTGCACTTGTAGGATTGAAGTCCCCATTTCCAAGTCTGTCATCTGGAGTCCTTCTCAGCTTTTAGAGGCCTCTCACGTTATTTGGTTTGTCGCCGCCTTCCATCATCTTTAAGGCCAGCAATGTCAGACTGCTTCCTTCTCATGCTTTGCATCTCTCTGATATCTCCTGCTGCATCGCTCTGACTTCAGCTGAACAAAGTTTTCTGCTCTTCCAGGCTTAAGTGATTAAATTGGTCCACTTGGATAATCCAGGGTAATCTCATTTTCAGGTCCATAACTTTGGTTACATCTTCAGTCCCTTCACAGCATTACCTAGGTTGGTGTTTGATTGAATGACCATGGGATAGGAATCTTGAAAGGGATAGATGGCCTTGTGATTCCATATACCACAAAACGTTTGACTTCCTCTTTATAGGCCTGAGTATTATTTATTTTAAAACAGTACTTTCCCATTTAGTTGGTTGATAAATATTCAGTTAGTAGTTGTGGATTGTCCTTTGTATTGATGTTGGTGGTATCTTTTTAGAGTTGTTTTCTTTTCCTCTCCAGTGAAGGAAGGGTACTTTTGTACACCTGACACTTCCCTGTCTCTTTGTTAGGGAGGATGAAACGAATGAGGAAGACTGAATTTATTATACCTAACTCGTAGTGTTGTAATGATTAGATGATATCATATGTGTAAAGCATCTGACATCTAAAGCCTTCTGTAAATGTTACTTATCAATAAAATCACATAGAATGATTTTAGAGTGTGAAAACTTTAATATGTATGGGATTATAATTCACTTAGTTATTCTCTATTATATATCAGGTCATTTAGTTTTAATAGACATTTTTCTCATGTTGCTTTTTATTTCAACTTCTTTAATGTATCTTGCAGGATTGAAAGAGTTGTCCCCACTTCCTTTAAATCTCAAACGTTTGTACAAAGAGACACTGGACATTGAACCCATCTTGATCATTATTTCCCCGGGTGCGGATCCTTCTCAGGAACTTCAGGAGCTTGCTAACGCCGAGAGAAGTGGGGAGTGTTACCACCAGGTCAGTACATTTTACCCTGCTGATTTGCTACAGCCATTGCTCTTCCTGCCATACTTGATCCTGTCAGTGAAACAGACAATGTTTTGTGGTAATAATCCATATAATGTCCCCCAAATAACGTCCACGTCCTGATCCTCAGAACCTGTGAATTTGTTCCTCTATGTGGTAATAGGAACTTTGCAGATGTAATCACATTAATCTTGGAGAGGTTGCCTGGATGATCAGGTGGGCCCAGTATAATCACACACGTCCTTATGAGAGGGAGGCAGAAGAGGTTGAGTGAAGGAAGGAGATGCGATGAGAGAAGCAGAGGTCAGAAAGATGAGAGGGTATTATGCTGCTGGCTGGGAAGGGGAAGGAAGGGGCTGTGAGCACAGAAATGTGGGTGGTTTACAGAAGCTGGAGAAAACAAGGGAAGGGTTCTCTCCTGGACCCTCCAGAAGAAACACAGCCCTTGAACACTACCTTTACTGTCAAACTAGATACCTTAATTTTAGACCAGTGGGGGACTCTGGTCTACGGAAGATAATAAATTTGTCTAGTTTTAAGACTGTAGTGGCAATTTATTATAGAAGTAATAGGAAACTAATATATTTGCTTATGTTTTAAGAATAACATCAATGTTTTTACTTGGATGCTTTTATAATAAATAACAGCAATATTTATCTGCAAAGTAGAAATGAAAGATATATGTACATTTTCTCAGAAAAATTTACCTAACATACTGCCATTGTTTCCCCGAGGTAAATTTAGGAGCTTTAGTTTGTTCAGATTACCTCCTTTTTTCCAGTTCAGTTTGTATGCAGATTTGACAATTTTTTACTCTCAGTTATTGATAACTGAGTAAATAAGCCTTTTTCATTTGGGAAAATAATAATGATTAAAAAAGCAAGAATGTTATAAGGAACGTAAATAGAAGACAGCAAAATAGCAGAGAGGTAGGCTCAGTTATAGGTTTTGCACAGTCCAACCCTAGGGAGTGTCATTCAGTCCTAGTTATAGTGTATTAATACATTTCTTAGGACAATATTCAGTTATCAATAAAGTGTCTTGAGGAAGGAAAGCCCTTTCTGACAGGTTATATCTGTTATTAGTGATCTTGGCAGAAAGATCAAACTATTTATATTCACAACAGGTTTGACTTTTTAAACTTCTGGCATTTTGGGTACCGAACTTGCTAAATTGTTTAATTTGGTAAAACTTTAATAAATATGGACATATTTATTCATAATTTTTCTGTTACTTAAAAATTTTGTTGCTATACTGAATATACAGAGGGTACCAAAAAATGTATACACATTAAGAAAGGAAAAAACTGTATTAAAATTGTAATACTCAATATATACTGATAATAAAAGATGAAGACAAGTCATGTTTGACTTCTGCAATTACAAGAGGTGGGTCATAGTGTTACCATCAGTATTTATGTAATACATAGATAACATCGCTTAAAATGTGTATACATTTTTTTGGCGCTCTTGATATATGCTAAGAATAATAATATATTCTTAATGCAAAAATTAATTTTTAATTGAAGAACCTGATGTGATTTTGGGGGGTGGGGGCGGCTAACCATTTTATTGACATTTTCCTGTTGTGTTTAAAAAATTTTTTGTTTCTTATAGTAAATTTCTTCTAAGGTTTCCTGAGCCTTTAAGCTGTTTTCACACAATTTATGTCTTTTGGGAAATTTTGAGTTGCCTATTTTTAGCTACTATTTCAGTTCCACAAAATGTCCTTTTACTTACATTGTGTTGTATATTTCTTCATTTTCTTTTTTGCATTATAATAAATGGCAAACTATTATGTGCATTGAGACAATTCAACCAGTATTTGTTTTGTCCATCCTATTTGCTTGGTGTCAGGTTAGACCTTGAAAAGTTTTTAAAATCAATATATGACTGTTTATTTTAATTGTATGTTTTAATATGCAATGAATTTGTCATGGTTCCCACACTTAAAGACTTTATAGCCTAATTGAAAAACAGAATCAATATTTGCAAAAGTCAACTAAATAATGAAATGGCATCTTGTATCCATTATGAAAAAAATCATTATGGTTTGAAGTAATCTATAATAGTACTCTTCAAAACGTTTTGACCATGTATCCAATAAAAATTTTGAGCCAGGACTCTCATACTTATAAATTATATACATACATACACTATACAGATTTAGCTTTATTATACAAGTATTATATAAATTATCCTTAAAAAACATGGAGTCGTTTAGACTTGTTATGGTAATTGGCATTTAGCCATTTTCGATTCTTGACTAAAACTTTTATAGAATCTTAGACTTACGTAGTCATCTAATCCAAGCATTTAAATAACAGAGCAATCTTGTGTACTGAACATAGTATCTAGGGTCTTTCAGCTTCTTCTTGAATACTTTTAATGCTTGGAAATTTTCTGTTGTATAAAATGGCCTGTTCTAAATGCAAATGGGCTGTAGGGATTGGAAAAACTGGAATGGTATTCCAGTGAGATCAAGATGCTTATTCCCTCTCCCTCTTCACCTTCTCCCCTCACCCACCTCTCTTTCATTCTACTCCCTGCCTCCTCTCTCTGAGAAGCAATAGAGGGGCAGAAGGCTGAGTGTAGAATCTTGAGGCTCACCAACGTGTTAGGATTTGCTAGATGATGAAGGGCCAGGGAATGACAGAGTTACATAATTAGGTCAGTAGCTTGAGAGCCGAAAACATGCAATATTGGAGAAATTAAAGGGAAGTAAATTTCAAAGTATTTAAGACTATAGTTATAAAAAACTTCTTAAAAAAATGTTTGAGTGGGTAAGAATTACAAGAAATAGTGGGATGAGGAACAAAAGACTATTCCATAATTCTTCATACTGTTTTATAACTGGTAAACCCATAATGATAATTTAGTTTTAATAAATAGAAAATACAGAGTCTGGTAGTTCTTATTAAAAATTGAAAACCTGATTACATATTACAACATGGTATCAGATTTGTTGTTTTAGTTTTGTTTTTTGTTTTTGTTTTTTCAGGTTGCCATGGGTCAAGGTCAAGCAGACTTAGCAATTCAGATGCTAAAAGAATGTGCTGGCAATGGAGACTGGCTCTGTTTGAAGAATTTGCATCTTGTGGTATCTTGGCTGCCAGTGCTGGAAAAGGTAGATTCAGAAAAATGTGGTGCAGATAATGCCTCATATAGTCAATTTAGTAATCTCCAAGGAACATCAGTATTAAAGTATGTCATGCATTATTACAACGTTTTTAAATTAGTATTTGATGAAAAATCATTTAAAATCTGTTAAGTATTTTCTTCTTAAATATGTACACTTGTATAAACCAAGATGGATCTTTTAATTGGAAGTCTATAAAAATCTCTTTTTTGAAAGCACTTAGGAAAAGGCCAACAAATCATGAATCAGGATTAAAGGGAGGCTTAGAGAATTTTATTCAGAAGCAAAGTAGTGAAATATTTTAAAGGATTGTAGAAGAGCTATTCATTATATTACTTTCTCTCTGTGCTCTTGTATGGGCAGGGAAAATGGAAAGGAGTGAGAAGGAACTGTAGAACTTCTAGGGGCTAAGGAAGCCAGGATGTAAACTGAAGTGGTCATTTCACTTAACTCAGTGGCCCCAGGATGAATATAACCTTAAGACAGAACAAATTGCTGGGTAGGTTTTAAATGCAACCCTGGATTTAAGTCCAGTGTTTATTTAGGAAAGATGAGTATGGACTTGGGTAACTAGAGATGATTCTGAAGACAAGATGTTTCTTGACAGCTCTATGTGATTTAGCTAAGTGTAGAAGGGGGATATCATGTTTAATTTTAGCAGCACAAGTCCACATAGTGGTGGAGAGATTCATGTTTAGTCTAAGGAACGAGTATGTCCTCGAATATACTGGAAGGGCCAGGCAGGGCAATCAATGTGGGACAACCAAGTTGTAAGAGTAGGGAAGGGCTGGGTTATGGAGTAACCTGAGAACCATGCAGAGAACTTGGAATCTTTGTTCGAGAACACAGAGTTAAAGGAAGTCCTCAGCGGGGGAATTAAATTTACCTGACAGAAGCATTATTTCAGAATAGAACCAAACAGAATAGAGTGGATTGAGGGAGGCCCTAACCTAGTTGTGGTGTATTGGACATTTGTGTGGCTCTAAAAGTTGCAGCTATAGCATCTTACACAAAATAGTTAATCAGTAAATCTTTGATGAATGAGTTAATGACTGAGTGAATGAATTGATGGATCATGATGATTCTTTACTTATAATTGAAAGAAGATACAGATTTTGGAACTGAGGTGTAGAGGAACATTGAAATATTCATTATTACCACAGCTTTCTGTAAAAATCGCTAATGTATAAAAATATAAAGTTCATGTTTGATGAATCTCATGTTTTAAAATATATAGAAAAGAGTTGTGAATACTTGAATCCTGCTTTTTGTTCCAAACAGTGTATTGATAGCTATCAGTTTATGTAAACTATAATTACAGTTACTGCTTCGGAAACAAATCTGAATTAGAACTTTGGAAGCATATTGGGTAGATTATATTATAAAAGTTTAAAAAATTTTTAAAGTTTTGCTTTCCTTTGGAAAGTTTGGATGAATTGTTTGGATGTAAATTTATAAATTTATTTTAAATCCAGTTGTATCACAAATGTATTGTTTCTTACCTTTTTAAAAAATGTGCTAACCCAAGGCAACACTTTATGTTTTGACACTAAAACTTTACATTTAAAAATTTTACATTTTAAAATTATTATTAGGTATAGATACATATTATAACGTAACTATCTTAAGCAAGGAAAATGTTTTTATGGTCAATTCTTTTGCCATTTTTTGGTCATCTTAACTCTACATTTTACATATTAATAATGAATGTTAGTATCAGACATAGATTATATTTATGAAAATAATTTTTAGACTTCTCTTTTGGAGCTACCAATTTTTTTTAGAGTTATCAGTATTTCTTATCCATATTCATTGTATAAACACTTGCTGAGAACAGAAAAAGCTAGTAACTGTGCTGGTTACATATAAAATTTGTACTTGTTCTCTAGGAACTTAGTTTAGAAGAGGCAGACCACATTAATAATTAATATGTAGTATGATTAATACTAGAGAAGAGAATATACAGATGTCATCAGTGATTAATTCTGCTTGTGATTGTGGTAGTGAAGAGTTGGGAAAGATATTCCCCTAAGATATATTTAAATTATATTTTAACAAATGAGTAAGAATTTGTCAGGTTATAAAGAGAATATTAGGCAGAAGAATATGATGATTATAGACACAGAGGCATAAAAATTTAAATAAGGGACTAACGCACAGCATGGGCATGGTGAAGTTTTCAGTTTATATCACAGTCAATGGGATACACTAAGAATTGTCAATAAAGGAATTGATATCATTGTGTAACTCTTGTGGAAGCATGAGTTGAAGCTATGAGGACAAGAAAGCCTGAAGCTGACTGGTAGTTTAGGCACAGCAATTACAGCTAACACGTCTTTTGCACTTACTGTTTATCAGCCACTGTTTTAAGTGGCTTACACAATGCTATGAGGTAGGTACTGTTATTATGCTTGCGTAGTGATGGTGTGAGTCATAGAACCCAAGGTCACATAGCAAATAAGTAGCAGCATTTGGAGTTCAATCCTGCTCTCTAGGTCCAAGTTCTTATCTACTATACTAAGCTAGTAAGAGAAGATGAATATTTAACGGAAATATAATCAGAACATTAGGAAATACGAGTGTATCAGAATGTCACAGGAAGATTTTAGTAAGACAAATTACCGACAAATAATACTCATATATTTATAAAATGGAAATTTGTGTGATTATTTAAGTTGATTTTTATTGTTGTTGTGTTTATAAACAAGGAATTGAATACTCTTCGCCCTAAAGATACCTTTCGTCTTTGGCTCACTGCAGAAGTTCATCCCAACTTTACTCCTATTTTATTACAGTCAAGTTTGAAGATAACGTATGAGGTAAGAAGATTTAAAACTTGAGTCACTAGTTGGATTAAGTGCAGTAATCTCTACATGCCTTTTAGAGCTCTGTAAACCACCATCTATTATGTAACATTTTCCTATACATTTAGATGAGGTATACTGTACATAAATAATAGCATAAGATGGTATTTATAAAAATGTATTTCAAATCCTTCAAATTTAAAATTTTAAAATAACTGATGTCATAGTTACTTAATATTTTCTGTAATCTTTTTTGTTCACTAAATTTCCTGCTTTTTTCTTTATTTTTTCTTTTTAATGTTTTCCTTAGATTTATATTGCTTTTCTTTCTAATTTCTTATGTTGAATGCTTTATTGGTTTATATTTACTTGCATTAATATTGAAATTATTTTCAAGTCTGTGAATTTGTAGTTGAGTGTATCTTTGGCCTTATCTTGTAACTTGAAATATTAGTGTTTTCATTTTGTTATTTTTCAAAGAATCTCTATATGTATGATTATCTCTGTAATTGTATATGATTTATTCATTTTGCATAGTCTTTAGCATAATGCCCTTAAAAAAAAACTGAGTGATTGTTCAGTTTTCTATTAATGTCATGTTTTATTTAATAGTATTCAGAAAATTTGGCCTATTGTATAATAATTTTTTTGTAAATTTGGATATGTACTTAGTAAATGAATAGTATTAATATTTTTCTTTCACTTTTAAACAAAAAAGGATTTTTATATAAGAAAATATATAATGAAAAGGATTATAAAGGGTGTGACTATTCATTGTAGCAGACATTCTTAAAGTACTGACTTGAATTATTCTTTCTATGTTAGAAACCATAGAAACCATTTCAGTGTATACCTTAGTGATCATATAGACTTACTGGTTATTTTGAATATTGTTGGTTTATAGGTTTTTTTAAATTTAAAAAATTATTTTGGATTTATAATTGAGATAAACAGGTATAAGGAGTTGAAAACTAGTTCTATATTTGTTTATTTTGAGGTAACATCATAATAAAATTACATCAACTTAGTAATGGGGTAAATTTTCCTTCATTAATATCTGTTCTTAAGTGTGTTAAATACACTGATTCATTTTATTTTTAAGATTTTAAACAATGTGATGTCTCTTCATTTTTTTCCTTTAGTCACCTCCAGGTTTGAAGAAGAATTTAATGCGTACTTATGAATCTTGGAGTCCTGAGCAAATAAGCAAAAAAGACAACGTGCACCGAGCACGTGTTCTCTTCAGCTTTGCATGGTTTCACGCTGCGTGCCAAGAGAGGAGAAATTACATTCCACAGGTGTGTAAGGTCATGGATATATGTTCTAAGTCACACACACTTTTCCTGTTAGAATATTTTTACAATTTAGTAGAGATGGCTAGTGTTACTGCATAATTTGGCTCACGATTCATGAATTTATATCTCGAATTCAGTCTTTTCTGTTAATCTTCCAGACTCTCTGTAGGTATCCAGTTCACATCTCTTTGAAGGAAAGTGTTGGAACAATGTGTGAACCACTACAAGCTCTCAGTGATCGTTAGGCATCATTGTGTGGTTTCGTATCACACGGGCATGTCAGAGTTCAACCATGGAATTCCCCTCCCTGTTCCTCCCTCTCGTGGAAGGCATCACTGTCCATTTATTCCTTCACACTAGAAACCCAGGAGTTGTTCTTGATGTTTGTTTTTTCTTTTTTTTGCCTTTTAGTCTCCCTACCCAATTCATTACCAAGCCCTGTTGATTCTACTCCCAAAACGTAATTCGGATTTGTGCATTATTTTCACCCTTGTCCCCAAGCCTCATCAGTTCTCATCTGTGCTCTCGGAGATAGCCTTCCAGCTCTTCCTGCATTTTCCATTTAGCAGCCAGAATGATTTTTCTGGTATATAAAGTCGATTATTTAACTTCTCTCCTTAAAATCCATCTTACGGCTTTTTATGGTATATTGGAAAAAAATATGCCAATCTCTTAACCACGGTCCAGAAGAAAGGATTTGCTCTCTCTTCTGCCTCCTCTGAGTCCTCATTCCCACTTGTTCTCTACGCAGCTCGGTGACACCAGGCTTCTTGCGGTCTTTGAGTTCAGCCAGCTCTTTCTCACCGTAGGCCCAGCTGTACTGTTACCACGAGCAATAGACCACATTCTTCCATTGCCATGACAGCCCTAGCTGGTACCGATGCTCTGTTCTTGCCAAATGCCCACCTTAGACATCAATTGCATTATTCTTTCCCCTTTAAATGTTTTCCATCCTCTTTTTTCAACGTTGTCTACCTCTATTCGGACAATCTCTCCTCAAACGGCTCTGCCCACCTGCCTCCCATTTTAGCCTCTCTCTGTATTTCAACCAGTTATGTATCAGAGTAACAGCATAGGTTATGGACTACTTACAGACTTGGGTTTGAGTCCTGATTCTAGAATTTCCTAGGTGTGTGACCTTGGGTAAATTACTTTAACACCAATAAGCAACAATGTCCTCAGCTGTGTAATGGGAATAATAATCTTGCTTACCTTTGTTGTGAGGATTAAGTGAAATAGTGAATGTTTAGAAGTGCTTAACACGGTGCCTGGCATGTAACCTGCCAATAATATTTATCAAACTCATGAAATAGTAAACAATAACAGCAATGTGTTGTTTCATATAATTTACATACCACTTACGGGGAGGGTATGCTTATTATTCTCATTTTACAGAACAGGACAATGGATCTCAATGGCAATTCACTTATACAGGAATCACACCTAAACCTGTAGGCTCAGAAATGACCACGCCCATGTTCCTCTAGAGCTTTTCTCCCTGACTTTTCTGACATCTGTTCACCTGTCCAGTGGATGTCTCAAAAAAATGACTGAAAATCCCATATGTTCTGGATTAAGTACTAGAACATAAGCTTCTCAGGAGCACAGATTTTCATCTTCTATTTTTACTGGATTCCCACTGACCAGAACAGTGCTTGGTATATAGCAGGTTCTCAATAAAACTTCTGTTGAACACTTTTTTCAGTGATCTCACACTGTCCCTTTCCAAACCTCGTATTCTTTCAGTATTCCACTGATCAATGAATGACATGACCATCAGTTTGAATAGTCTATAAGCTTAGATGTCATTAACTCTGTTTTTTGTATCTCTACCCTCCATTACAATTTAGTACAAAAAGTTTTTAATTTTATTATCCTATCTATCTACTTTGGTCTTTCTATGATTTCTACCCACCTCCCCCACCACAGTGACTTTCTCTTACCTCTGAGATTCGGCCAGATGTCTTTCTTATATATATAACAAGTATGTTTCTTTCCATCACATATATTATGGTTTGTAGTTGTACATGTGTTAGAGTGCAATGAATACAATCAATCACTCATTCTTTTTCTCCACATTTGACTGATAGCTACGTGAGGGCAGTGGTTGTTTAAGTTTTGGTACATTCTTCTATTCCCAGAGCCTGACATATAATAAGCATTTAAGAAATATTTTTTGTATAAAACTAATTAGTTACGGTTAATGAAATCCTCATAGAAATTATTTTTAATTGTTTCATACATTCTCTACAAAATATAAATCTCTATGAATGTTCTTTTCATACAGGCATTGTAGTTATTAGCTGTAGGTTTATATTTTATTTAGTACCAATATGAATGCTTTGTGGGTAAAATGTACAGAAAATAATGCTATTAATATCTGCCTTTGAGCCTTTAAAATATTTTTGGTGATATTGCTGCTTCGTGTTTGTGGAGAAAATCTACAATTCTTTTTTTTAATTAAAATTTTTGGGGTGACATTGGTTAGTAAAATTATATAGGTTTCAAGTGTACAGTTTTGTCATACATCATCTCTATATTGCCTTGTGTGTTCACCACTCAGCGTCAGGACCAATGTGTACACACTATGTAGACTCAAAATTTACTATGCCAATTTGTTCTCTCTCTGACTATATTGCCACATACTTCAACAATAAAAACATTTATGGTGTCTTAAAATCCTTTGCATGCTGTGGAAGTAAATAAATCTCTTTTTAAAAATTACTGTTACTTTAGATTTATTTATTTTTATTAAAAGTTCTCAGGATTGTCTTTTTTTTAGCATGTATTAGACATATTTTTAAGACTGTAAGGGCAGTGATGCATACATATAAGTATATCTTTGAACACTGCTTACAATTCTTTAATATTTTTAAAATTTGTTTTAATAGGGTTGGACCAAATTTTATGAGTTTTCTTTATCAGATCTTCGCGCTGGGTACAACATTATTGATAGGCTCTTTGATGGTAAGTTTTAACGATGAAATTTTCTGCAACTGGTGTTACTGAAAAAATTTTTGATATCTTACTAACAATATGGTTTCTTGGAAAGTGATTTAACTTCCTTTTTAAAAATTTGTGTTTTATTTGGTGGGTCATACCTGACTACTATGCTTGTGTTCTCTGAGAGTGCTTATCTATGATGGTCATTGGTTTATTTATTTTATTTTTAATTTATTAATTTTTAACTTATTTATTGGGGTGACATTGGTTATAAAAATATTTAGATTTCAGGTGGACATTTCTATAATACATCATCTACATGTTGCATTGTGCGCCCACCACCCAGAGTCAATTCTCCTTCCCTCACCACGTATTTGACCCCCTTTTCCTCCTTCTACCATTCCTACCCCCCCCCCACCTCCTGTCCCCGCCCCCAGCCCCTCTGGTGACCACTAAACTGTTGTCTGTGTCTATGAGTTTTTGTTTGTTTGTCTTGTTCCTTTGTTGCTTTCAGTTTTATATCCCACATGTGAGTCATCATATGGTTCTTGACTTTTCCTGTCTGACTTACTGAGCATAATAATCTCAAGACCCATTCATGTTATTGCAAATGGCAGCATTTTATATTTTCTTATGGCTGAGTAATATATACCACATTTTCTTTACCCAACTATCTGTCCAAGAACACTTATGTTGTTTCCATATCTTGGCCACCATGAATAATGCTGCAGTGAACATAGGGGTACATATATCTTTATGGATAAATGTTTTTAGGTTTTGGGGGTAGATACCCAGAAGAGGAATTGCTGGGTCATATGATAATTCTATTAATTTTTTGAGGATGCTCGATAGCTGTCTTGACAGTGGCTGTACCAATTTACATTCTCACCAGCAGTATATGAAGGTTCCTTTTCCTCCACAATTGTATTACTTGTCTTGTTAATAGTAGCCTTTCTCACAGGTATGAGGTAATATATCATTGTGGTTTGGTTTTGCATTTCCTTTATAGCTAGTGAAGTTGAGCATTTTTTTCATATATCTGTTGGCCATTTGTATGTTTTCTTTAGAGAAGTGTCTGTTCAGGTCCTCTGCCCATTTTTCAATTGATTGTTTTTTGTTGTTGTTGAGTTGTATGAGTTCATTAGATGTTTTGATATTAGCCCCTTATTGGAGGTGTTATTTGCAACTGTCTTCTCCCATTTGCCTCTTTGTTATGTTGATTTTTTTTTTTTCCTGCGTAGAAGCTTTTTAGTTTGATATAGTCCCATTCATTTATTTACCTCCCTGGCCTTTGAAGTAAAAAATCATAAAACCCCCTGTGAACCCAAGGTTCATAAATTTAGTACCTACCCTTTCTTGTATGGAATTTGTTGTTTCAGGTCTTAGGTTTAGGTCTTTGATCTATTTTGAGATAATTTGGTATGTGGTGACATATAGTGGTCTAGTTTTATTCTTTTGCATGTGGCTTTCTAGTACCACTTATTAAAGAGTTTGGATTTTTTTTTTCTCCTCATTGTATGTTTTTGGTTCCTTTGTGAAAAATTATTTGTCCATATATATGTGGGTTTATTTCTGGGTCTTCAGTTCTGTTTTATTGACCTGAGTGTCTATTTCTCTACCAATACCATGCTGTTTCGATTATTGTCACTTTGTAGTATAAATTCAAGTCAGGGATTGTGATACCTCCATCCTTACTCTTTTCTTAAGATTGCTTTGCCATTTGGAGTCTTTTGTGATTCTGTACAAATCTGATAATTTTCATTTTACTTACTTAGAAAAATGCTGTTGGGATTTTGATGAGGATTGCTTTAAATCTGTATATTGCTTTGGGTAACATGGCCATTTTAACTATGTTGATTCTTCTAATCCATTTTTTTTCTGTTTTCTTCAATTTCTTTTAATAATGTCTTATAGTTTTCAGTACATAGATTCTTTACATCCTTTGTTAAGTTTATTCCTAGGTATTTTATTCTTGTGATTATTTCAAGTTTTATAATAATGAAATAGAACTAAACCAATAATACTAACAGTGATGTTAACTAGCTAGTTTAAATATAATTGTGTTTCCTATATAATGCACATATGAGATATAATTCCACCATTGTAACATTACCACTGAACTTTGATTAAGAGGGTGTCTGTGTTGCAAAATGAAGTATTACAGAAAACTCCCATGAGGTTTTTTTATACTATATTACTTTTCTATTAGAAAACTGACAGTTCACTATAGAAATCATGACATTGAGAAGACTATAATGTCTGAAAGGATTTAGTAGAGTTTCCATGTTAATCAGATTATTTAATCAACTGAGTTCATCATCATTGTGTAAAACCACATTTTAATTGTTTTTCTAAGGAACTTCCAATTTAAGGAGGCGGTTTATTGTATGGCAGATAAGAATATGGCTCTGGTTTCATAGTACAACACTTCAGTTCAGATGTGTGGGACTGTGTGATTTTCTCATTTTGGTAACTCAGCCTATACTTGAATTTGTCTGTATAATTGGATAATATTAATAATTCTGTTTATTATGAGGCTTAAGTGAATTTGTACATGTAAAGCATTCAAGAAATTTTACTTGGTTAAATAATCTCTCAATAAATATTAGCCATTGTGTGATTATGTTAATATTAATTGTTAATATTAACAAACGTTAATTGGCATTATATTAATATTAATGAGCATTTTAAGAAATGGCTTAGCTGAATTAAATATATTGTATCCTATGTATATAATGGGAGCCAAGAGTATAGTTGATATTTTAGAAGTTTTTTAGAATATTTCTAATATCTTAAAAATAAAAATATATTTTTAATTATAGGTACCAAAGATGTGCAGTGGGAATTTCTACATGGTTTACTTGAAAATGCTATTTATGGAGGACGTATAGATAACTATTTTGACCTTAGAGTTCTTCAATCATACCTTAAACAGTTTTTTAATTCTTCAGTAATTGATGTATTAAACCAAGAGAAGAAGAAAAGCGTTTTTCCTTACTCCTTATCTCTACCAAAATCCTGCAGCATTTTGGTAGGTAAAATTAATCATTTTCAGTCTACTATCAGATAGATATTTGAACCATTTCTTTTATTGTTAAATATATCTTGTTTCTTTTCAAATGCATAGTTGTCACTCACAAATATGGATTATTATTTATTATGCCAATATGCAGTCTGATTCTCTAAACTCTAGTTAGGTGTCTTATACACTTTGGGATACTTGCTGAAGATAGATTGATGACAATAGGATATAGTATGTAGGAAATCTTGAAGAGAATAGAAAAGGAAAATTTCTACAGTATAGGACTGCTATGACGATCTGGAATGGGAGAAGGTGCTACTTCCTAGTAGGTGTGAGAGTGCTCTGATACACTCATAGTTAGATATATTTGATTTCTTTCATATTATTAACAAACCTGCATCCTCACTTTCAGGCTTATAAATTTAAAGCAGTTCTAAATATATAAGAGGGAGTCACTTTATCTGGCTTTCATAGCAATATTTTTGTTATGTGTATTTATTTTAGCCAGCTGTAGCTTTTTGCTTTGAGTCTTCATATAAAAGTCCCCTAGAATGCAGTCATCTTTTCCAGAAAATAGTACTAAATATAGCCCAAATACTCCAATTCTAGTTTGTTTTACCACAGACTTGTATAAATGATTTTTTTTACATAGAGTATTATAATTATCACATTTCTTCATGAATTATGAATTCAAGATACATATATCACAATTATATAGTTCTTCTCTTAGTATTGTGCCTTTTTTCTCTCATTCAAATATTTAAGAAAATTACTTTTTACAATTATGTTACTAAAACAATCTTAAAAACCAATATTAAATATATTACTCTTTTATCTTACCTATTGTCATTAAGTATCTTCTCTTTTGTTTTTTAGTTTCATTCATTCATTCAATAATATGCTTTGAATACTTGCTCAATGACAGCCCTGTCCCAAACATTGTGAATCCCATGAGCCATCTAAGGAGTTTGGTTTTTAGTGGCAGAACCTTAGCATGAATGAGCAAACAGACATATCACATAGTTATTTATTATATATTTATTTCAGAAAGTGTACCCGGAAAAGTCTTCCATATCTGTTGTTTGAGGTTTAAATTGAAATTTAAAATTCATACCGAATAATGTACATAATAAATGTGCAATGCAATGACTTTTTAAACACTGAACACGAGAGTGGAACATGCACTGAGATCAAGAAAAGAGCATTACCAGCTCCTGAGAAGTCCTCCTCATGTTTCCTTCTGGTTATTACCTTCCTCACAAAGGACACATTATGCTGACATCTGATAGCCTACATTAGTTTTTCCTGGTTTTGTGCTTCACGTAAATGGTATCAATTGTTACATATTCTTTTGTGTCCAAGTGAGGATAAAGCAATCTGGACAAGTAGCATTCTTTAGGAAACATGTCAGTGTATAGACCTCAGTAGAGAGAAGACTCCAGCTAGTGTAGATGAGAAAATAACAACCATTTCAAAATAAACAAAGTGTATAAACACAGAGAATAATAGTTTTAAATTTATAGAATGATTTATGAGAATCTGCATTTAACTTTCTATCTAATTGAGTTAGATAGAAGGAGGAAGCCACAAGTTTTCCAGGAAGATGAGAACCTGTCCACCCTTACATATACACACTGATAAATGCATCCATATATACAAGCTTTATACATGTGTACATTGTGATTGAACACATTGAGAAAGTTTACAAATGTTGAGCTATAGGATAGGAAAAATTTCAAAGAATAGCATAGCATGTCTTCCCCAAATTTGTCATAGTTGTAGGTCCCAGGCTTTCTGAAGTCCAACGGTTTCCTTGGAAATACTTCAGGGGCAGTAGCCAAGGATGAGAAAGGATGATGGGACGAGGGGAGCAGAAAATAAGTGTCTTTACCAAAAACCCTTTTCCCTACTTCAGTGAGAACAGTTTAGACACGTGTGCAATACCTGCCTTAAAGTGACTTGTCTTTTCATGAAAACAAACAAAACCATTTCCATTTTTGGGCCAAACTGAATAAATCCTCTTGGAGTACACTTAGTTTTCCATCTCGAGTCACAAGTGAGTAACTGTTCAGATGCATGCTTGACAAGCCACGTCTTTGCAATGCTTCCAGTAATTCTTGGGACGACATGATAGGATCAGCAATGCATTTCATCATACTCATCAGTAAAGTGAAGACACACTGTGGAATTGCTTAATGATCAAGCAATTTACACAACAGTGCTTGTATACCAGATTGTTTGTAAAGAGTTTGTAAAGAGATTTCTGCAATACCTATTTTAAAAAAAAAAGTTTGCTGGAATATTGAACTTGATGTAAGCAGACTCAGGTAGGTTACAAGAAAAATAATGACAGGGATTTCCTGAAAAGATCTAACGTAATATCTTACACATAGGCATAATCACTCAAACAGATTTTTACAAAATCAATTCAGGGTTCCTTTGAATGTGGAAAGTTAGGATAAGAAAATGAAGTATCAAATAGTTGAAGTATGAGGACGTAATGACAAAGAATATTTCTCACTGGTAACGGATAATACAGACTGAAAGTGAGATTTACCTAGAAAATGCAACATGTTAGATAACTAATAATTTAATACTTCACAGTATTTATTCTCTCTAATTCCAATGGTTGTAAGTTCAGTCTTTTTTGAAAAACTGTATCTGATTCTTTATATTTAGGACTACCGCGCGGTCATTGAAAAACTCCCAGAGGATGACAGACCTAGCTTCTTCGGTCTGCCTGCCAATATTGCTCGCTCGTCTCAGCGCATGATCAGTTCTCAGGTAACCTAAGAAAAAACCTACCTATTAGAAAAGATGGCACTCCTGAGCCCAAAAGAAACAAAAATTTAATTGCTTACTACAAAACTCACAGGCTTCTATGTAAAAATTTTATTTTATTTAACACAGTAGATTTCTAGTCTTACCCTAAAGAATTTTTTAAATGAGCCAGCTAATTCTTTCTTAGTAAGTTTGTTAAAATGAGTAAAATATCATTGAACCCTGTCAGTTTCATTTGAAAGGTATTTGTTTTACTCCTGTGATTTACTAAGGTTACTTTAAATGTAATTTATACAATTAAATATATGTCACTCAATTTAATATTTTAATAACAAATACCAGGTGTAAATTTGCATTGTGTATTAGAGCAGCCATCATAGCTACTGACTAGCTACAATATTCCAAATGCCACAGCAATACTTTCGTTGATGCTGGCTGAGATCAGGGAGTTGCTAGAACAGACAAACTAATGGCATAAAAAACAAATTATAGTTGAAAATCATGTGAATATGAAGGATGAAGACATCCCATAATAAATCTGTAAAGATTAGGGATTTAAAATCCCAACCAGAATTTGGGCATTAGGTATGTAAAATCAATAAGGAACTCACAGCTTTCCCCATATTTGTGAAGTAAAACCGTCAAAGAAGTAATGAGGTTCTCTACTTCCTTATTTTGAAAGCTGCTGTGTTGAATAACCACGTGTGCTGATCTGCTCCAGTAAATGCTCATTTGCCATCTGTATACCGTATTTCTTTATGGAATCACTTCACTCAGAATCTTGGCAGTCGATCTGTAAGCCCTGAACTACCCACATGATTTCTGTTGCTTTCTAGTTCGCTTTCCCAGATTTGTTTCCATGTCACGGTGAAAACAACAACCTCATATCTTTACAGCTTCTTTTTGCTTTTCTTTCCCTTTTTAAGTTAAACAGGTAATCCACATTCACAGATGTAGGTTAAAGTAATCATCAAACTGATAGTTGTCTTTTTAGCTAAGTTAAACCCTAGAAAATATCTCTCAAAGTGGTGGTGTTGGCCACTTAGGTGAGATTATCTGGGATGTTTGTTTTAAAAGGTAGCTTCCCAAATTCCTTCTTAAGATCTGTATAATTAGACTGTTTGAATGTGGAGCTTTGGAATCTGTATTTTTGGGTGATTCTTAGGCTAATATTGAAAACATCTATGCTAGAATTAAGAAAAACTATGGAGAATTCCTCATTTTGGTGTTCTAAATGACATGAAATGTACATATCAGATGCTTTTTTACAGTGTGGTCAAAACAAAGTCACATTCTCTCTTGACTATAGGCTCAGAATTAAAAAATAAAAATAAACAAAAAACCTGCTAGCTGCTAAATATTATGCTGCTAAACTAGACTTTAGAAATAATCTATTCAAACTTTTAGGGAGGAATTGGGTTCCTGATGTAGAGTGCTAAGCAGAAGGTGCAGCACTAGAACTTGGGTTTCTTGAATTATTAAATCCCTCCTCCCCTCATAGAAAGTTGTCTCCAAGAATTCAGGTCTTAAAGAATTTTTTTTTTTTCCCCAAATGAATAGTGTTTTAAAAACCTAGGAATTTCTTGAATTTGGTAACTGCATATTTTGGTCTTCCATTTAGAGAAACCAACCAACCAAACAAAAAAACCCCAAATAACAAAAAAAGTGTTTCCTTTTTACTGAGTTTGTGATTTGGTTCCATGGCCATAAAAAATGTATCATTGAATATCATATTTAAGACTTCACTCTGCAGTAATTTTGAGCTATAATTTTTAATACTCCCAGGGATATGGTAAATGCAATTCTTAAAACAGTCCTCAGCAAAATACAGTCTTTGATACATATAAAAGAATATATATGTAGCATTAATATATTTAAGTAAAACATTAAGTGCATGACGATATAATGAAACTCATGAACCAGTAACGACCGAAGACCTAGAACATTGCCAACAGCTTAGGTAATTCTCTTCTGTTCCATCCCTCTGCTTTTCCGTTGAAGGAGCTACCATTCTGACTTTTCTTCATCACTTCTTTTTTGTAGTTTTATACTTTTTAAATGGTTGTATTACATACATGGACTCACACACATGTGCATATACACATACCTAAAGTATTTTATTTTTCTTATTTTTGAACTTTATCAAGGAGTGTAGTGCATGTGGTGTTCTAGAACTGCTTATTTCATTCCATATTCTTTTTCTAAGATTTATTTATGCTACTTGTTTAGCTGCAGTTTCATTCATTATTATTCCTGCATAATATTTCATTATGTAACTATAACACAGTTTGTTCATTTGGTGGGGTCTTACAAACAATGAACGTTTGTGTGCATGTCTCCTGATATGTCTGTGTAAGAGTTTCTCTAAGGTATCTACTTAGGAATAGAATTGTGTCAGGTTGAATTAAGTATTTTTAATTGGTTTAAAATTAAGAATGGATGGGCATTTTCTTATCTGTGCTTTGAAAATAGATAAATATTAAGATTTTGTAAAAACAAAAGATGGTCTATCATTGTAAGTTATAGCCCTAGCCTCCTTATAAAAATAGTTTTATTATTTATTTGAAATCTTTGTATTACTCTCTGTTCATTAAACATTATAATAACCTTACAAGGTATGATAATGCTACAGCATTATTATTAAGAAAAGCAAGCCTCACATGTTATTTTTGTAGAACAGAAAACATGACGTTTTTTGGGCTAGGAAAGATTTTATTCTTAAAATAATTTTTAACATCATATATGAAAACATAGTTGATTTTTTTTTCCTTCAGACATCTTTTTAATTCTTACTTGTTTCGTCATGTTTGACAAGTTTAAAATCCAAATAAGTGATAGGAAATGTTACCAGAGTTACAAAAGCTCTTCTGACTACCAACTAGTGAAGTGCTGTGGTGTAGCAAAGCTGATAGATTAGGTGCTGCTGTAGAGCTCAGCTAGCACAAATGAAAATAATTTATCAGAAAAACAAGGAAAACGAAACACTGAAACACCAGTTTTTTCAAGATCATAGAATCAATCAAAAGCCCTAGAAGTAACTTGAGTTTTACAGCATGATTGTAGATTTTTAACAGTTAAGTAGTGCATTCACTTTGAAAGATTTATGACCCCTACTTTATTATGAACTTTAGTAAATCAAGAACCCAACAAAATATGAAATATATAGCCCAATCTGTTAAAAAAGAAAAACAGCCAACATCTCTCAAGAAGTAAAACAGAAAAGTAGTTTACATGCTACAACTGTTGATGTTTAAAATACTGAGCTTGGGAAAACATATGCCTGGTTTATGGATTTCTTTTGTCTATGTCAGGTAAACAGTACAATTTCAATATTTAGTTGAAACATTTATAAAGAACAGTCAGTGGATACCTCACTGATGTTATACACACACCTCGATATTACTGTAGCATACTTGGTAACATTCCGGATCATTCTTAGCACGTGATTAAGAAGTTTAATTGGTGTTATTGAAATGGAAGTCATAAACTGTATTTTAGAAAACAAACTGTCATGTGCGGGGCTCGCCGGCCTTGCCCCAGCCGTCCTGCCCGCGCCCCTGCCCGGCCCAGAGAACGCCTTCCACCGCGCCCTGTGCCTCTTCTGCGGCCGGGGAACATCACTTCCCTCACGGGAGCCACCTTCTGGGGCTCCTCCCACAGATGCAGGAGCTTGCCTGTGTCCCCAGCTCAAGTCCTGCAGGCTTCGTCCTGTTTTAGGCCCCAGAACACGCTCTCGATGTCACAAGACACATTACAGCAGTAGGGAGCGTCAGGCTCTAGACTGGCGATTGGGACACAAACAGGCTCGTCCACAATCAGATAATTTGGACAGTACAGTTCCAGACCACAATTGCCTTTTTCCAGAATTTGAAATAGTAATACAAACTGGGGACAAGATTATACCTGTAGTTGCAGAAAAATAAGTCACTGTATTTGCAATTTTTTTCTCTCAATTTTAAGTTGTTTTGTTATTTACTGAATAAATCAGTAAAATAGTTAAGTTAATTGAACAGTGATAAGGGATTAAAACTTGTTTATGTTTGGTCTTTATTTTTATCAAATAAATACGGCTATTTTTGTACCTATGCTGTTTCTCTCTGAAGTCATTTTCATTTATTGCTTCTTATTAATTTCTTCATTCAGGTTATTTCACAGTTGAGGATCTTGGGCAGATCAGTAACAGCTGGCTGCAAATTTGATAGAGAAATCTGGTCTAATGAACTTTCTCCTGTCCTCAATCTCTGGAGGAAGCTAAACCAGGTTAGTAGTGGAATTGTCTTGATATTTTTTTCCTCCCTGTCCTTTGTTTTTCCAGCTTTATCCACAAATTATCCATGTTGGTAAACTCTTGCATTGATCCGCCCTTTGTATATGCAATATCCTAGGAAGAGAAGTGGTAGTAATAGAAGTAAATCAGCATCACCAGTGTGACTTGTCTCATCCTGGCATTGTGCTGTGTCACCTTCTATGCCTGCTGTCTGTTTTGTTCACATCCTGCCTTCTCTCTCCCCTTTCAGTGAAGTCAGTGACTGCTCTTAAAAACATTTCATCTTTAAGAGAATCAAAGTGCTAAGGAAAAACAGTTTATCAATTGGAATTGACTTGTTTTTATGTTGTAGAATCGTTATATTGTATAGAATAGTAGCTTGTTCACTGGACAAAGCCAGGTTAGACCCGTGAATACTTGCTTTTATATACTTCGGTGTTTCTGTGTTGGGTGCCTGTAACACTTTGTAAGTGTTGTATCTTGTTGAGGGATTGACCCCTTTATCATTATGTAGTGCTCTTCGTTTCCTTTTATTACCATTTTTGTTTTAAAATCTATTTTGTCTAATGTGAGTATAGCTACTCCAGGTTTTTTTTTCCGTTTCCATGCAATATCTTTTCCCCATCCCTTCGCTTTTGGTTTCTGTGTGTCCTTCAGAAGTGAGTTGCTTCTGGACAATAGATGGACGTGTCTTCCTTTCTCAGTTCAGACACGTTCACGCACGTGTCAAGCAGTTCTTGAAGAGTGTGTATTTAATGCCATTTTGTTACTGTTTCCTCTCTGTTTTTGTAGTTCTTGTCCGTTCCTTCTTTTTCTCTTCCCTTGTGTTTGATATTATGTATAGATTCTGTTCTCATTTTTTGTGTTTTCTGTAAGTTTTTTCCTTATGGTTTCCATGAAGTTTACATGTGACATACTATGTAAATAGCAGATGGTTTTAAGCTGATAGCCACTTAAATTTAAACACGTTCCAAAGCTATTCTTTTTTTTTTTTTCTTTTTGGTATGTGGGTAGTTCCCTGGCTGGGAACCGAACCCAGGCCGCAGCGCTGACAGCGCCAGCGCCGAAGCCTCAAGCCACCACACCACCAGGGAACTCCCCAAAGCTATTCCATTTTATTCCCCCTTCCTCACACATTATATTCTCCGTGACACATGTGACAGCTTTTTATTTTATGCATCCCTTAACTAATAATTGTAACTTTTGTTGATTTTACTACTTTTGTGTTTTAACCTGTTTTATAAGTGATTGATTCAATGCCTTTATATTTACCTTTTTCAATGAGATTTCTGTTTTCATATTTTTATTTAGTGCCATTTCTTTTAATCTCTAAGTTCCTTTAACATTTCATTCAGGGCTGGTTTAGTGGTGATGAATTTAATAGCAGGTAGCCTATTAAGTATACTTTCCTAAAAATAAATGTGGTCTTATTATTATGTCATTTTTATATTAATAGTCTAGTGTTCAAAAAGTTTTGTTTTACACACCTAAGTTATATGTGAATAGTGGCTTTCTGTCAAAAAATGAAAAATACAGACGAAGCTAAAGGTCCTCTTGACAATGATGTCTGTGAATCCTGTACCTTTCTCCCTAGGGTAACTACTGGGTTTGGTGTTAATTAATGTAGTATTATAAATATAAGCTATGAAATTCTTAAGGCATATAAAATTTGCAAATCATTTATATTTAAAACAAAAGCTTTTTTCTATTAGCATTCGCTAGCTTCCTCTCAGTTTTTCTTTTAGAAAGATGTAGTAGCTCACAGCATCAGCTTCAGTGCATCAACTCAAATACTCCCCTCTTCTGTCTTTCACAGACAGCCTCAGCTTTACTTGCTCTACTGACAGATTTTGTCTTCTATTTTAGTTCTTGAACACTTCTGATATAAAACACCTATTGGGTAATTAGCACACACTTGTCTTGGTTGAGCTCAGCTTTAAGTAAAATACCTTCATTGGAACCGAACTAAATGAATCGAGGGTTAAAAACATGACTGCTTTGGTTTCTTTTGATCCACTCAGTAATTTGGTATGAAAAGTTCTTACCAGGTTTAGAAACCAAGACTCAGTTTGTTCACTAGAAACTGGCTTTGGGCACCATGAAACAACGGTAAAGCGGCCAGCTCTCCTGGGAAGCGGGCTGCTGGACGTGCTCTGTGGGTCTTTCCGCTCTCTGAACTCCCCACGCTCGTAGTACTGTCTTCTTGCCTTTTTATGCCCTTCCCTGCCCTTTCCTTTCCACCACTCATCAGCAATCTGCTTCTGGATAGATGTCATTTAATGCAGATAAGTTAGATTTTTGACCTTTCTGATTATGAATGCTTGGGCCAGGAGTCTGCTGAACTTATATTAATCATTTAGGAGCCTTTGGGTTCCAAGTGATGAAATACCCCGTTCAGACTGGTTTAGTAGAACAAGGGGCAATTATGGCTCATGTAACTGAAAAAGTGATAAATTGGCTTCAGTCACAGCTTGTTTACAAGGAACTTGAAAGGATGTAATCAGAACCCAGTAATATTACATGTACTATATATACAGTCTACATATATATTCTGAAAGATGATTCACTGAAACTGATATGATAGGTGTGTGCAGGTGTACATACGTGTGTACATACCTATACAGGTATGTATACACACGGATATGCCCTGCTTTCCCTTGTGTTGGCACTATTTTCCATACAGCCACTCTCTTTGTCACAAAATGATTGCAGAATTCTGTTTATTACCTTGCTTTGGTCATGTGCTCTTCCTTGAACCAGTCACTGTGACCAGGAGAATGGAATGCTCTAATTGGTTACATACTGATTTCTGGAATTGAGTTTGAGTCAACTCCACCAGAACTGAAAGGATTAAGACTTGGAAAAGGTTGTTTCTGCTCCAGAGAGATGTTAGGAAATAGTTTGCACTACATGTGACTGAGACCTTATGGTCCACAAAGCTTGACATGTTTACTGTCTGCACCTTTACAGAAAAACTTGCTAACCTACGACCTTGGCATTGTTTGAATTTCCTTTGGGGACAAAAATTCTGAGAGAGAACCATTTTCTAAAAGCTCTAATTATTAAAAAAAAAATGCTACTTCCATATGTCATCTATTTTACGTAAGTCTAAAATAGTACCCCACTAAGGAAATCATTTCAGTTAAAACAAGTAAGTCCTGGATTCAGACCTAAATTTCACCAAATTAGACTAGTTTTTCTTGCTCAAAAGATATTCCTTGTGTAATAGTTAAATTCTAAAATAGCCATAACCTTTTCCCTCACAGCTTCATAATTTGTTAAGATTTTCTTTGAATACTTGTTGGCTTTTTAATGACAGATGAACTTGAAAATGTCAGAGCTATCTTTGAAAAGTACACGATTCAGTCAATTGTGTTTACTCAGAAAAAAGCTTTTCTTATGATAATCAATTGACTAAAGCCATGACTCATAGCCTTGATAGTGTCACCAAAAATCATGCAGTATAGATGTTGTAATTTACTCATGGTGATTTTAGCTGTATTTGAGTTATAAATGATACTTAGCTTGATATTTTTTGTCTTAAGATTGTGTAACATTAATATATCACTAGTCTGCTGTAAACCTTCTCTAGACTTCATCCTTTTAGATGTGTAAAGCATTTTCACTTTTATTTATTTATTTATTTATTTTTTGTGTGTGGGTAGTTCCCTGGCTGGGAATCGAACCCAGGCCACGGCAATGACAGCGCCAGCGCCGAAGCCTTAAGCCACTGCACCACCAGGGAATTCCTACATTTTCACTTTTAGAGTTAGGGTTATTTTATATTATTTTTTTATTAAAATGTTGTGAAGGTCGAAAGGATCACGTTATAAAAACATTACAAAATACTTGGCTATCTTCTGCTTTGTTGTATTTTTCCCACTTGTTAATTTATCACAGGTTATCCCAGTTTGCCTTACTCTTTTTCATTGTTTTCTTCACATTGATTTTCATCTTTCCTTAATCAGACACACTTTGAGACCCAGCTGTATGTTCTCTTTTTTATTCTGTTCTTGTTGCAGAACTTACAGCTTCTTACTAGATAGTCTCTAGGCCAGCACTGTGCAATAGAAATGTAACGTCAAATGGACATGGGAGCGATACATGGAATTTCAAGTGTTCTAGTAGCCACATTTAAATAAGTAGAAAGGAACAGGTGGAATTAATTTTAATAATACTTTTTTATTTAGCCTGATATATCCAAAATATCAACATTTTAAAATGTAATTAAAAATTATTAATATAAAAAAGGATGCAAAAATACCACATTAAGTCTTTGAAATCCATCCAGCTTGTATTTTACACTTACTTACAGATCTCTAGGCCATAGTGCTTACTAGAACTCTGAATTTTAGGTATTCTTGCTTGTTACTCTCCTAAATAAAGCTTTTAAAAAGTTCAGTACTCTTCTTGGATTGTAGATGAATAGAATCTTGCTTGAATGACTAAATTCGGGTGTTCATTTTCTTATAAAGTAACAGTGCAAGACAAGGCAAATTCATCACATCAACTTAATAGAAGGAATAAAACTCCATAAAATATACTTTTAAATGACCTAAATTATTTGTGAATCTTGTTTAGTATAAGATTGATAAGTATTTGAATACTACCTATTACTCACTTCCAGAGATGTTGTTTTAATATAAGGAATTATGGAAAGTCTATAACCCAAATTTTATGTCAGTTGTATTGCTTAGTTGATTTAGGTTGGAGATGTGTTAAGTATTAATTATTGCATGCTGTCATTTAAATAATTATTTCAATTTAAGGGATAATTTTGGTAATATACTTTTATTCTTGTCTACACTCAGTTTTGAGTTTACCACCAATTATTTATCTGAGTGCGTACATTATTGTACATTTATGTGTGTTTCAGAAATGATTTCAGCAGCATTAATATTTTAAATATACCAGTAATAAAAATAAAAATGCCTGAATTTGAGTTCATAGCCTAAAAGTCTGTCTTGAATAAAATTTATTTAATGGAGATTTATTTAATGGCAATAGACATACTGCATCGTATTATTAAATTATATATCATGCTACATAGATGAAGGGGAGACAGTGCTCTGGTAGAACTGTGAATATGACAGCTCTTAGCACAAAGAATGTGACAACTATTACAACAAAGAGAAGGGATCCTTAACTTGGATTGTAAACAATATGGAGAGAGAATTGGGATAATGGATAGTAGTAAGAGATCAGAACTTCCCAATTTTATCTCTCGCAAGTTCTTTCACACTTTTAAAATACTATTAAAACTAATTATTTTCCCCTCTTAACCACTTAGCCTGTTTAGAAACAGTTGGGATTCCTTGAGTTTTTAAAAAATAATTTGAGAGGCCCTAGAAATTCCGCATTTCAGAACTTCTGTTAGTGTGTAGATGTGGAAATAAGTATTACTGCTCTTGAGTACAAGATCTTTAGTGTGGTTTTATAGCACACATACAGGTAATTTCCAAATTAAGTGTCCATTTACATTTGATTTCGAAGCCATCATTTTCTGCTCTCTTACAGTGGTAGAGTGGTAGTGTAGCCATTCTCTCTGTCCTGCTCTCGGGGCACTATTATTTTTCACTTTTCCTACTATATTGACCACTGCTTCTCAATATGGTTCCCTTTTTCCACTTCCCACCTCCTCACCACTTAAATGTTGGCTAACTCTAGAATCCCCTCTCTGTGTATTTGCAGATTTTATCAATTTAACCATTCATAAAATATGAATATTTTGAAACAGTATAATAACAAAAGGTTTTAATAACTTTTGAAGTGTTTTACTATATCAGTGATGTATTTCTTTTCAGTAAATATGACATATTATTCTTTTAGAATTCAAACTTGATTCATCTGAAAGTGTCTCCTCCTAATGATCGACAAGGATCTCCAATATTATCATTCATTGTTCTTGAACAATTTAATGCAATTCGCTTAGTACAAAGTGTTCATCAGTCTCTGGCTGCTCTCAGCAAAGTCATTAGAGGAACTACCTTACTGAGTTCAGAAGTACAAAAATTGGCAAGTGCTTTATTAAACCAAAAGGTAAGTCAATATTAAGTATACATATATGGTTTTATTTCATTGTTATAGGTGACTCTCCCGTTTTGTTTACATTTGTCAGTCTTATAGTTAATAATAATAGAATACCCAACTTAAACTTGCTTAAGCTATATACAAATTAATTGGCAGATGAAGGATCCAGGGGTAGCTAGCTAGCATTTAGTCAGCTTTATGCAGGAGCTTAAAATTGTCATTGTATAATATATCCCTGTCTAGTCATTGTGCGTGTGTGTGTGTGTGTGTGTGTGTGTCCTCCACATTGATAGCACTTTTTGGGCAGGCCTTCTATGCAGGTAGGTATTCTAGATGCCTGAGTCTTATGTCCTCTAAGCTCCAAGTTCAACAGAAGAAATACCTGGTTACTCAAGCAAGCATCTTGGGATTAGCTTTAATCCAAACTGGTTGGTTTGTGTTATACCTGGTCCTATAATAATTCCAAGGGCAGGATATGCAAAGCTCTCATTGGCTAGGGCTTCAGCCAAATGCCTCTTGAAGGAGCTGAGGATGGAAAATGGTTTGAAGGTTCCTCAAAAACTTAAAAATAGAAATACCTTATTTCTCATGTAGAAATCAGTTGTATTTCTGCACAAATAGCAGTGAATGTTAGTTCATAGCATTCGTAGTATCCAAAACGAAATTAAGAAAGCAGTTTCATTTATAGTAACATTGAAAAGAATAAATGGGAGTAAATTTAACAAAAAAAAAAAAGCAAGGCTTGTACATGAAGCCAAAACATCATTGAAAGGAATTAAAAAAGGTTAAAATAAATGAACACCATCTTTGTTCATGAGGAAATGGAAAAGTAATTTCATGGGCACAGGGTATTTTTAGGGGGTGATGAAAATGTCTTGGAATTAGATTGTGGTTATGATTGTACAACCTTGTGAAATGACTAAAATCCAGTTAAATCGTAGTCTTAAAAGAGTGACTGTTATGGTAGATGAATTGTATTTCAATAAAAATAATTTTTTAACCACATTGAGACAACACTGCACTCCCACTAGAATGTCTTATAAATTAAAATGACAAATTGTATCAAGTGTTGACAAAGATGAGAATAGGAACTCTGAAATTACTGATAGTTTGGCTTTTTCTTAAAGTGTTAAAAATATACTTAGCATATGAGCCCATGATACCATTCATGGGTATTTACCCAAGAGAAGTGAAAGCATGGGCCTGTGCAAATATTTATGAATGTTCACAGCAGCTTTATTTTTAATAATCAAATGTGGGGAAAAACCCAAATTTTAACAGGTGAAATGGCAAACAAATTGTGATGTTTCTATAACATGGAAAGGTAACCAGCAATTTTTAAAAAAATCAATACTGGTTTATGCTATGACATGGATGACTTCAGTGTTGCGTTGGCAGATTTTTAACCAGCTCTCCAAAGAAAGAAGCCCTGCTCTGTAGCATGTGATGATTTCCATGGTGTAAATACTCCTACCGTAGCTGTTTTCAAATGACCGGTGCAAGGTTACTGAGTACACTTGGGAAGAGATGCCTTTTAGGACACTGTTAATAATATTCTCACTATCTAGGTACAGTAGATATAAATAAACTCAAATACATAATAATAAAAGTCATAAAATAATTAGAAAATGATGAGTTTTCGGTACTTCTTAACTTTGGTTTAAATAAAAATTATTTAGTTGTAAATTCCTATTGTTTTAAATAATGACCAGCTGCCTTTCATAATTCATACAATTTTTAGAATCAGCTGTCCTGAGTCTTTGCAACCTGGTTCAGTTACATCATGGATAAATCTCAAAATGATTAGACACAGCAAAAGAAGAAAGTTTTAAAAAGTAATTTTTAAATTTATTTTGTATTTAATTCTAGCAAATTCAAACTAATATTCTTCCCATCTCCATTGAAGTATAATTGACAAATACGAACTAATCTAGGTTGATAGAAGATCAGCACTTGCCTGGAGAGTAAGCTTTTGAGACAGGTCTGATGAATTACAAAGGGAAATAAGGAAACTTGAGGGTGAAAAATGTTGTCAATAAGTTTTGATTATATTTTGAGTCCACCCTACACAAGTTTAAATATTGTTTAGAGTCCGAAGTGAATGTGTTATTTTTAATTTAGGAATTATTTACCAAAAGTTAATGTAGTTTGGAAGAGTCTATATACATTTTTAAACACACATGCCCATAAACACAGTCTGTTGCTAAACTAATCATTGTTATCTAGTTTGTGCTTCAATTAATAGCTTGTTCATTTGATATCAACACTATAATAAACTAATGGGCTGAGCCCAGGTTCTTTTGTTTCATCTGAAGGAATTGATCGATTAGTTGCATTAATGCCTAGAAATTACTGTTGAGACTGGCCCAGTAATTGTTTCATGCTACTCTAATTTATATTAATTAACCACTTATTCCATGATGTGAACAATTACTGTTGAAACATTATTACTCCATTTTACATTTGTAGTCATTTCTAGTTAAAATTTTAAAATCTAAACAAAAATTTATAAATTTGTTGATTTTTACTGAACTTAATTAGCATGACAAATATGGAAATAAAAATTCAGTATTAGTTTTATGATGTTTGTAGGTCAATATTAATGCAAACTTTCAGAGATCATTTAACTCTGCTCTTGATGTGAGTTTGATTAAAATCTGATAAAATATTGATACTAAAATCTGATAAAATTATTTTAACCTCAACATGCCTACATACACGGTTACATGAACACAGTTAAGTTCGTCAACATGATATTGGCCTGAATGAATGTATCACAATAAACAATGCATAAGTGATCCATAAATTCTTAAAATCTCAAGTACTCTAAAAGCATAGAGATTTGTTATTGAATGTTATCTTGAAATAAATTTCACAGAAGTAAATAAATGTACATTCAACATATCTTATAGTGATCATTTTCCATGAACTGTCTACACAATGCCTGGCCCTGGAGACACATAAAATGAATAGTACGTGATCTCTATATTCAATGAGCTGAATATGAATAATAAAAAAAATTGTCTAGCCCTCAGTGCTGGCATAGCTGAAACATAGAGAAGGAAACTGGTTTCTTCTTTTCTTTTCCTTTCTCACCTTTTCCGATAAAGTTATTTTTTTAAATTGTGGCAAAATACACAAAAAAATTACCATTTTTAAGTGTACTGTTCAGTAGTGTTAAGTGCATTCACACTGCTGTACAGTCAATCTCTAGAACTCTTCATCTTGCAAAACTAAACTAAAACTCTTAACTCTTTAAACACCACTACCTCGCTCCTCTCACCACCCAGCCCCCAGCAACTACCATTCTTTTTCTGTCTCTATGAAGTTGACTTGACTGCTCTGCGTACCTTATCCACGTAAAATAATACAGTATTTGTCTTTTCACTACTGGCTTGTATCATGGAGCATGATGTCCTCAAAAGTTCATCCATGTTATAGCATGTGTCAGTATTTCTTTCATTTTTAATGCTGAATAATATTAGTAGATACCACATTTTGTGTATCCATTCATCTATCGACACTTATCCTCCCCTCCTTTTATAACTTGGTGCAACCTCTTAACAGGTATTTTATAATTGTTTAAATGAAAGCTGAAGTTACCTGTTCTGAGGAAGCAATATTAGTTTCTTTGAGAGGTGAAGACACAATATAAACATTTTTATAATGAGATTTGTATTTAAGAAGAGGATAATTTGATTGAATAAATTTCTTGGATCTGAAAATCCTTAGTTCTGATGCTATTTTATACATGCTGTCTTTGTACTGATAAGAAAATTGAAACTTTTGGAGCTGATCAAAAGTCTTAGTAAGATAAAATTTGAATTTATTCTAACTTTTATCTCAAAATGTTGATCTTCTGAGTTGTATTTCTTATGTATAAATAGTAAGGGGTCTGTTATTGTTAAATTATTTTACTTTGAAGCTATCTTTATCTTTCTGAAACAGGATAAATATTGTCAGCACCATAGGAGATGGTACATATCAGGCCTTCAGCACAGTTACTAACACATAGCACCCAATAAACTTAAAAGTTCCTTCCAGTTCTTTCTACCATTGTCAAAATGCAATACTACCTTCAGAGCTTAGTAGCTACCTCTTTCATTAAGACTCCTGTGATTAAACCATTGTTTCCCTCTACTTCAGACATGACATGTAACCCATTGTTATAGCACCACAAGGTATTTTAGCTGCATATCTCTTTTATTGGTTCTTTCTACCTTTATTCTATTGCCCTGTAAGGTAAAAACTTTATCTTTTATTCTCCATAGTCTTCTATTGTATCATTATCATGTCATATAACATGTAGTATCATTCTCTACATAGAATTTAAATATGCAATATTGTTCTTACAATGAATAACATTTTTGCCTTAATCCTCCAGTAAAATGTAAGCTCTATGATATGAAGGACCTTATAGGGCCTGCACATCACTAAGCAATTACTGAATGGTTGAACAATAAGGGCTTAATCATTTATTAAATGAATGTATTACACTTGACACTAATATTGGTAACTCTCAGTTATCTATTGGTGCGTTTTTTATTGCCCTAAAACTTAGTGGCAAAAAACAACAAAAATTCATCATATCACAGCTTCTGTGGGTTGAGAATCTGGGTGTAGCTTAGCTAGGTGTTCAGTCTAAGGGTCTCACACAGGCCTGCACACACCCAAGGGTTAGTCAGGGTTGCAACTATCACAGCTTGTAAGGGCACTGATGGGCAGGTCGTTGGCAGGCCTCAGGCCCTCACTGGTCACTGCACATGTCAGTTCCTTGCTATGTGGGTGTCTTCTCAAGAGAGCTCACAGCGTGGTAACTTTTTCATGTAGAGTGAGCAAAGGCGAGAGTAAGAGAGTGAGTGAGAAGTCACAGGATTTTGTAACCTAATCTCAGAAGTGGCATCCCAATCACTTCAATTTTTTTTTTTTTTTTTTATAAAAGTAGAGTTGACATACAATACCGTATTAGTTTCAGGTGCACAACACAATGGTTCAGCATTTATATATTAATACCTTACAATGTGATCGCCACAGTATGTCTAGTAACTCTCTGTCATCGTACGAAGTTATTACAGTGTTATTGACTGTATTCCCTGTGACTTTATGTACCTCTTACTTCCCTACATGTTTTTCACACATCCGCCCATCTCTTTTCTTCTAGCAACCATCAGTTGGTTCTCTGCATCTATGAGTCTTTGTTTTGTTATGTGTATTTGTGTTTTTGTTTTTAGATTCCACATATTAGTAAATACAACATATGGTATTTGTCATTCTATGTCTGATTATTTTCACTTAGTATAATACCCTCTAGGACTACCCATGTTGTTGTACATGACAAGATTTCATTTTTATAGCTGAATAATATTCCATTACACACACACACATATGTACAATGTCACCTTCTTTATCCAGCCATCTATCGATAGACCCCTAAGTTGTTTGCATATCTTGGCTATTGTAAATATGTAATATTGGACATGTAAACTTAATTTAATTCGATCCTTTTTAAATTGCAGTGTCCTGTCATGTGGCAGAGCAAGTGGGAAGGCCCAGAAGATCCTTTGCAATACCTTAGAGGTCTTGTAGCTCGTGCCCTTGCAATACAGGTAAGACTAAATTATTTATTAATTGCTTTGTATGACCGTATATTTATTGTATAATAGACATGTATGTATATCGAGATAATCTTTTTCCTAGCAACTAAGAATGTTATGATTTTTGTACATAAAACACCATATATTTCTCATTTTGTCATCTGTGTTTCCTATAGCATTTTTTAAATTAAATGTATTGGGGTGACATGGGTCAGTAAATCTATAGGCTTCAGTTGTACAAGTCTGTAACACATCATCTATTTATTGCATTGTGTGTTCACTACCTAGAGTTAGTTCTCCTTTCTGCTTAGTGTGTCTTTTCAAGATTTTTGAGAATCTAGACAAAGATCTACACTGTAATATAGATGGATTGTATAGAGGGTAACACACTATTATTAGTTATGACACATTTGCTTTAGGCTGCTTTTTTTCCCCTATTTTTAAAAAATTCAAGTGTTTTTGTAAGAGTGATCCAACCAGGTAACTGCAGGAAAACGGAATAGAAAAAGGAACGATACAGAGAGGGAAAAAGATGACGTGATTATTTGTTTAGAGAACAGCAAACGGTGCGTGCAGTGTACCCCTTTTCCTGTGGTTTTGCCTTGTCGTCTGCCTTCCTCCTCTCCTTGTTTCACCTGCTTCACAACCACCTTTACTGTTCAGCTCCTGAGGTCATGGGAGCCCCCGGATCAGAATCCTCCCCGGTGCAGCAGTCTTCATTCATGCTTTTGCTATAGTCGTGCACACACCTGTCAACATCTCTAACCTTGTCATCACTCATTACTCCGCCTTTGAACCCCTGAGACGTACATGTCACTCTCTGACCACAACCACATGTCACTCTTAAGTTCCCACTTGCTTAGACTTTCCAGATCCCTCCTCTCAGTGTTCTCGTAGTCTTGTTTCCCGGCCTGACCCTGCCCCTTGCGGCATGGCCTCTGAGACACAGAACTCAGCTGTTCTCTTTCCACTGTCTTCAGTATCCTGATCTTTCCAGCATGCTTCATCCTTTCTGAAAACCATTGAACTGGGCTCAGTCTCTGCCCACACACAGGCCACTGAGCTCTGCTGGTGACACTTCAGATCTTAAGTGTCCAGTGTTTGTCATTGTGGAATGCAGGAGCCGTGCTCACCGTTTCAAGCCTTCCCTACTGTTTTGAAGGCTCTGCTATATCCCTTTCCCTTAGCTTTTTACTGGGCACAGAGCATGCAAGCCATGAAATATCATCACCACTTGAGAATTCCTACCTTTTTTTCCCCACCTGCCAATGTATCTGAACCCACCCTCGTCATTTCGGTTCTGATACAAGAGAAATGGACCTTCTGCTGTTGCAAGCGCATCCTTAGAGCTGTATACGTACTTCTGTCTGCTCCCATCTCCTTAGGCACTTCCTCCAGGGGGTCTTCCATTCGTCCTCAGTCTTTACATCTTCTCCTCTCTTCATACTCTATCCTGCCAGCCTCTAGGTGGGACTCCTGAAGGGGCCAGGACTCATCTGAACATAGGCTTGGCTTCTATTACAGCATCACCAATCTCTGGGTTGTTGGATTATTGGGGAAAAAACAAATCACTGGTTCTGAAAATGAGGCTAGAAGTAGCAGGTTGGGAAGTACCAGGCAGGGACTCTGTGTTACTCATGTTTTTGTCTGCAGTGTAGGTGCCTGCACCGAATCGATCGGTAGGTGCCAAGAGGATGGAGGGAAGGAAGGGCCGCAAGGATGGGGGCTGCAGCGGCAGAGAGGGAAGGACAGGTGGTTCGCCGGCGTTCTTAGAGGAGTGTGGGAGTGTCCCGAAGGCCTTGGCACCTTACAGTTACGTGGCCGTGATAATTGATCACTTCATGCTCTTGGCAGGATTCTTTGCTCTAGATTATTTTTATAAAGGCAAAAGCTTTCTTATTTACTACAAATGGTAGCCTATGTTAAACTACATGTGTAAGTACACTTAATTATGCTATGTGCATAAATGATGTATTGGTCATGAAATTAATATTTAAAACAATTTTACATGAATGATTGCAATTTTCTGGCATGATTAGTCATACCGAGTATATTGAATACTGGTCATCAAAACTGAAAAGTTTTCTACTGTGTAATTTTCTTAAAAGCTCTTTAGGCATTTAGCCTTAATTGTAACAATAACATATGCTCCTGACCTTCACATAACTTTCGGGCCTGGCTGTAGCTTATCTTCTATTCTTCCAACCATGGAATATCAATGTTTGTTATTTCTGTCACTAATATTTAGGGATTTTTTTTTATTGCTTTGTTTTCCTGCTTTAATTTTTTTGTTGTTGTAAGTTTACAAAAAAATCCACCTGTCTAAGGTAAGCTTTCAAGTTTGGGGTTCACTTTCCATCTGTCGAAGGGTCTGCCAGGTCCTCGTTTTCCTGCCCGCGTCCTGTTTGGTACATGCGCACACACAGCAGCCTGTGGCGCCCAGAAGGCACGCAGCTGCCGGTGAGGGGTGGCTGGGCGGGAGCGGGAGAAGCCGTCTGCAGCGATCTGAGAGCAGGGCAGCTTTGGTTCCGTATGGAAGTACGCTCACCAGACTGAACCCAAGGAGGTGCACAGCGGCTTGAGCCCAGTTCCCGCCAGTTTTATCCCAGAGCCTTGCATGTTAGGCCGTAACATACAGGGAAACAGAAGGAGCCACTGAGAGCGTCAGGCGTAGCGCCTGTCATTCCAGGGCCGTGTACAGGTCACGTGAGACCGCCCGGGGGCAGTTCACTTACCTCTTCGTTCAGTGAGAAAGACTGGGAAGGCTGCGGTGTACAGGCCCTGGGCGAAGTGCTAGACTAGGGCTGCTGGGCTTGGTAAGTTGATCTAGTTCCTTTCTCACAGAATTTACACTTTTCACATTCATTCACTTTAGCAATTAAAAAGTCTGTCTTGGTGCCAAATGCTGTGCAGAGTGTAGTCTGATAAACAAAACAGACATACCACCTGTCCCAAGGAATGATCCTTACAGTTTATCAGCGAAGATAGACACGTGAAGAAACAACTACAGTAAGAACCCGAAGGATGACAGTCCTGTGGGAGCACCCGGCAGGGGTACGCACCCGGCAGGGGCGAGATGCTTGCGCGGAGAGCTTGGAGGCAGCGCAGGGGAGGTGGCACCGTTAACGCCAGGCCAGGGTTGAGAGTCTGCGCTGCCAAGTGACTCAAAGCGGAGCATAGAGCACGGGGCGAGGAGGGGAGTTCAGAAACGAGCCGCTGGGGCAGGAAGGGCCAAGTCACCCTGCGGTGTTAAGGAATCCTCTTTGATCCTGAGGGCAAACAAGAACCATCACAGGACATTAAGGAGAGAAATCCGGTCATTTTAGAGCGATTAATTTTGCAGTATGGAGAGAATCTTAGTCTGCTGGTTGGCATGAGGTCTGACTCCTCTGTTTGTTGGTAGTTTAGAGAAAACCAGAGAACCCTCAGATACCCAGATACTCAGGCACAGTGTCTGGCAGGAAGACGGGTTCTCATTCTCTGGGCTCCGCGCTGCAGGATCTGTGCGAGCAAGGACCTCTTCACTCCCACTGTGCGCCCGTGCGGGCTTACTGCCTGCGGGATACATGAGTGAACTCCTGACTGAACCAGTGAGTGGACCAGATAAGTTATAGGCTGTTGGACCCTAGAATTGTTTTCCTGCCTTTTCTTCAGAAATAACCTCCTCTAAGAGTTTCTCTGGTTCCTGATTTCCGCTCTTCATGTTCCCGTTGGCCTGCAGACTGGCCCCTGTCGCGCGTCTCCCCAGTCTATCCCGATTCTTCTGTGTTGGTCATTTCAAATCTCTGCAAGTTCTCCACCCGGTTTGTGGATCTTAATGGCATCAGGAGTGGCTTTGCTCCTCCGTCTTCCATGTTCCCAGCCGCTCACGGTTGGATCCTTTGACTCTACACCTGCAGGTTTTGTTCCAGCCTCATGAATTGATCCTGTCTAAGCAAGGACGTGCAGATCTTCATCCCCAGTACCCAGTTTGGCTTGGGGATGTAAACACACCCAGGATTCTAGAACATGTTTAAAGGTCTCCTGCCCACCAGACTTGGAGTGCCATGTCTCATTGGCAAGTTCTCGTGCTTGTTTTAGGACTGAGCTGCTGTTCAGGTTCCAGGTCTTTCCTGTCAAAATTTATGCTGACTTGAACTCACTTTGGCCTAACTCAAGCCAGTGGCTGGGACACTTCAGTACTCACAAATCCTTTCTTCTTCTGATGGAATCTTCTTATTTATATGAACTATGGGGAGGGCTAAATAACAAACAGAATTAGTTGTTTTTGTTATTTTTAATAAATGCCATTCAGGATGACATGTGAACTGCCTTAGCGTTTATCAGGAAGGAAAGATAACTAAATAACAACCATCAAAATGATAAAGGAAGTAGAGTACTATGAGCAGGAATACCCCAAGTAGAATCACTCAGCACTGTCTCCTGTCCTCAGATCAGCTGAATTAAGTCTGCATTCGGCCAAAATTGGGCACTGTGCGTGAGATGGCAGCGCACCCCTGCCACCAGCACATGCTAGTGTCATTGTCCGTTGCCTCCCTCCTACCCCTCCTGTCTTGCAGTGCTGCGAAGCAGAGTTTTCCCTGGTACAGGTATCAGCCCTTGTACCTCCCTCACTCTCTCTTAGGAACTCAGTTCTTGGGGTTTTCTCCATCTGGAATGCCCTTCCCCAGAACTCTGCCAGGAAGTCGATCTGCTCCAGGTCTTTGCGCAACGTCACCCCAGTGAGGCCTTCCCCGATCATCCTAGTTCAGACGGCACGCTGCCCCTTCCTCAGTACTTTGTGTCCTCTTTTCCTTCTTGGTTTGGCTCCGTAGCCTGTATCTCCATGTAGTATTCTCTATGTTTTACTTGCTTAATCTGTTTATTTGCTGTGTGTTCCTCCACTAAAATGGAAGCTTCTTAAGGGCAGAGACTTTTGTCCATTCACTGTTCTACCCAAGCAGGTGGAACAGTGGCTCGCACCAGTAAGTTTTTCAATAAATTTGTTGGATAAATGAATGATTCAGTCAATCGTAGGGCTATTCTTGAGCAAATGGACGTAAATCTCTTCCACGGTTTCCAATCCTGATTTACCCTCCCAAGATATATACTGTAGTATCCATGATATATTTCTGATGTTTTATTTTCTGTTCTAAATCTACCCAATAAAGGTTATAGTTTATGTACTTATCCACATCTAACATTTGAAGACTGGTTTTATTGTCTTAAATGTCTCCAACTTTAAAAGTATTCTTATTAAAATTATGCTGTTTTTTTTTTTTTTTCATTTTCTGGGGTGTCTTACTCTATTTTTGAAGGTTCTACAATACTTAGCATTCCTGAAAAATGAAACTTTTTATTTACCTAACTCATTTTAATAGTTTTCACAGTCTCTAGTACAGTGTTTTACATATAGTAGGCACTCAATAAAATTATTCCTAGGAAGACTTACATAAACAAAATTGGAGAAGTATTCTGTATGTAGTCTAAAACCTCCAGTGTCCCTGTTTTTCTGTACTATATCCAGATAGAGGAGCTACCTTTGGGGGTGTATTTTATTCATATATATTAATTTATTCATTCAGTGAATATTTATTGAGCTTTTATTATGTGCCAGCCACCTCTCTAGTACTGGAAATACACAACTGAAAAGAAAACATGAAATTTCTGCCAACATCTTGTCCAAAATCCTGAGATTTAAGATGAATATACAGCCAAACTTTAAACTGGATTATCACCATCATAGAATGAATTCAGGGTTTAGATAGCTGAAATAATTTTATCCAGTAAAATATAGCTGTTACTACAGTAGTAGTATTACAAAATTTTAGGAATCAAATTTTGTACAGGAGCAGTAATTTCTCAACACTGTCAGCTGATAAATTCTGCCCATGGTCAATTTGCACATTTGGAATACTAAACAGTAGTCTATGGCCTATGGTGATCTCCAGTGTTATAGAAGCAATCCTATAAACATGCTATTTGTACTGCTTACAGAAAATAAATCTTGGTTCTAAAAATGTGACAATGTAGCAACATAATTGGCTTTCAAGATAACAGAATCTCTCCTCAATTTTTATCTGTATCTCAACTTTCATCACATGCATACCAATTTCCTCATCTTACTGGAGTGGCATAGTAAGAGGATCTTTACATCAGAAAACATGTAGAGAATCCTTAAACCCTCATGACAAAGTCTGGTTTCTTAAAGAATCGGAAGGTTCTAGGAAACAAACTACCCTGCAAGTGATCAGTGATTCTGTTAGTAATACCTGCTGCAGCTCTGCCCTTATATTCAAAATAGTGCCTCAGAGCTTTCCGTGGTCCGTGCAGCCATTTTTACCAGTTAAAGGCTTCTATTATATCTTGTTTGAACATAGCTTATCAGTATGTAATAGGACAATTGCAAAATATCTTTTATGGCATGAAGTTTTGTCTTTGGCTAAGGAAGAACAATAATAGTGGTTGACAGTTTTTCTGCTATAGTCAATAAGTCTGTCCCATCAACTACTGTTATTTCTGAAAACATAATGGAAGGTTGTGAACAAAACATTGTGTACTCTTAATTCCCAAATCAATCAGAGCCTTCACGTTTGTTCCATGGTCAATGATAATCGCGTGCTGATTTTCCATTCCATAATGTAATGTAGCTTCTGTCAGATTCACTTTGTTGATAGCTAGTTGCCACTGGAAAACTCTTCACTAGCAAGGACAGCAGTGATTGGTTTCATTGTTAATTTACATATTGTCACATTTTAAAAGGATTTGGGGATATATATGCTTACCTAATTGTCTATTACACATAATTCTGAAATAGACTACTTAATGATACTACCAATAGTACTAATTTGTTTGTATATAGTAAAATAGTTTAGGAAAATATATTTCAGTAATGTTTTCTAGGAAGAACCTTGAAGCATAAGATCCACAGTTTCAGCAAATCTCGAAACTCCCTGTGCTCCATGTCCTGAAAATGATTGGTATCTGTATCAGTGACCTTTATGAACTTTCTTTTAACCTTCATGCATTCAAAACCTTCATAAAAAAATTGTTCCTAAATAAGCATTCTTTAAGTGAGAAAATATATATTTGATGTATCTAATTTTTTTCTTTTCCTGGATTGAAGATGATTTATAATGGATATTTTCGTGAATGATATTCGAGATTTTTTTTCCTCCTTGAGAAATTTTGAGATGGCATATATATTCATTTTGAGATATTTGTTCCTTCCCTGTTTTGTTAAAAATTTGAGTTTTGTGGGTTTTTTTTTTAATTCATTTTTATTGTTAGACGGGGTTTTTTTTTTTTTTTTTTTTGACATTTTTGACCAATGTTTTTGCCAGATAATTGTGACAATCCACATAATAATCAATAAGGTGGGATCCAAAGTACTGGGAATATTTTTCTTTTTATATTGCTTGCAGTTGCCTGAAAAATATTCAGAGAATAAAATTTAGTCTTTTAAGATACCAGAGGCAGAGTTATTAATATAAAGAATGCCTAACAAATAATAAATCACATATAGAGTTTGAAAATCCCTCAGAAATGTTTTTTTTTTTTTTCACCCTTTTTGAGTCAGGTTCTGTACTCAATATGCTAAGGGATTTAACATGAAGAAAATATTAGCATTATGTAGAAAAATTGGGATATTAAGTTAAAGGGAATGGTAAGAAAGGGGGGAGGTTACTGTATTATCTGTAGTTTTTTTTCCACTGAAATAAATATGGGTGTTCATATTGTGTACATATTTTTCTCCAACACCATTCAACAATGTCAAGTTCATTCATAAATTAGCCTATGGAGAAATTTCCTGGTCTAGTTAATACTGTTACTAATAATATATCTTACAAGTTAGTATTGCACGAAACTTCATGTTGTTTTTGTTATCTGTTCCAAATGACAGTTTTTACTAAACTCATTAAACATATTTTATGATGATGTATGAGGGCTGTCTGGAAAGTATCCAGCCATGTAATATGAAAAATAGAGGCCTTCATGGCTGGATTTTTTTCCTGACGGCCCTCGTGCATCTCTCCAAGTGGAGTGTAAGTTGATTTGCAAAATGGCAGATAAATACAAAAGACTATTCAAAAATACCCTTTAACAAAAAAATTCTTTCTGGACATTACCTTGGACTCTAATCCTTGATCTAGTGAAGTGCCAAATTCACTGTCAAATGTGGGTCTGGAATGCTGGTTCAGTTTGCATTGCCAAGACCTGGGGGCCCTGGGGCGTCTTGACGTTAGACCCAGGTGCTCAGTATCTCCGAAGCACACTTTGAGCGGTCGGTATTCACTAAGTCAAGTGCCCACCCAAACCTAAACGCTGTATCGTAGGTTAACTTTAATGTTTTAGACTTTTTCTTTTGAATAGATTTTTACCAACAAGAAGTTGTGTGAGGAAGCTTTCTTGTGGGTGGATAATATGTCAAAAACTGTAACAGATCTCACAAGTTAGAGTAGAAATCTTTTTCTTTTCCTAGACACCATTCAAACCATTTGGAAACTGCCTAACTTTCTCACTACAAATGACTTCTCCATAATAATTTTTAATAGATTTATCTTTCAAGTTTACAGAGTTTTAAAATGTGTGTATGTGTGTTTTCCTCCTCTAGAGCTGGGTAGAGAGAGCTGAAAAACAGGCTCTTCTGTCTGATACACTTGACCTATCAGAACTCTTCCACCCGGACACATTTCTCAATGCTCTTCGCCAGGAAACTGCAAGGTAATTAAATGAAAACTTTACTTACTGGTCCCTGAGGGTACTTGTACTTTGCTTTATTCACTACTGATCACATTCCCTTGATTGCCAAGATATACATTTATTGTTGAATCCAGAAAGTTGTGTTATTTCCTAATACTTGACTTTTAATAACACAGTTTACTTTTAGTTTAAAAGGCATTGCTTTTCATTATGGTACAGTTTTTATTGAAATTGAACAAGGTAAAAAATTTAACTTTTAAAATTTTGGCCATTTATTTATCTAAACCTTTTGTGCCAAATGTGGTAGACAGAAGTCAAATGGAACTAATTAAATGTAAATGATTAAAATTAAGTAAAATTTAAAAGTGTAATTTTTCAGTTACACTAGCCACATCTTAAGTGCTCATAAAGCCACACGTTGCTAGTGGCTACCATCTTGGACTGCATGAAAACGTTTGTGTTCGCAGAAAGTTTTATTGGACAGTGGTTAACTAGGCTTCTTGGTAGGGATCAATAATGGTTAATGTCAAGTTCTTTTCTATAACAAATTCGGATCAAATCATATTGTCTGTCATTTTTAACAAGATAGAATGGAAGACAGACATTTCTAAAAATACGCTGGACAAAACTTCATTGTTGCTTAGTGATTCAGGGGGATTTTAATTTGTAATGCCTCGAGATCATATTATAAATATGACTATTTTAGTTCAGGTAATAAATATTTAGTGAACATCCATCATATATCTGAATTTGAGGATGATGGTCAAAATAGAGGATGTAAAAATAAAAAAGGCCACATCCTCAAGGAATTTGCACAACCTTGAAGAGGAGACTGACATAACCAGTGAACTTTAAAAACTTAGTTTGCAGGTATTATGTTATAAGGTATTATACATAGGTATAATATGTAGCTTAAGGTATTATATATAGCTTAAGAGATCTTTTTACTTGCACATTATAAATATTTTAATTTCAAGTAAATAGGAATATATCATTTTTCTCTTACTCTTCGTATTTTACTTGCCGGGATTTCTTTCTTTCTGACATTCGGTACTTAACTTTTCTAGGGCCATGAGCTGTTCTGTGGATAGCCTTAAATTCGTAGCCTCATGGAAAGGTCGACTGCAAGAAGCAAAGCTGCAGATTAAGGTATTAGACTAATTGTAAATGTTTACCTGAGTCTAAACATTGTATTATTACCAACTGTGATGAAAAGGTTCTGTAACTCCAGTCTCAGTCACCTATCTCTGTAGTGTAAGATTGTGTTATCTATGTGAAAAACCAAGGTAAATTAAAATTTAGCATGAAACAATGTATACAAAATACAACCTTTTTTAATGCAAAAATAATCTTAGGGGTACAACATGTTTGAAAATACAACTTTTGGTAGAAAAAAATGATACAAATCTTCAAGTTATGGTAGATTATTTTTTCTAAAATTCAGTTCAATAGATATTTACTATATAATCAAGTCCAGGGCTGTTCAGGAAAAATATCCAGCCACAGATTCCTCTATTTTTCATATTATGTGGCTGGATACTTTCCGGAAAGCCCTCGTATGTATGGAATGTACCATATAAAAATAGAACAAATCTTGTTCTCAGGGAGTTGTGAGTATATTGATTCAGTGTTAAAATCAAGCCCTCTATGTTAAAAAAAAAAAATCAAGCCATGTTTGAAGTATCCATGTTCCTATCTAGCTTTCCTGTTAAAAATCCATTACTTTTACAATAACAGAAAATAATACTTGTCATCACTCAAATGTTAATAACAAAACTAATGAAAAGGCTGTCATGGAAATCCTGCGCCCAGCAGTTCCCGCCTCCTTCCCCATGAGTAGCATTCTCCACCTTTCTTGTTTCCCACTCCCACACAGAGCCGTCCTCGTAGCATTTTTGCCGCTGATAATACGACATGTTGTGGCATGTTGTGGTATGATTACCTTATACGTCCATATCAGTCTGTCTTATGAGATTATGTCATTGAAGACAGAGACTGCCTTATTTATCTTCAGATGCCCTGTATCTAGTCCTGTGCATTACACATAATTCAATAATTTTTAAATAAATTAAATGTAAGACTACATTTAAAGGTCTTTCACTTAGTTAACCTCAGGCAACTAGCTTTTCAGAAGTTCTGTTTCTATAGTTCTAGTGTCCAGTTCAACAACCTTCTTTCCTATAACTGCTACTGTCTAACATATTATATAATTTATTTATCGTTTGTTGTCTCTTACTTCACTGGAATGTAAGTCCCATAAGAGTAGTCTTTTTTTTTTCCAGGTTCATTGTATGTCAAATATCTCAAACAATAGCACATAATAAGCACTCAGTTAAACTCTTATTGAATTGTCGAGTTGAGGACCTACAATCAGAGAGGCACTGAAGTAGGTATTACTAGCATCAACTATAATGGGATAACGTGCCAGAAATTAGATAATTAATGGTGAACTAGATCTTTCTTTTGGCTATATAGATTGCTGCACAATTCTCCCTTGAAGCTGAAGGAATTAGAAAGGTTCTCTTTCATCTCTCTGCATTTTATTTTGACCTTGGCCTCTAGCCCATAAGGAGAACTCTCACAGCTATTACTGGTGGTCATACACTGTTGCCCAGATGTTAAGGAGAGGGAGGGTACACATGATGAATAATCCAGGACCCAGCTACTTTACCTGGTTGTGTGGTGTCTGGCCGCTGTGAACCACCCATAGTCTAGTGTCATTTTTGCAGACGTAGTGGCATAAAAAGCAAGAGTTTTGTTCTGCGTCAAGTTGTTAATATTTCTAGCACTGTGTTTTCCCTGCTTTTACCAATTGGGAAATCTCAAGCTTATACATTATGTTTAGTAAATGGTGATAAAAGGCTGACAGTAAAACAAGATTCTAATCTTAGTTCTCCAGAAAAGAACCGTGCAACTTTTTAAAGCAATGAATGGGGCAGTTTAAGCCTTTGTTGTCTCATTTATCAATGGATTTAAATATCTTCCCTGACAGTGTTTATTATGAGGCTCTCCAAAAAGCTGTAATTCTTATTATTTCTCTTAACTTGGATTAGGTTTTCTTGGGCAATATTTATTGTTTAATTAGAGATGAAAGTGTTTTAATATGAGTTTTATACTTTTATTCAGTAAAGCAGAGTCCTTCCATTTTTCATTTAGCAGTCACAAAAGATATTTTATTGTTAAAAACTGAAATACTCACCGGTAAATATATTTAGGAACTTTGTAAGTTTAATATAATTATGACTTTAAGTTAAAAAGCCATCCCTACAAGTGACATTTAAGGTAATTTCAGTAGAATTTTCCTCCTCGTTGGTTTCTCATTCATGTCACCTATAGCGGCACAGTTCCTAACTTCCTTACAGGCCATTTCTGAGAATATTTGTCAGATTCGAAGTCTCTGTAAGCCCCTCCCTTTTTGCATTTAGCAAGATCTAAGTTAAACAATCCACTTAGGCTCCTATTCGTCATATTTTCAACAGAAGTATTGTAACAGGAGGAGAACTTTGGATTTGACTTTTACTGTCACTCTAGAATTTTATTGGTTTTGACTTTTTCAGTACCTACCACCCCAGACTGAATTAAACCAGTGAAATATTCAAGCAGTTGCCCAAACCAATCAATATCTCAAACCCTCCAGACCTACTTAATGAACATGTATGTATATTGATTTTTAGATCTGGAACGTGACCCTCTAAAGTTTCCTCACTACTTTTATTGATTTATGATTTGTTAAACAAAGGTTGTAAGACTTGGTACTGGAAAACGTATAAACCAAGCACCTTAGATCTTGCCCAGGGCTGTGAGAGGACTGCGCTGGCGAATCTGGGGAGCTCCCAGCTCCCCGCTTTATGACAATGCCATCACACACTCAGCAATCAGACTATTAAACACAGTCTAGGCTTGTTAATAACGCACAGTTCCCTCAGAGACCTGTGGGCTCCTCTGGGACCTGGGAGCGTCGCGTAGGCACTGATGCTCGCCTGGGGCGCTCAGCTGCTGAGTGCTAGGCTAGGGTCTGCCCTTGTACCACGTGGTTATTGTACTGTTCATGTTGAAGCTGCCTTCCTCATAGAGCTTATCAGGAAATGGAAGGTAAAAGAGAAGAAATTAGGTACTTAGATTTGAGGTTTCATAAGGAGAATGTTTGCTCATCAGAATATGGAGGTAGGAGCTTTGGGTACATCGTGCCTGAGTGAGTGTGAGCTGCTGGTTGTAGCTATCAGACCAGCAGTGGAAAATCTACCAGAAAATGCATGCACATACATGCATTTTGCATGGCATGTCAAGAACTTTTTGCCTTAAATTCTCTGAACTTTTTTCAGTTCTTTAAAAAATATTAAAATTCCACTCAGGGAACACATGTCCTTGTTCTGTAATCATGCTTTTCTTTCCCCTCCTGGAGAAAAAAAAAAGAACTTTTTGGCTTTTGCCACTATATTCCTGCCAATCTAATGTCACCACATCTGCAGTTATGTAACTGATGACATTTGTAAATATTTCTTCCTAAAATTTTCAGTCTAAAGGAAATCACAGTGAGCACGAGTCTAGGGCTCCCCCTTGTTTATTCCCATATGAGATACTGGAATCTTTGTGTTCATGTTATTCGGGGCCTGTAGTCACCACGGAGCGTGTTGCCCTTGTTCTTACGACGTAAGGCATCGCCGCCTCCCGGCATTTCAGACTTCGGGCCGGGTCCTAATGCCTGTGGGTCTCCGTGGCAGGTCACTGGCTTGTTACTGGAAGGGTGCAGCTTTGATGGGAACCGACTTTCTGAAAACCAGCACGATTCTCCCAGCGTGTCCTCCGTTCTCCCGTGCGTGATGGGCTGGATTCCACAGGTAACGTATTTTTAATCGCTGCAAGTTTTCACTCAAACGGTTCGTGCTTAGGTTTTATCTTTTCAGCAGGACCTTCTTGGCCTAACCACTTCCGTTTACTTTCTCACCTCACCTGTATTTGAACAAATGTACAGTCAAAATGTGCTGCCCTTTATAATTGTTGAGATGTATGGGATGTTTTAAAATCTTCGATTTGTTATGGAGAGAACAGCATTATAGTTTTAAATTTCTATTTAAGTTACAGCCTAATAAGAAACAAGACATTGATGAAAATACCGCTATTATACCATGATATGTTCCTGTTATTTTCAGCACTGTGCTAAATGCTTTACTTTACCTCATCTTCTCTGCAAGGTGGTGGTGGTTATTCCTGTTTTCAAATGAGGAAATGTGTGCTCGTACAGGTTAGATGACTTCCCCATAGTCAGACATGCAGAAATTGACCATATCTAGGTGTTAATAATACACATCTGGCTCTATGTCATACCATGCCGCTACCATGCTGATAGGCAAATGAAGAAAACGATCCTGACAAAGACTTATTTGGTTAACTTTTCCCCTTTTAAAACTTTCAATTATTGACAGAACTTTCAACCATGAAACTTGAGAGATACTTGCCTAAAATAGAGTATAGCTGTAGATGAAGCACAGAACTTTTACTTAATATAATCTTAAAATGTAAGTATGAATAAATGAATAAACTTTAACATTTTGATTCTAGATCTGATGACCAACAAAACTATTTTATATACTATTTTTATTACAAGAAAATGAGTTTTCTCATTGGGGAAGAGTATCTTGAATTTTTCAATTATTATACCCGGAATTTTTTCATTATTATAGGGGAAAAAGGAAAAAGCCTATAAATTTAGAAGATATAAAAGATATAGCAACAAAATGCTAGTATGGGCTTTATTTGAATTACGGTTGTAATAAAAATATTTGTATTAAATTTATTGGGGTGACATCGGTTAGTAAAATTATATAGATAGGATTTGGTTCAAAACACTGCAATTCATGGGGCTGTGGGAAGATTACAAGTGACAGTGGCCATGGGTTAATTATGCTCGTGTATTTTAAACCATTTCCCAATGAAACGTGAACACATATTTGGGAAGGTTTTGTGATTGTCTCTTCGGTTGTCTGATGATCAGCTTCAAAACTGTGTATTGTTGTATTTTAAAACGAAAATAATTCTTTTTAAACAGTGTGCATACGGTCCGTATTCCCCTGAGGAGTGCATATCTTTGCCTGTTTACACGAGTGCTGAACGGGACCGCGTGGTGACCAACATCGACGTGCCCTGTGGGGGCAGCCAGGACCAGTGGATCCAGTGCGGAGCAGCTCTGTTCCTGAAAAGTCAGTAGGCCCGCGGGGCAGTGAGAACCGTCTCAGCAAAAAGAAACGACATTTAAGCTTTAAATAAAACGCACGGGGAGTCTACATTTGAAATGTTGGTTCAGAATAGTAGCATATAGTTACCCCACGTTGTTGATCTCGTTGGGTTTTTATTTTAATGGGGATGACAGCACAGTGTACCTTTTAGAGTAGTGACGTTAACAACGGAGCATTCCCTGTGTACTGGTGCCTGTTTGTGAGGCCGTTCACGCTTCCACGGGCTCAGGACTGTAACGTTTTAGATAAGATGTTCACAGTAGTGTATTGAAGGAGTCAGTAATGTTTTGTCTATTTTGTATAGTTCCTTAATAAAAGATCATCATTTTTAAAGTGTTAAAGGTCCATTGTTTTCATAAGACGAACCGCAGTTTAATCAAACAGCTGTCGTTGTAGAATTTTGTCCAAAACCAATAGATTGCATGTGACCAATGTATTACAGCAGTGATAACTAAGGCTTAGGTGGCACTGACTACATGATGCTAGGCACTGCTCCAAGTGACTGATTAACGGGGAGGGAGGGAGGTAGAAGGATGAATGGGCAGATGGATATTATGTTCGTTAGGGTGTTTATTTTACTGAGAACAATGAGACATTGGCTAAGTAACTTAATAAATTGGTTAAGTGGCAAGGGAAGAAACTCACTCTTTCAGCTCCCCTTCCCCGCAAGAAGAGAACAGTCAGCGAAGCTGAAGCTGTGGGACAAATCAGCAGGAACCGCGCGTGCTAAAGAGGCTGCACGGGGACATTTCAGGACCATTTCACCTTACAGATACGTGCTACAGCAGGGTTTCTAGCAGGGAGGAGGGGAGCAGGGTCAAGGCTGGAAGACTCTGGCTTTGGACATGCCAGTTTTGTTATGTGTCAAAGTCCAAAACACTAAAGGAGGTATGGACTTGGGGCTCAGGAAAGAGCTGGGAGATGATGGACACATCCGTGACAGTGGGCAGCCTGGCAGCAGGGAAAACGGAGTCCTAAAGACCACTTGTTCTCAGGAGGCTGGCAAAAGGGGAGCCCAAGAAAGCCAGAGACGCACAGGGACGTAGGGAGGGAAGGGACAGAGCACGTTGCCCCTAGTTGTCTGTAGGCTCAGCTGTGGACTTTCAGAATCCGAATCCCTGGGAGTGAGAGACCCGGGAATCAAAGTCCTAAAGAACTGGGCAGGCCATGACAGTCACCGTAGCAGAAGGAAGTGTCACGTAAGCCGAGGCAGAAAGTGTGTTCGAGGGGAAAGTGGGTAGTAGTGGCCAGTCCGGGAGAACAGTCAGATGCCTTAGAGAAGTCAAGTAAAACTTGGAGTGAAAACTGGCCACCAGATTTGGCAATTAGTTGATTATTTGGAGTCATTAGTGAGAACAAATGCTGATTGCATTCGAGAATGTATCCCTTTTTTTCTGAAAAAAGTAAAAATTTTTGAGTTTTACAAATCTTTCTGCTGCTTTTTAGAAATGTCATGGTTTTTATTCTATAGCATTGTTGTGTCACATTCACCCCTAAGAAATGTCAAACCTGTTTCTTCTAGTCATGTAGATGTTTTTTTAAAGTCACTTTTGCAAATCTTTTTTTCTTTTAGATCAAAGATGAGGTTTTTCTGTTTGTTTTTATTTTTGCTTTACTGCTAAGATGTGTTCTGTGTGAGGCCACAGTCTGCTGATTATTTTTCTTCTGGAACCTAGAAATCAATTTTAAGTTCTTAAGTTTTCAGAGTATTTTTAAGTTCTGCAAAGTTTTCTTCAATTATACTCTTGATAAATTTCTCCCATTTGTTCTGCATTCTCCTTTAGGAAATTCAATTAATCTTGGGTTGCTTCTTCATGTACTGCTTTCCATAACTTTGTCATCTCTTGAATTGTCATTTTTGTTATTTTCTTTTGCGGTCTGTATACGTTCACAGAGTCTATTTTCTGTTCCATTAATCTGTTCTTGAAACATTAATTCTATTACTCATGATTCCAGTGACTCTTTGTTTTATCGTGGAATTGGTCCTGATCTCTTCCTGTCTCATACCGTAGCTGCCATCCCGAGCTCCCTGGAAATAGATTAGAGATATTCTTATTAGATTAGATGCTTCATTCTTCTGTTTCATGAGGAAAACCTACATGACAAATGAGAACTGGTGGTAACACAGATTCGTTTCTGCTGTCTGTGTCTTTTGCATTGCCACTTGCTCACAGGGGTCAGATGGCTTCTCCTTCCTTGCTCAGGGGCTTCCCCTTGTTTACTTTGATAGCTTGGCTGGACCCTTGACCCTGACTGGGGAGGCTGTGCAGGCGGAGGGGGCCTGGAATCCGACTTGCACCCATCCAGTGTGTGTTGAGCTTCAGCCCCTGGAGAAAGAGGCCCTTGTAATGGTCACAAATATTCTAATTCTCACAGTGCTAGCCGCAGCGCTTGTCAGCCATGGGGAAAACTGCTTTAAAATTTAATTCCAGTAATTTGCTTTTATAATAGCAGATTACGCATTTGAGGTCAGACTTCCCTACAAGCTGTGTAGAAGGTCAGCGACCAGGAATAGTGTTAGAGTCATTGACTTCTAAACACTTCACCTACTCAACTGTCAATCAAATGCTTCCTGCAGATTTTAAAGTAGAAGCTACTTGGATGCACTCTGCTTTTCACTACGGTCATCTGTTTTAATAAATTTGAGGAGCATTTTTAAAAAATAACATCAGTTCTTCTTTATGAGCACTAATCTCGTTCACGAGCACTCCACCTCACAAGCTAAGCAGCTCCCAAAGGCCCCCCCCCCCCCCGCCTTAATACCATCACATTTGGGCACTAAGGTTTCAGCATCTGAAGTCGGTTGGAAGGGGCACACACACATCCAGACCACAGCACCAGGATGCGCGGAGAGTCGGTGAGCATTTGCCTGGGGTTTGGTGACAGTGGACAGGCAGGAAAACGGGTAGTGACTGCTGATGGGAACAAGGCTGCTTTTGGGGGGTGATAAAAACATTCTGGGATTAGTACTGATGTTTGAAGTCCGGAACATACACACCCACGAAGCCCTATACTTCACATGGGTGAATTTTGTGGCTTGCAAATTTTATATCAATAAAGCTGTTAAAAATGTGTCATGCATGTTCCACAGGTCATTGCGTGTAAAGCTAGTGCACCGTAGTTGCAAATAACATTCTGTAGTCTACACATGTAGTGTGATTTTATCATTCCTGTGTTCATGAATTCATGTATTTTCCCAGTTCTTTTATGTTAACGATGCTTCAGTAAATATTACTGTTACCTAATTTAGACAAGTGAAGGCATACCTAACTAAAATTGTTACACCAAATTTCATGTGCCTATTTAATTTTAATACATGCTGCCAGATTAATTTACAAAAAGAAAACTCAGTAGTAAACGAGACAGTTCATTTTCTTACACCTTCGCCAGCACTGAATGTAGTCAGTCTTTTTAACTGTTAAGATTTGGTGATAACAAGTTATTGTTTTAATTTGCATTAAAGGACTGTTAGTGTGATTAAATGCATTTCCATATATACACTAGGCGTTTACATTTTCTCTTTTGTACATTTTCTTTTCTAATACTTTGCCAGACTTTGTACTAGATTTTTAGAAACGTTCTTTCCTGATATGGAAGGCTTCCTGATATAGTTGTGCTTTAACTCCTTGCTTGCCATGTTTTCTAACAATTTTTTCCCATCATTCTTTTGGTTTCCGCTTTGTTCAGTGGTCTGTAGCCATATGAAAAATTTTCATTTATCAATATTTTCTTTTGGCGTCTGGGTTTCCTGTCTCACTTACAAACTCTCCTCCCTCTTCATGTCAACCCCCCAAGGTTATATTGATAGAAAAATGATGCTATGGTTTGGTTTCATTTTTCGCAATTAGATGTTTAATTCAAATTCTGGTCTATGATGTGGAATCCATGTCTGGTTTTTAATTTATCCAGCTGGTGCATACCTGTACCTGGTAAGCAATACCTCTGTTATATCAGTGGGTTGGGCTGGTGACGTCTGAGGGAAAGGCATTCGCTGTCACTGACACCAAAGACTGAGCCCCTGTCTCTGCCTCGTTCTGTCCTCTGGCTGCATTTAGCACATCAATCATTTATTTTATTCACTCGGCCTGAGGGATGCCAGAGGCTTCACCTCGTTGTCCTGATTTTCCTAATCTCTTTTCATCAATGTAACTTCTCCTCTCAACTTGTAACGAACCATAGGAGTACCAGGCTTTGTTGTGGTTTTCTGTCTTGTTAGTGACTCCCAAATTTATTCCTGGCTTCCGAACTCCAGATTCACATTTACTGTTTCCTCAACATCTGTCTTAAATGTTAGAAAGTCATCTAATAATTTAAATTAAGATCCGGATTCTGACTAAACTCACCCAATCCTCCACCACAGTTCAAAACAAACCAATTCTGCTCTCTCCTGTGTTCTCCATCTTATAAAAATGTACCATCACTCGCCCGGCGGTTCAGCCCAAAACCTGGGGTAGCCATTCTGATTTCACTGTCTCTCAAGCCCCACAGCCAATCTCTAACAAGCCCTGTCAGCTCTGCCTTCAAAAATATATCGAGAGTCCAACAACTTTTCAACACCTCTAACAGTCTGAACCCCTGTGATCTCTTTTTCTTCTGGAATGTTGCAGTAGGTTCCTAACCGGGTGCTGCATTTCTGTTCTTGACTTGCTGTGGACTACTTGCCATCACACTTAAACCATAGTCGTTCTTTTGCAGAAGAAGTCGAACCTCCTTTACTCAGTCACCCCCAGAAACTCCCCTTCTCGATTACAAAGCTAGCAAAGCATGACAGTTCCTGACGCTGGGCAACATTTCCAACCTCTTCTACGACTCTTGCCTGTTCTTATCGCTGTTCTTAAAGTGTGACAAGACTCACCCACCTTTGTGTTATTTCTATTCTATTTCAAAACTACATTTTGCTCAGATATTTGCAAGAATTAGCCTTCCCTCTTCTGCTTAGATCGCTGTTAACAGGGTCTGACAGAAGTAATGCCCAAACCTGAGTTATAATTTTCTTACAAAATCATAACTGTACGTGCTTATGGTTGCACAAATAACACCCCCTTTTTTACGAACTGGTAATCTGTACCAAACCTTTTATTACAAAATCATAAGCACGTACGGTGTCAGGTCTGTTCTATTCACACGCCCAAATCCGTCTCGTGGGTCTTAGAGACCCTAGCACTAACTAGACAATGCTTTCCTCCCAGCACTTTTGAGTCCCATTTCCACAGGGCCCCTCTCTCAGCTTTTATGTTGAATCGTATGAAATTACTGGTTTTTGAACATTCTGATCTAAAAAGAGATCTAATTTTGTATGATTCAAACCAGGACCAGCTCCATTATCTGTGGAGCCCAGAGCAAAATGGAAATGAGGAGCCCCTTTGTGAAATAAATAAAAATTATGAAGAATTAGGAGACGATGACAGCAGGGCATTAAACCAAACGTGAGCCCCTTCTCAGCAGGAACCCAGGTTCAAACGAGTAAGTTCCTAGACTCCCCGGGCCCCACCGAGTCACAGCCGCCTTCGATAGCTACTGCCTCTTGGTTACCTGTCTTCCTTTTCGTTGCTGTTTCTGCTCTCCAATACCTGTTTTAAAAACTCCTCTTAATAAAGTATGTTCACTCCAGTAATTGGTGGGGTTTCCTTTCCCCCCCGACTGATTCCTCGTTAATTTTTTATGATGTTTATTTGACCTCTCATAACCAGTGGTGTAAGCAGAGACCCCCCCCCCCCCCATTACAGTGGGGGTGCTGTGAACCGTTAGGGATTATCAGGGAAGTCTTACGTTTTTTCATAAGAAGTGGTCAAACCATCAGACGCGTGTATTGAGACATGTTCAAAACAGTTTTAAAAAATAGGATTCAAATACTTCTTTGCTCTCCCCTAGCTCAAATTTTAGTATTCTGTTAGCACATCTTTCCTAGAGAAGTTGTTCTACCCAGACATAGATTTTATGCTTGGTTAAGTGGTGTTGACATTAAATTCTAGTGTGTGTATAAGACTAGCAACAGTGAACACTTTTCAAAGACCTCGGTAAATCCACAGACCTCCACCAAGACTCTTTTCATATGAAATAGCATGGTTATTCTAGAAGGAAACAGTCATACTATTACGTGTTCTGACGGGCTAAATTGCAGTATTTGATTTCACTTAAAGAGAACGTTAGATTCCAGAGCTTGGAAGTTAACCAAACATAGATGGGATCTGTGTTTGTTGCTGACTAATTACACAACGTGTTGCCTTGCATCCCCACGCAAGCTCCACATTAATCACAGCCTGTTGTAATCCAACTGCTGATTGTTTTTTAAGTCTATGGATAGGGCATCTGTGTGCCAATGAATCCCATGCATTCAAATTGCCCTTAAAACACCAGAAGTTAAGTCAAGGCAGCTAAAAAGAGGCCGCTGCATACCTGGGAACACTGATAGTCATGTGCATAACCCCATCTGGATGTTCCGGATGGAGAAATGTTTGTATCTTGTTAAGGAGCACACATGAATGCAAATTTGAGAATGAGAAGTTAGCATCACGAAAGGCAATTCCCTTTCTGAGCTACTCGCAGAGACACAGCCTTCATAAAACTGTCAATTACATCTGATTTGAACTTCATTTGGAACTCCAGTGTGTAAGAGAACGCTGCACTTCCTGTTAAATACAACCGCTTCAGTGAGAATCCAGCACCCCGGAGACAGCTGACTGACAAGACACGATCTCGGTGAGGCCCGAGCCGTTAATCAAAACCCCACTCGGCGGCCGACTTTTGATGCCTTCGTCAGAGCCCAGCGGGGAGCGCTCGGGACAGGGAGGCCTACGTGAAGACCTCCACTCTGCTGTCCTTGACAATCCAAGGCGATTAGTGATGACAGATGTCTGCAGCCTAGTCACTGGACCAGAATGAATAAACACTGGAGATGACAAGCAAATCTAGGACATCAGGTGTCACGGCCTCTTGTTCCATCAGAACTGGCAAGGCTGCCACTGAGGTTATTGGAGTCACGTGGACTGGGGAGAAATATTTTGTTTCAAATATGTGTCAGAAGAATGAGTCTGCTTCTCATGGACACTTACAGCAGAGTCTCTATCAGGCCTGTACTACTTAACACCCCCCGCAGCTCCCTGATGCTCGTGCTCATTGTGCGTGTGTGTGTGTATTTTGAGAAAATAACATCTTTTTGTTCCTGGTCTTATTAAATCGAAAGTCTACCCTGAGTAAAACTCCACCTACACAATCGCTACACTCATGTATTCCTTTTTAGATGGTCCAACACCTTCAATAAAGCGATCGCGTATTACCTTATAACCGTATGACAGATGTACAGCCTCACAATAATTTTTCACGTCTTTAAACACGGTCCACCAAATTTTAGGTTGAACTGAGTAGAAGGATTCAAACGAAGCATCTGCGGATTCAACTGTACAGGCCGTTCTGCCCAGAACCTTCGTTTGCCTTGCTTGGTAACCCTCGTTCAAGCAAGCCCTGTGCATCTTGGCTGACGATACACTCGCCACGGCTGCTTGTTTCAGATTACATGTCTTGTTAATGCCGTAGCGAGTCGTAAAGGAGAGTCTTCTCCTCGGCCTCCCTTTAAATCGATTTTTGAGTACCTGTTGTGGACAAGGAGCTTGCGAAAGAATAGATGGAAGAGCTCAAGCTCTTTTCTGCTTGGGTGATGGATATTAAATCACCACTTTAAAACACTGCCTCCACGGCAGGAAAGCTATAGGATAAAAAAGAGCCAGTGTGGCCAATATGAAGGTGCCTGAGATTGTGTCGCCAAGGAGAGCTGGCACAAAGGCCAGCGCCCTCCCAGAATCCCCACTGCCGTTACCTAATGGGAAACACCCCAAGCTGGCAGCCCCCGTGGAAATGTGCACAGTGTCCTAGGACGTGGGCACTTTGCGCTGCGTCCCAGGTGGGTTTGCCCTGCGTGGTCCCTCTTCTGCTCGTCCGTGTTCATCCATTCTCTGCGTCCCAGGTTGTAGACACAAGGAGGCCTCGTTCCAATAACATTATGGTTTTCAGCGGTGAGGTCCACTTTTGAGGCGGACGATCTGGATTCAAATCCCAGCTCTGCCCCTTCTCAGTGGTGTCACTTTGTTGGAGTGACTTATCCTCCACGTTGCTTAGCTTTTTTATTTATAAAATGAGGATCATCTCAGCACCTGTGTGAGAGGGCTGTTGATCAAACAAGTGAAATACAAAAGGCACTTAGAACAGTGCCTGGCACTAAGTTTTATGTACACATTAGCTATTAACTCCCGTTTAGAAAAATAAAGAGTGCAGCTCGCTGCCACGTTCATTTAATTTTTCCATAAACACGCTCGTTAGGGCTGAAGCAAATCTGAGTGTTTTTCCATGTGAACATAGAACAGAAACTGTCCTTGGAGTTATTTCTCAACGCAACTTGTCTCTTATCCTAACGGAACAGAAATGTATGTGCTCGGTATTTAACGATTTTGAAGGTAGGGCTAGGACTGCTATCTGCGAGTTTGAAGGAAAAATAGGGTGTGTTTAGGATTATAAATGTTTAATTTTCATGTTTTGTTTTATTTAGGTATTTAGGTCCTGTACTAAAGCCATTGTAAAACGTTCTCTGTCCTGTGTTACACTGTACTTGGAGGGGTGACAGGCTGTGGTGATGCGATAAACAAGACAAGGTACCCCATCCTGTGGGATAAAGTTCATTAAGAAATAATGATCAGAGTCATTAATTAAGCACTTATTCATATCTTATGTAGAGTGGAAAAATAATAGCACTGACATTGGGAACTCGTGAGGTAGGATATGGCGATCATGCACAACGGGGCTTGGAGTTCAGAAGTCTCCGTCACGGCCACGTGTTCATTTGTGTCATCATCCTACTGTTCGCACGACAGCTCTGCAAGGCAGGCCGTGTCATCTCCATCTCATAGCGGACAGACACGAGTGATGTCTTTGTGCTTGCAAAATTATAAAGCATCAGTGTTGAAGTTCCAGGTCCTTAAAATGCCGAGGCCTAGGGCTACGGATATATGACTGGAAGTGAAGGTTATTTTGAGAAGATTTAAAATCCTGCTATGTCTGCCCTCATCAGTAACACATTATTTTAAGGCTGGCCATTCAATAATGTAATTAGTATCTGGTAGCCTTTGACCTAATCAGGGTGAACATTCTTGCGCTACTACAATGAAATAAAGATAGAAGCTGAGCTGGGGTTTGACAAACCACACGCCTTTCTGCTCCAAATGGGCAAAGACATAGCTTTTCAATCTTTTTACTCCTTGTTACTTTCTCTCCTCCTTCCTTCCTTTCAATGAATATTTATCACCTATCTATTATACAGGAGGGCCCAAAAGTAGGTATGCAGTACAGTTTTTGCATTTTATCTCCATGTGTATGTGCACCCATGTAATCTGTTGTGATGAATTTCATTGATTCAACTGTGTACCTACTTTTGGGCCACCCTGTATGTCAGACGCTGCCCTCAGTGTAAATGCACAGTGGTGAGAGAGGTTTGGTTCCAGCTTCTATGGAGCTTACAGTCTGAGAAAAACAAGACATGCCAGCAATTGGGTAAGTTGTGACAATTGTATATCCATAGGAGCATAACCAACCAAGATGGAAAGCATTCCCATCACCCCAGAAAGTTCTTCATGCCCTCTTCCAGTCAACCCTCACCCCTCGTAGGTAACGGCTGCTCTGATTCCTGTAATTGCAGGTTAGTTTCGCCTGTTCATAACCCTCATTGGAATGGACGGATTCTCTTACAGCATCTGTCAGTCCAGCGCCGTTGTACTCTCTCCCCGTAGCTGGTGCGCTGGTCTCTATGACACCAGAAGCAGCAAACCCAGTCCCTGTACTCCACCACTTCACTCTCTCCTCCCAAATTCCAGCTACACACACATACACACACACACGGAAGAGGCCGAACACATCCATGCCCTGCACAAGTGTCTGGGCTGAAGTCCTTCTGCCTGTCTTTCTGTCTTGGCCTGGGGGAGCTGGCCCATCTTAGACTGGGAACTGTTCTGGGAGTGTGTCGTTCGACTCCACACGCAACAGGAAATGTACAGAAGGTTCGAATCACTACCTACACCTACAGGGAGAGAGAAGCAGATGCCCTGTGAGGGGGCCTGATGAGGGCACCTGCTTGCCGACAGTGTACCAGCTTGGCATCTGCGGCTCTGCAGCCAGACCGTCTGTCCGCGCTCACGCGGCCTCACGTGCGGTCACCCCGAGCGGAGGCGCGGCCTGTTCGTTCAAGCCTGCGGCTTCTGCGCGCTGCCTCCAGCGGGGTGAGCTGTCCGGGGGCCACTGCCAGGACCACGAGGGCAGGGGAGACTGCTCTGCTGAAATGTGTCAGCAAAACGGAGTAAGGGACAACGGGCTGCATGTGTGCACCTCTAGGCGGACCCAAGTCTGGAGGGAAGCCGAGCAAGAACGGCATGTGAGCAGAGGGAGAAGGCGAGTGGAGAGATTTCGTAGTTAAGAATAGATGGTTTCACAAGTGGGAAGAAGGAACTTTAAAAATAAGAAAAATCAAGATGCACAGAGACATAAATATTTATGACTCAGGGGGGATATTTCACCAATTATACAATGGAGTCTTGCATGTCCAACTCCCTCGCAGCTCATGCAGAGTGGCTTTGTTTAGAACGCACTAAAATAATGCACTTTAGTCTAAATATGCTCAATGCACTCCTGAATTTTATGATACTCCTCTTCTCATGCCCCCTGAAATTCTGTGCTCATGCTGAGATCTGGGCAAGATTCCCGGTCCATCTAAACCCCCACTTAAGTTTCAAAGCAGATTATTTGACCAATTGCAAGTTACCCTTTCCCTTTATGCAACACGTGACATTTAATTTGCAATGTCAAATTTCGTGCCGCTTGGAAATGCCTCCAAGGGTGGGGTGGGGGGGTCGTTGAGAATAGAGCCATATTTCTTGACCGTTCTTCATATTTAACCTCTTTTTGACAAACATACATAGCCATCCATATTTTTTGAAGTTTGACTGTCAATTAGACACGGTGACTAAAAACGAAGTAAAGCCAGCTTCGGCGCGTGCTTCTCAAACTGCACCCTCGTGCTTCCGGTCTGTAGTCCAGGTGTGTGTCCCAGCGCTCACGCCCAGCCGGCCCAGCAGGTGCTGACTGGATTCTCAGTGAATTAATGACGAAGGCACCCAGTGACAGGCATGCTCTTCCCAAGTTATTTCACAGGAGGCCGTGCCGGGTGAAGCCTTCATGTTTATTTCTTTGTTGGCTCTTTATAAATATAGTGCTTTGTTAGAATTTTATATCCTGGATATGTACAGCCTTGATCTTTTTCTTCAAGTATGTGCTATCATTCCAAATAAGCATAGCTAGGGAGATTTACCCTATTAAAGTAAAAAACCCCAGTGTTTCCTAAATATTCTCCCCAACTGCAAATACAAGTACCTTGTGGACTGTCTGAACTTACGATGTAATTATGGAATGGCTTCCTGGGTCCTCCATATTACAGGCTTTGAACACCTGCCCTTTCACACTTGGCATATTGATACCCAAATGCCTTTTGAAAAAATTCAGATGTTGGCTCGTAGCTGACAAGCATTTTGAGCTAATGGTTGACTCTCTTCATTTAGCAGTATTTGTGCAGTTATCAGGATATTTCAATACCTTTTGCTATTTTATTAAAATTAGTGTACAAGGGGAAGTGAAAGTGCTTACACTGGCATTAAACAGCACAGTACTGATAAACTGGGCCTAATTGAGATCATCAGATAAGCTGAAGTAGTGATGTTTTAGCTTCAGTTAGATGCTTAATGAATTCAGCGGGCTGATTATATTAATTATGAAGGAACAATATTAAAATTTAGAGATAAGTGAAATGTTGGAAATAGGTGTTAGAGATTTTTTTCTAAAAAGATATTAACATGTATAATGTTTTAGTTTCATGGAAACAACCTACACACAAAAACACAAAGTTCTTCTCTGACTTTTAAAAAGTCACTTTTGAATGTATTTTAAGGACATATTATATAACAAAGGGGGAAGTTGCTTATCTTACTCTTTAAAAGGGAGTCTAAGAAGTATGTTTGGTATAGGGCATCATTTGCTTGATACATTACAAATAAATAGGTGAGGTCAGCACTATCTTTTCCCCATGCTAAGAGTAATATTCAATATATTTAGTTCACAATCCTCAAATGTATGGGCTCTCATACCTAGACCTCCTAGCCATATTGAGTTATGCATTTGGTGTGACTGTTGTGAAAGAATGGGACAGGTTTCACTAGTAGATATAAAACTCCATCGTTCTCCAGCTTTTTATGTCAGACTGATAAATACATGTCCCAACAAATAGTTAAGTTCAATTTTGAGACTTTAGTTTTACCTTCAGTTCATCCCTTTTATTGAGTGATTTCAATAGTCATCAATGCTATTGATTTTTTTTTTCTTCCAAATGACTCCATGTATGCTTTCATTCCATTTGACTCTAATGAGTAATAGTGGCTAAAAGGTTTTTAAATATTGTAAGTCTGGACAACTAGGTCCTGAGGTTGCAAAGGTGAGGCCAAAGACCATCATCTGGGTGTGGGAAGTGAAAAACAGTGGGCCTAGCTAGTAAATGGCTATATCCAATGACATCAGACAGTCCTCATTCTAGAATAATCTAAATATATTTTTTAGAATAACCAACCCTGATTCTGTGGTTTCCCAAGTTATCCCTCTCCCAAAGGGTTTTCTGAAACCTTACAAATAGAAATCTAAGTAAAATGAAATGAAACAGAAAAAGGAAGAACCTTATTTAAACACAAAGGTTGCAAGCTACAGAAGTCACTTTTTATGTCTGATACAGCACCTAGCAGAGAGTGGAGTGGACACTCACTATAGACTGTGTGTGTATGGTTTTATACTCACCCTGTGCCCATTTTAGAGTCATTTAGGCCTCAGATTTGGTGCTCATGATTTTATAGAAACCATTTTTTTAATTGAACTAAACACCTGAATATTCAGTTAGTATAGAAAATAATGAGCCTGCTCACAAACAGCCATTGGATATAAATTAAAAACTTATTCCTAAATCATAAAAATGCTACTTGAGCTTTATATGATTGTAATGGAGTCCAAAGCTTTATCGAGCTCCCAAATTTAATTTATTAGTGTATGAAACTGGCAATGTGTCAAGGGTGTTAATTAACGTGATTTTGCAAGCCAGACATGGGCTGTGAGTGATTTTCTTTGACAATTTCTATAAAGATTGCAGAAAAGAAACCTCAGTCTATGACCCACCCTAGTCAGAAGCAGCTCAGATGGAACCTGTTTGAATCACGGTAGTGTGCAATGTCCTGCTTCCTATTTAACTCTTCAAATTTACTCAGACATAAATGGAACTTGGAAATGCTGGGCATCTATCAATTCTTCATTCCTTTTCTTTCATCTGTTGTTTGTATTTCAGATAATCCCCCCAAAATGAATTTAATTATAAGTTTGACACAGCTTTGGTCATCATGCAGCAATTCAAATATTAATTATATGAAAATGGAATTTTTTTGATGAATAAATAAGGCTAATATTTAAGCATTTGGTGACTTTGCTAATTCCAGGATGTGAGTGTTGCAATGATTCATTCTCAAGTGGTAAAAATTTATTTTCTTCAACTAAACACTAAGACATGCATATTAAACTTAGAAGAGCTAGAAATGGGTAATGAAATCATTTAGTTTGCCCTACGAATACTTTGAGATTTATGCAATGTCTTGCCATTGCTACTTTGTCTACTTAGAGGCACAAAGTTAAATGGAACACAGTTTTTTATTTGAAATGAATTGTTTAATCCGTGATTACCAAATAAAGTTTAAGTAGCATTTGGAATGTAAAACAGAACTACTAGGTCCTGTGGCTCTAGCATGGATTTTTGTTTTCTAGTGGTTTAGATTTCCATTGTATTTTTCAGTATTTTAGGGTAATCTCACTTCCCTTCTTAATCCAACCCCATCACCAAATATTAAAATTAGCCAGAGAATTTTTAGCTCAGAGAATTGATCCACATGAGTCCAAGGCAGAGGTACCAGGTGTTTGCTGGGCTCGTAGCCTTTCCAGAGCAAACGTGGTCCCTGAGCTAGAGACTGTGTCAGTCCCTGGTGCTGGTGGTCGTGCTGGTCCTGCGTGTGCGTGTGAGAGGCGGAGCGTGTGCGTGATCCCACGTGCTTCTCTGGGGAGCCTTACCGTGGGCCAGGCAGAGGAGCCACGTATGGCCAGTGTGTTCCAGCGCCTCGTGCAAACAGATGATTGAGCTAGAGTCTAGAATGCTGGTCCACAATGTCTTATCTGCAATTCTCAAAGTCAGTTTATTTTCCCTGTTTATGGTTTTATTTATCCTACTTAATGTGAATATTTGTATATTTCACTGCTGAACGATTACTGGTTTTAATTATACAGTGGGCCCAACCACAAGTGTTATAGGACACCCTTTATATATGTACCACATCACCTTCTTAAAATATGAAAAATTGTAAGTTTCAAAACACATTTGTCCCCAGAATTTTCAGGTAAGTACAGGTCTGAACAGTACAGGAAGTGATTCACACAGTCGTACAGAAGGGAGAAGGGAGATACTTAACCCAGATTGGTGGGAGGGCTGGGAAGGAAGAGGAAATGACATTGAGATGTCTCACGAAGATCAATCTGAAGTAGCACTGGGAGGCAAATGGGAAAGAAGAGGCGGCTTATCGCACACAGAGAACCCCTCATGTGCTACCTGCGCGATGGGGTTTGGTGAGAGAGGTATGTTGGTCAATATTCTGATTATCCATTGCTGTGTAATACACCACCCTAACAATTAGTGGCTTAAAAGAGCAGTCACTTTGCTCATAAATGTGTAAATTGGCCAAGACACATTGGGGATAGCTCATCGGTGCCTCGCGTGGCATCAGCAGGAGCCCTTTCACGGGGTCTAGAGACTCTGCTGCTAAGAGGACTCGTTCAAATGGTTGGCAAGTAGGTGCTGGCTGCTGAATGGGAGGCCAATCAACAGAGGGTGTCAGCTAGGCAGGGGCCTTGGTTCTGCCACACAAATCCCTCCAGGGGCTGCTTGGGCTTCCTCACAGCATGGCGGGAGGGTGTAAGTGCAAGGATTTCCAAGAGCCAGAAGTAGGAGCTGCTTGCCTCTTCAAGTCCAGGAACTGGCACAACGTCACTGCTACCATACCAAGTACAACTTCCAGTATTTTCCTGCTACTTTCCAGTAAGTTAGATGCTTGAGACCAGGGGTCTCACCTGGAGCAGGCTTCTATCGCTCTCTCCAACAAATGTCCTGTGTTGACTGTCAGTGCTGCCCTTTGTCAAGCTGACTAATTTCACTGAAGCTTAGAAATAGCCTTGTCTATACAAGGGAGAATCTTGCCTGCTTTCATTTTAAACTGCAAAGTTTATTTTTGAAATTGAGTTTTATTTCCCCCTGGAATTCTGGAATTTCGAAACAAGTATGAAGGAATAATTTAAGCTATAGGCTATGGAACATCATAGTTGTTAGTCATTTTAGCAGGCATCACGAGAATGTAGATTTATCATGCAAACCTATAAATTGCTTTCTTTCCTTCCTTGAGAAACTTAGACTTAAGATGGCCTAATTCCTTTATGCCTAAAGTTTACATTTGAATATATAATTGCAAATTAATTTCAATATTGCTGTATTAGACATTATTTATCAAATCATTTCTTTCTACAGGTGAACAGTTGGTTATCTTTGGTCTAATAGGGACTACTAAGAATAATAGTACTAATTTAATGCTTGCTAATACTCTTTAGATCATTAATGTAATATCTCCAGGTTGCTTGTGTCAACTTTTTCCAAAATACATTCCACAGCATACTAGTTTCATGGAACCCCCCCCCCCCCCCCCCCCCCCCCCCCCCCCGCCAAACACTCCATTAAAAAGTGGGTCATAAACTTATATCATACCCAAAATAGAGTCAGTCACGGTATTTTTGAAGCTATAAAAACTTTTTAAAATGGTATAAGAATTCCTGCTTCTGACAATAGACTATTCTGTTTATTCTGGACATTACTTACCACCTCGCTTCCTTTTAATTATGCAGTTTAAAAAGTTTAGCTCCTAGTTGTACTTATACTTGGGAGAGAGTGGAGATACCTAGAAGTCCCAGGAAGTTGCTGGATAACTGATTCATGAAGAATCATAACTGCTAACTTATTCATGAAGAATGAATAAGTCAAGAGCAGAATCTTTTCCTTGAGGGTAGAGTGGAGCACTTAGTATTATTGCCACTGGAAGAGACAGCTGTGCTCAGTGTGACTATAGACACATTAAATGGATTAAGTAAAAGACAAAACCCCATAGAAATAAGGTCATTGCAGCAAAGAGAAGTAAAAAATTCAACCTAGAAGTTTTCAGCAGAATATCTCATCATAAAATTAGACGAACTTCATGAAAAGTAAAACCCTAGAGAAATCTTGGAAACACACATACACATTCTCACTTCTTTGCTTTAAAAAAACAAAACTTAGTATCGGATATAATTGTATGAACAAAAGAATTGTTTTATAATCTTGTTTGCAATTTATAAAAGAAAGAAGGGCAAAAAATCAAGGGCAAATGTAGGCCATCTAAGTCAGTCTATTCTTTAAGTAGCTTTCCCAGAAGCCTTGTCCAATGACTATCCCTTACTTCCCATTGGCCCAATGGCTACTCTTCCAGCAGAGGAAGCTGGGAACTGTGGTCCCCAGAGAGGCACATTGCCCACCACAATGTAACTGCATTCTCTTACTAAGAAAAGAGTAGCTAGTGGGCGAACAGCATATCTAGTACAACATGTATTTAATTCAGGCTAAACCATATCACTGAGCCAAGAACATCAGCTAAAGGAAATCATACTACAAATACTGAATGCTAAAATAGTTTTTTTGGACAAAATTAATGTATTAGCATTTTATTAATGGAACATGAAAATTGTCCCTTTTTTCCGTTGTTTAAATGAAATAATTGGCTCAATTCCAGTGTTAGGATCGTTCAAATTGGCCGATTTTAAATTAATTCTGCTGAAGTATTATAATATTTCACAAAAATGAATTTAAGTCAGAACAAAACCTGTAGGGTAAACTAGGATTCAAAATGTCTTTGCAAAAACAGCAATAGAACAATAACCAGAGCAATAAAGATAAATTAGGGAGGTATATATATCACAAGGGAAAAAATGGAAATTGTTAGAGACTCAAAGAGCAGAAAGGTGCCAAGAGAAGATGGATGACCCCACAAATTTTATCACAGCTTTCCAGAAAATTACAATAATCTCCCACGTAGTGAAACCATTGAGTAAAATTGCTGACATAGACCCATTATGCCCCGTGAGCAATGGGATGGTCATTTTCCTCACTGAATTCCAAGGAGGCAGCAGGGGCGTCGGCACACCCTGCCCGTGAGGACTTCAGGTGGTGACTGTAACATCTTCTCCAGAATGGAGTGATGAGTCTGAGGTTACACTCCACGAGGCAGAAGTTTCTGGACGTTTTAGCTTCAGGATACACTCCAGTCACTGTGACAAAAATTCTCTGTGCTGTCTTACAGTAAAAGCAGCTGACAAAGGAGTGATGAATTATTTCTTCTAGATTCTCATGGGTAAGTTTGGGGGGAGAAAGTGACCCGTGGTGCGAAGATTTGGGATGTTATTGGATAAATTCGTAGGGTATAATCAGACACCCTCACGGCAAAGGGAAGAGGGCAGACCAGGCGATTTCCAGCCATGATCTCCTTCTGTGTTTATGGAAAAATAGCCCAAACAAATCCCCTATCAGTGGACCCATTTGGGGGCTAAGGAGTATCTTCGGTGAAGGGCCCCGTAGGATGTACTTCTGCCTCTTCATCGGGCCCCGTCATTCTCCCACTCTGTCCCCGATGCGTGGAATAGCGTCCTCTTAACATGTGACTAACTTGAAAGGTTAGAAGTGACATGTGTCAATGTACGGATTCTGAGACAAAGTTTTAATTACCATCGTGAAACCTGAACCCCCTGAACCCCCTTCCCTTGCTGCGGTGATTGTGGAGTTTGGAGACGGGGTCTCAGCCTGATCCTGAGTGACCACAATGAGCAGAGTCCCCGCTAAACATTTAAAGCTTTGGTCATTAGCCAGAAGTCAGTATGTAGGAATGCAATGGGATGCTTGATTTGGTGGCCTTGATTGTCTTTACGTAAAGAAGCTTCCATTCAGAAGTTGCTTCGGGCCAGGGCCCGGGGCTGGGGCGGCGTGGGGAGAGGGAGCGGCCGCCTCACCTTCTGGGGCTGTTTCTGGAGCCCCGAGCGGGGTCTGTTCGTTATGTGCTAAATCGGCTGCGCTCTCCCTAATTCTCTTCTAAATTATTGGGTAGGAGATAGGCAGATCGACTTGGTCCTTGAAGTCTCCCGGGAGAAATGTATTGAAGACTTGCAAATTCTTTCCTTCTGAAATGATTAAAAGTAATGTGATGAGAAAGTGTTATGTTTACAAGCTCCTGATGAAGTGGAAAGGCAAAAACAATTTATAAAAAGCCCTAAGAGGTAACCATGGCCCACGCAGGTTGGCCTCGGCGTCTTGTCATCGGAAGAGGCGTGGCTTTGGGGGCTGGTGACCGCACTTGAAAGCCCTTCAGCCTCCTACCATCTTGGCACCGGGGGTCCCTTTGGAGCTGGGTCCGCAACCGTGAGAATAAATTAAAGCCAAAGTGAGGAGGACCGTCACAGCCTCAGCCTCGTGGTGGACAGGACGGAGCTGAAGGTTCCAGACACGGTGTGAACAGGGACAGCATGTGAGAGCAGCAGCCTGCCTGGGGTCTGCAGCCTGCCTCCCTGCAGCAGCCAGCACGGAAGGCAGGCAGTGACAGCTGAGGCTGGGGAGGAGACGTTGGGTAAGATTTTTAAAATCAAAAGGTCGCCAACCCCCCATCAGGGTCAGTTCTCCAGAAAACAGACTCTAAGGTGGAGATCTGTGTTCGGGTGGGTTACTGGGGAGTGCTCCCAGGGGCCATGCATGTGACAGAGCAAGGCCCCTGGGACTGGTGCTAGGGAGAAGCTGAACTGTGATGCAGCTCATGGTGACAAGTTTGGAAACAGATGCTCCTCAGAGCGGTGCCGAATTTAGACCAGGGGACTGGGCCTTTGTGTCCCTCCCCCTGGCCAGGTCTCGGGTGTGAGTTAGTTCAGGGGAAGGTGCATACAAGGAGAGGCAGCTGCCTTTCTGGGCAGGGACTCGGCTCCGAGCCATCGGCAGGGCCCTCAGTGCTTTTGGTCCAGGAGAGAGATCTAAGGTGCACATCGCGGGAACCACGACACCGGATCAGTCTCTTAGACAAATCGCAGCTCTGGGTGCTGCTGATTGTGTGCTGTTGGTTGAACTTGAACATGACGTGTTCGGCTGAGGAGAGGACCACCTGCCCCACCTGTGAAATGCTCACCTTGGCAATGGAACCCGACTACCTCTGCTACACACGTGAGGTGCCTGCTTAGGTGTCCTGCCATCGAGGTCTTCTGAGCTGCTGTCAGCATGCTGGGTGACAGGTCAGGGTGTGTCACTCTGTTCAACTAAGTTCCTGTGCTTCTTAGATAATTCCCACGGGAAAAATAGGCCCTGGATTTTCTGTTAATTTGGCCTGTGAGACTTTGACTGGTTTGAATTTGATTAAAAAACATGAAAGATAAGGAAGCTTGCTTCTTTAAGAAGAAAAGCCTTAAGCATATCATGTAACTTATGTGACTTAATTCCCTGAGGTGTTTACTATTTCCTCTTCAATCCCGTCGCCTTCCCAGGCTGAAGTCTAAGTCGCCTATAAGCACTAACTCCTGATCCGGGTTCGGGGTTCCAAACCCCCTGAAACTTCTGGGGCTTGTCTCCTCCCCCCCGCCCCCCCTTATATCTCCCAGACTACCGCACAGCTAAGATGCTTTCATACACTTCTTTGATTGTGAGTTTACACACCACATTTAGCTATGCAAAGAAAGGACAGCTTCTGTATTTTTCAGAATTCGTCTAATCATTTTAAGAAGCCATTCCTTCTTGGGTAGCAGAGGGAGTGGGTACTAAATTGAGCCTAATTCATTAAACTCAGTTGCTCATTTAAATAGCGTCTGATACGTAATTCAGTCTCTTTTAGATAAGTGTGTATTTGGGTCTCCCCTGTTTCTGCTGCTTTGCAGTAAGGATCTGGGGACATGCAGGAAGGGGTTTACGTGACTACCAGGGGCAGGGAAGAGGAGTCCCTGAGCTCATGCCGAGCAAGTCTGTGTAGCCTGTAGTGCCTCCGCCCAGGCAATGCCATGCTTCCTGTGGCCCGTGTGTCCGCTGGCACCTGATGGTTAAGTTGGAAGTTTGTGAACTAGGGAGATGTACTATTCCCAGAGCTGGTTCTATACACACATTCAGCTGTGACCGATGTCAAAGGCGATATGGTTATGTGTGGGTGTAAGTTTGGGGAGAGAACAAAGTAATAATTATAAATATAATCACATTAAAAGCTACCATTCGTTGTATTTTGACTTTATGCCAAGAACATATATACACACGTACGTGTGTGTGTGTGTGTGTGTGTGTGTGTGTGTAACCTTCATGGCAGCCTTAGAAAAGATATTAGTAGCTCTGTATTACAGACGAGAAAACCAGGGCCTGCGTCATTAACAACATATCTAAAGTCATAGGTTTCTAAGGGGCTGAGCCTGGTTTGCGGACTCGGTCTTCTCCACCGTACCAGGCCACGTGCACGGTTGTCTTCACAAGGCCCTTGGCAGCCTACTTGTTTCTGAAAACTACCTGCAATGCCATTTGAAAATGCTCTTACACCCCCTTCAGAGCAACATAGCTGAAGAGCTTTCCTGCAGTGTGAACTAAAAGAGCCCACAGTTTTTGTGACTGCCTGTGTCATCAAGCGTATTTGTGTAGGATTATGTGCTGGCCAAGGATCACACTGCCTGGCCCGTCACCGTGATTATAGAAAGGTCTGTCACGTGGACCAGTGAGGCTGGCCTTTGGCAACACAGATGGGAGCGTGGAGGACACAGTACCTCCCAACGGGAAGCGAGTGACCGGCCTCTCCTCTGAGCGTGCGCGGAGTCCCGGGGCAATGAAGGGAGAGGACAGGTAATTATGGACAGATGAGTGATGACGGCTGAAAAGCCATCCTCCCCGCAGTGCTTCCAGCCGGGCTTTGTGGCCTCGGTGGCAGCACAGCGGGCCCTGACGCCGATGTCCCCGCTTTGGTGCTCAGACCTCCGCGGCACGTCTCCCAGCCCCGCTGTGCTTGGCGCCGGGCAGCCATCCATCAGGGGTGGCAGCGACCCTGCCCATTCATAACTTAGGCCTGTCACTTCACGTCACATCAATTGCTTCTCTGAAGGCACAGAAAAACTTTATCTCTTTTACTGGGTGCTAGTCACCTACTTAGGGATCCCCACAGGGCAAGAGTCTGCTAGGGTCCTAAGCTCAGGCCGCCCAAGCACCAGCTGGAGGGAAACAGGCTGCACCCCTCACTCGGGTGACATCTGACAATAGCACAACAATGGGGCTCTTTAGCATTCATGGGTAGAAATAGTACTCCTGGCTTGTTAAAGCAGTGGCGAGGTCTTCCTGTAAGAGGTGCAAGTGACCTCCCAAGTCATTTTCAGGTGTAAAATCCCTGGACGGACACCGCTTCTCCTCCTTCACACCCACCGCACCTCCTGCACTGCTTCCCCGCACCCCTGTTTGAGAGGGGGCGCAGGGATTGACAACGATCCTCTTTACAAACCCCGAGAGATGTCTGCTTTGGGTTTTTAATTGGGGATGTTTGTACAATCTGCTTCCTACTCCTGCTAGATCACCGAGTTGAAAGGCTCGTAAAATATGAATTACTGTTTTCTCAGTAAGGTCTTGGGTGTCCTGTGTGCCTCTAGAGGTGACAAAATGTGAATGTTTTCAGCATCAAGGGGGTCTCACATGTGAGCGAGTACTTCTAATTCGCTGTCCTGAGCACTGCAGCAGATGGACCAACAACGGGCAGTGGAGGCCACGAGGAGCCTGACGAAGGGCAGGAACGCCTGAGTTGGGTCCTGAAGGGTCAATGGCAGTGTGACAGGCAGAGGAGAGGGGAAGCCATTTCAGACAGAATGGCACAGGGAAAATCGGGGAGCAGCGAACCCTGTTTGGAAAGTGGTGAGAAGGACACTGTGTTCACAACCAAGTTGCCTTTATCGTGTTCTTAGCTGAAGCTTTTGGTTTATCAAGTTAAATGGAATTTGAGGTGTCACTTAAGCCCCAACCACAGTTACATGGTACCATGGTAGGACGAGCGCTGGGACAGAGGGAGCCATGAGGTGGAAAGAGCAAGCAGCAGCTTCTGGGTGAGATGGGCGTTTGGGGAAGAATTCCCGCCTTGCTCTGGGACTCATGGTCCACATTAATGGAATAAAGGTATCAGTTAGTCTCTGTCTAAATGTAATCAATGAGTTAAAAATGCCAGGAACCCGAGTTAGTAGGTTAATTCTCCTCCTTGGGGGCTCACGAATGTTTCTGTGGGGGAAGGAGAGGCCGAGAGAGGGGGGACACGGCCGCTCTGAGAGGTACAGGCCCGACCCCACTGGTGTGCACTTGGGACGTGCACGCACGCGGTTTTGGGCAAGGAAATGTCCCTCTCGTAAAAATGCTGGGGACCCCCCCCCCAGGGAAAATGCTTGGAACTCCTTGGAGATCTAGGATATGCATGCGATCCCCTTAATGTGTACTCTAAGATTGGGGGTGACTAGTTTTAGAAAACAACCAAAAATATGTAACCAAATGTTCAGTACTTTCAAATGGTCGATCTGCAAGTTAAGGGTGGGGACATTTTATGTGCAAGAATAAGCACGGTGCTCCGGAGGGGAAGAACTCGTTCCACAATGGAAGCAAAGGAAGCTGAGCAGAGCCAAACCCCGAAATCTCCCGTAGGGTCCAGCTATGGCTTTAGCTCCCCCTGGATTTCCCTACCACACTGGTGGGGAGGTGACGTTTCCCCACGTTTTCCTTGCCATAAGTCAGTTACGTGTTCCAGAACCTCCAACAAGGTAACTCCCAGGGAACCCAAGGGGCCTCTTCAGCCAGGCTCAGACACAGGCTCTAAGGGAGCAAAGAGCTTGTGGTCCCTTCGATAGACAAGCAGACGGGACAGCAAAGAAGCTGCCCCCACCTGCCTCCTACCCGTCTCGGAGTGCCGAGCTGTGCCTGTCTGCAGACGACCGCCCCAGACCGACCCCTCGGAGGAGACATCCTAGTCTTCCTCTGGCTCCCACCACCCCGTAACTAGTTCTCGACTCAGCGGCTTAGGAAGGACAGCCAAAGCCACCCAGTGACACGAGCCCCTTGGTTCCAATAGCCTCTTATGACACAGGAAAGGCAGGGCCCCCCACTTTCTTGACTGAGCAGCAGTCTGCATTGATCATAAAATCATTGAAGAAAAATGGCAAGGAAAAACATAACTAATTTTCCTGATTTATGAAAGTCATTAACAACCTACTAGGATGTTCTGATTCACTTGAGACAGTAAATTTTATGTGACAAAGATGACAGTTTAGAAAATATAAGTGGGAGAATGCAAAGGAGCAAACGTTTTGTTTTCTTCTTGTCCTCACATCACATCTTCCTCACTTCCTGCTGTGGAGGTTCCGACCCGCTTCTGACCCACGCTCCCCGACTCGTGTCCAGGTCGTAATGAGTCACGCTGCCTGGCCCTCCAATTGCACCGACGGGTGTGACTCAGTCCTCAGGACGGTCCCGTGGTTTGGATTTTCAGTTTTCTGTACCTAATGGCATCTCTTCTATGTTGGCCAAAGCATGCTTTGAGATGGAATTTTTCCTATTAAGAGTTTGCTTGGTTCTGGCTCCTCTATCTAAAAATGAAAAAAAAAAAAAAAATCATGTGAAGATTGCAAAACTGAAGATTGGCTCCACGCTATTCTTCAGATATATTATGACTGAGTCTGGGTTGTATAGAAATTCAGTGATCATTGAGTCTATTGTTTCACAAAGAGTCCATTCTAGATTTGTACAAGGTCTGATTTGAGATGGCAGGAGGAGGGATTCTTTTTAAATGTTTAATACTTATTTTAATATGCATTATAAAAAAATAGAGCAAGAAACCCATGATTCTCAAGGATATTATTGTACAGGATGACTATGTGCGTGGATACAATAATTTTAAGGTTCTTATGGATGACTAAAGTTTGGGGAAAAAACTGACCCAATGTTTTTCAACAGATGGGGAAACTGAGGCCCAGAAGACAAGGGACTAGCTCAAAGTAGACCTGGAGCTTATTTCTTATCTCCTACTTACCTTTTTCTCCCTTTTCACAAATGTGTAACGTTTTTCTTTGCTGTACCCACAAATCAGTAATTTTTTATATTGCTTAAATCATGCATCTAATTTCCATGCATCTGATATAAAGGATCATTTGAGAAAAATGTTTACTATATCCAATAAAGACTGAAGATGCATGAAGAGGGACTTTAAAGGTCGTCCATGCTGGACTTGGCTGTGACATCAGAATCTTCACCAGTTGGCAGCCCGTCATGCCTGTGGCATGTATAACCCTCTATAGCATGCCTGTCAGTCAGTCACTGGGTTGTGTTCTACGGTTAATCACGAGAAGGATTTTATAAGCATTTTGGATACCAAAGTAAGATCTATTTTCTGTGAACTAGTATCTATATTCATGTTTCGTATTGCTCTTTTTCTTCTGTAATTTTGAAGCCTGTGTCTGGTGCAGTGAACTACTGACAGTAATCACAGCTACCACTCATTAAGCTCTTACTATATGCCAAGCAGTATTCTAAGTGCTTTTTACTCATCCAATCTTCACATCAGATCCTATAAGGTAGGCCCTATTTATACCCAATTTAAAGATCAGAAAACTGAGGTACAGAGGTTAAGCAACTCGCCCCAGTTAGAGACAGGAGAGCTCTTACGTAGGCAGTCTGCTCCATTTTCCACACCCTTGGTCTTGTGTTCGCAGCAAAGCCATCTTGTCCCAAATCTTTAAAAATGTTCTTTACAAATTTGTTAGCTTGTACGTTGTGATAGTACTGAAAAACTCAGGGTAGGCTGTGTATAGTTAGATGGTAAAACTTGTTTTAAGAGCAGCTTTTCCCCCTAAATTTTATAATGTAAAAGTCCTGTCACATAATTTGACAAAGTCCCTTAGAGAGAATCATAAGGGGGCTGGAAATTGGTAGGGTTAATTAAGATTTATGCAAACTTATTTCAAAATTAGGCAAGACAAAATGAATGAAGTGAGAGAGTACAAAAGGATGATTCAGAATTAAGAATAGTAACCGACAATGATAATTGGAAAACCTACAACGTGTTACGAGCTTAATATTGGGCCTAGCACTATGGTGGATAGTTATTTACATGTTTAAATTCCCACAACAACCCTTTGAGATGATGTTATTCTAACTTTACAGGTGAGGAAGCACTCAGGAAGGTCATGTCGTGTATCCCTGTGACCCAGCTGGTCCTAGTGCAGCCATGGTTTGAACCCAGGTCCAGTTGTCACGTTTCACCTCTGTACTCCCGGGAGCTCAGAGCATTCCTGGCACGTGACACTGTTCTTTTGCTCTAGTTTGGGTTTGAGCCATGAGAGGTAAGCATGCTAAACATTTTCCTGCTTGGGGGAATGGCTGACCCTCTATTTCCCAAGTTATCACAGGCTGAAGGAGGCCTGCAAGGGTCTCTCAGCAAGTTCTGTGTCAACATACACCGTACCACTTCCTTTTGACATGGACATGCCGATTCCTCAAAAGTGTCATCCAGCTCCATTAATGACTTCTTTCATAAGAGATCGTTCTGGACACCTTCTGACCAATTCACAAGTCAAATAGTGAGGATTTGCCAATGCAGGGGCCTTTCAGGAGAAGACGGCCCACAGGACATAAAGCCCCTTCTCTGAGGGGTGCTCTAAAGCTCTCCTGCTCAAGGGCAGCCTCTCCAGAATGGTCCAGTTTTGAAAGCAACATATTCCACTGCATGCTTGATTGCTTTGGTTAAAAAAAAAAAAACAAAACCCATAAAGCGTAGAACTTTGTACACAAATAGTAAGAAGAGTCCAGCTCTCCAAGAATAGCCCCTTTGGCGTTTAGAAAACTAGTTCCTTAGTTTGAATTGAGAGCTGTCTCTTTATAATTCTGATTATGACCCACATATTGCAAAGTGGCATTTCAGAGCAGGACAAGTCAGGTTTGTTTCCTTTTCTACATGACAGCCCTTCACGTACTTGAAGACAGCTCTCTCGTTTTCTCTGAATTGTCTTTTCTTAAGGTGAAGCAAAGTCTCCTTAAACCTCCTTTCCTCCATGAAACACTAGGAAGAGGATACTTCCTCCAGAAAGTGTTAGCATCCTATATAAACACAGCCAAGTTCATTTGTGGTTAAAAAATAGCAAATGTGCCGTGATAGCATACCACTTGGCCTGTTTTCTCTTTGCAAGGCAGGCTTTAGGACGATGATAAATATTTGTCTAAACTGTGAAGCTGAGCCATATGCAAATTTGCATAATGGCACTCCAGGTGACGTGCTGCATGGTAATTACTTGTCACTTGATAAAGCTGGGTTTTAGCAACACACTCATGACTGACTGCACTGTCAGCAAACCAGGAGCCCTCAGCATGTTTCCTTGTCACCTTAAGTGGCATTAAGGAAGAGGTGGCCAGAGACAGCAGGAAGATTGTTTATGAGACTTCTCCAAGGTCACAGATATGTGTGGTTTCAAAGAATTTCTAGGAGTGATATGAAGTATTTGTCTGCAGTACAAATGTTTTGATTCCATCAGTCCAAAATTTCAGGGTCTTTGCCAAGACTGATCCAGTCAGACAGATGAGTGCATTAGAGGAAGAACATGTCATGGCTTGCAGGGGTTGCACAAAGGAGGAATCCAGGCTCTGCTAGCCCTGCTGCTTGCTCTTCCAAGGAGCATTTATCTCCCTGGGAAAAAAACAGGGTTCTGCACTTTTCTATGGAGATCGAAGAAGTTGATCAAAACAAATCAACAGATTCAACAACTCAAGTGAAAGCTCTGTGTTAGGTTCTGGAAAGATATGATGCAGACTATTTCTTGTCACTCACCGCTTTCTTTTTTTGTAACAGTCTTCTGCATGTTGCAATGTACATTGCTGTGATATACATCAAAACTCCTTGAAAGCTAAAACATATGGCAAATGTTGATGATTCAATATCAAATATAATATAAAAAGAAGATTCCCAAGATTGCTCTGAGAGCCTGCAGAGCCGTGGGTGAGGAAAGCCTGTCGTCTGAATGTGTGTGTACCCCACCACTTGCTTTGGCATCTTGTATGACCCACCTGGGCTCCAGTTCTCTCACTGTTGACATGGAAATGACATGAAGCTCCTACCTCATTATCACTGAGATACAGACTATAAAGTGTATCAGGATACCTGACCCATAGTTCAAATTCCATATGTATCAGCTATTACGGTGACATCGGTGCCACTTCTGAACCTTGTGAACAGTCGGAGTGAAGCTACAATGGCTAATGGAAAACAAACAGCTGGTTAATCGATAGGAGAGGACTTGAAGAGATCCACCTTTCAATTTTTATTGAAAGACTATTTGTGTGGTAAGTATAGATCATAAAATGAAAACAAAGCATAAAAAAACAGTTTTAAGCAGAAACCTAAGGAACCTCACGGCCTGGTGGGGGAGCCATAATTCTGAGTACACAATTTAAGTGTAATTAGTAAAAGCTAGAACAAAGAAGGGAATGATGAGCCCCCGTGAGAGTGGGAGGGAAAAGTTCAGGAGTATTTCCTGCAGTGAGTCACGTCTGAGAGGCACCCAGAAGCAGCAATAAAGGGGGGTACAGCAAAACCCCGTGCCAGCTGCTCCGGGATGTCTGAGGATTAATGTGACACATGTTTGTGCTGGATGTGGAGTGTCTTAAATATCAAGTCAAGGAAGTTAGTGCCTTGCTATTTACTCTGAGTTTATTCATCCAACACTTTTCTTGGAAAAGACATACTCCATAAGGGGGCATGAGACTTCCTGACATTTTCTTCTGATGATTAGTTTCTCAGTATATTAAAAAAATGGAGAATAATAAAGTTGTAACTAAGATGATTTGGGGATAAAAGAACAAGTAAAAATATGCTAATCAGGAAGAGTGCTGGACCTGCTAAAGGACCTGCTGAAAGACCTGCTAAAGGACCTGCTGTGACGCTCTCATTAGGCGTGGATTCTGGGAGTCAGAGGTGTTGTGACCTTGCACAGCATCGCTGCCTGCACCATCCTCACCTGCAAATGGGCACAACCAGGGCGCTTTTAAACTTCTGGATAAAGCTGCAAGAGGTGTAACGTTTGCAACAGAGTGATGTTTCTTCTCCCCAACAAATTCATTTGTCTTGAATATAAAAATGGACCCAGGAATCTAAGCAGGATCTTGGCCCTTCCCCTTACAAGTGAACGAAATTTTGTAAGTGCATCAAATTCGTTTTATAATAAGGAGGGGGTAGGACTTGTGATGGGAAGGCGTGGTGGAAGGAGCCACAGCTCTTGATGTGAGTGGCCGGCCCTGTCATCGCTGGTCTGTGTCACGTTAGGGGAGTCCAGGGCGAGTGAGCCTCAGGCTCCACAGATGTGAAAGGAGGATCAAAGTAATGCTTCCTCGACGGGGACTCTTGGAGATGGAGGCGGCTTTCCCCACTGCTTTTAGAAATTGAGCTGGGGTCAAGCAGGGGGAGGGGACCCTATCTACCTACGCCAGGTCACAGGCTTGTTTGCGTGTTGATCATCACGGAAGAAGAGTCATCACTTATCCAGGTGATGGGCTCTCTTCCATTTTCCACAAAGCTGGGGTGCCCTCGGTCCATCTTCCATTTGCCCGTTTCTGATGGGAAAATGACTGTATGAGACTTACGAGGGGCCAGGGGCCATTTTAAACTTTGCCCGTGTTAACTTGTTTAATAAATGATAGAAGTTTTTGAGTAGGTATTACTGTCTGTTTTACAGATGAGGGAACTGGGGCAGAGAGAGTGGTTAACTTCTCACGGTCACACAACTAGTGAACGTTGGATCTGGAGTTTAAATCCAGTGGCCTGGCTCCAGAATCAGTGTGCCTAGTCACTATTACATTGTCTCAGAGTGGCGAGTTCTTTCCTTTACGACAAACGATAGTGTAAGTGCTCAACAGGAGGTGAGAGGGACTCCAGCGAGCAGGAGAAGGACCCTTCTACAGGGGGCATTTTCTACTCACATCAAGCTATGGTTGCAATGGGATGTTCCTGGCCTAACATTGCCAGCACAGGCTGCTGATTTTTCAATACAGGCCAGAACTCAGAATTTTAAAAACTCATCTATTGGTTTTTAGATGGTACAGACTAGTTACAAATTATTAGAACCTCACATGCTGTCAGTGCTTAACAGGACAGGAGTCTGCGGTGTTGGTTGAGAGGCGTGAGTTATCAGCGTAGTTACAAGTCCCTGCAGCCAGACTTGAAGTTCAATTCCACCCCCTCCTCACTATACTTATAAGTAAGTCAACCTGCTTTTCCTCATTTCTCTCGTCAGTAAAATGAGACTTAGGACATAGGCTACATGCCTGAAATTATTGGTATGAGAAATAATGGAAATAAAACAGTGCTAGCACATGGTTTTATTAGAACTTGTATTAGCTCTTGTTATCTACCCCATGACACGAAATCAATCATTCACAATGGAAGAAGAATTTACATAGGTTTCAGTGACAAGTGGATTAGGAAATAAGTTAGCTTTCCTCGGAGAATATTCTATGCAGACATCAATTAACTAACATTAAAAGTTATCTAACTTGGGGGGTTTTATTACCTTCCTTGTACCCCCAATCTCGAGTCTATCTCAATTTTCATCAAAGACAGCCCAGAGAAAATGATTTCTGCATAAAAATAAAAACTGAATTTTCACTTTTTTCCTTTTAAATTTTTTTTAAAAGATTGTATTTCCCCTTAGTGCTTTTCTGGGACTGAAATTAGAAGAGGATGAACCCGAACCTTATAAAGTGGCATTTACTGGGTTTTCACAGTACATGGAGAGAAGTGCTTGATCCTATAGTAAGTAATCAAGAAGTTAGGTAATTGTCTGGACAGAGAAATTGAAAAAGAGGGAAAAAGAGGTTCATCAGGTTCTGAATCCGGCAGTAATTAGAGCCATGCAGCATCTACCAAGGACAGTGTTCTCCACAGATGACATGAGGGTATGGGCTGGAGTCAGATTTCTGCAGTGATGCTCAGTCTTCAATGTGCTCAGTCAGCTGGGAGCTTGTTAAAATATAAGTGTCTGCACCTTACACTGGAGCGTCTGTTAGTGTAGGTGTGAGTGAGGCCCAGGCATACATTTGTGTTCATCAGACCACTAGGCTCTATGACAGCACTCTGCACAACACTGTTTTCAAATCGGAGCTGAGAGAATCCGGAAAGGTGGTTAAACCACCCGCAACCTCCCCTTCTGCCTTTTTAACTAAAAGATTCTGAAGTATTATGCCTTTCCCCAGTTCAAGGGGATGAATATCGGTTTGATCAAACCAGTAGCTGTAATTCCACTCACGTGACAGCCACAGGCATGGACTGTCACTCTGGTCAACATGATAAAATGGTAAGTCTGGGGCAAAGCGTTTCACTGGTTGGAGAGAGAAATGCACCCAGCCACTGCTGTTAGCTTGGTTTGGTTTTTGCCCCTTGAAGCTTTGTGGGGAGGTAATACCCATAGCTACTAAGGCCAGACTGTGGCATAAGCAGAGCAGCCAACACACTGGGGACGCTGGAGAAGACGGAAGAGACACGTGCTCTTGCTAACATTCTTGGCTAAAACGACCTTGGGAAGACCTAGCCGCTGGACTTGTTGGAATAATTAGCTTCATGTAATTTCAACTACTTTCCATGAGATATCCTGCTAGTTTAAGTTTAGAACTGCCTGGTACAAGTTTGGTTCTAGAACGCTCTAAGGAACAGACCATGAAATATAGAACTCACGGCATGAAGTCGACGAGAGGAGGACAGTGACGGCTACTCCAAGCTGGGCAGTTCTGTGGTCGCCGATGACTTGGGTTACCTGCCCGCTGTGTCCTGCTCTGGCTCTAGTTTAGAAGACATGGAAGGGAAAATTCAGCGGATGGGAGATTTAAAAAAAAAAATTTGGGGGGCTGCTTATGGGCTCCTTCAATAAGGTTCCACAAGAAAAAGACAAATCGTCTGAATGTGGCTCCTGTGACAACAAAGAGAACCGGTTTTGCCAAGCGGAGCGCCTGGGGCCTACGGGCTGGAAGCCTTTGGGTTCGCAGCCCTGCAGCCCCGGGAAGTCCTTTCCTGCTCCCGAGTGGAAGCCGGTTTGTGAGGAGCCAGGAAACCGGAGAGCTATCGGGAGGTAGAAGGGGCACGTCCCGTGCCTCGGGCCTCTTGCAGCTGTCCCCGTTGGTAACGATGCCCGAGTGCCAGAGGCGGGCCCGTCTGCGAAGACCCAGCAAAGGTGGGAACTTCAAGGTGTGCTCTCCACAGGTCTTAACGTGCACGTCGCTCGACTCAAGGAGAGGAAGAAGGTTGGGGTGCAGAGGCCAAGGGACGACCGTGGTTAGTAGCCCAGGTTAAGTGACAGGAAGTATCTGCCAAGATGATGGCCCTGTGGGTAGGGAAAGCTGACCCTGGCCGAGAACAGCTTAGGAGTGATCGACCTCTCGGGCGCATTGCAGGCCGCTGAACCTGAACCAGCACGAAGTGGTCATCTGTGCGTCCTTCAAGAACGCTGTTATGTGGCACTCATCTCAGAGGTGCTGAGCCACCCAGAGGACGGGCCTACGCTGGCCATGGACAAGGGACTTCCCCCCAGGGGGCGGAGCCCAGGCTCCGAGAGGGGCTGTTTGGGAGCTATGTGGGTGGAGTCCTCGTTCTTCTGTGCAGACGAGTAGGGACATTTGCACCGGGGTCTCTGCCTTCACTCGCCCTTGGTCCCTGTCGAATGGAAGTTTGTGACAGTTTCCCTCCATTTCTCCCAGGGTACGTGTGTGTGTCCCGGTAGATAATTTGTCTTTTAGCCATAGGATTGCACACATGGAACCAATAGAGATGAAGAAGTCGGAATGTTCTCCCTTTGGGAAATGAACAAATGCCTGTCATGAAAGTTGGAGGCTGTTGTCATTTTTAGCATAAAGGGTGGCACGCACGTATATGTGGGGCAGCCGAAGGAGTGGCATGCGGGGCACTATGGAATGCCCCATAGTCCTCTCTGCCTGTCAGTATGGATGGTGTCAGGCATGCACGTGCCTCATGCTTCTCCCCGGCCTTCGGGGTGGAGGTGGTACGTTTTCATAACACTAAGCCAATCGTGGCCAAGTCACGATCGGTGACAGTTACTAGTTTAAGTGTGGGCTGTCGGACAGCAAGAAAACGCTTCAGAGACCCTTGTGGGAAAGACTTCCCTCCCTGTAACAATGACAAGTGCGTGGAGACACCTTCCCCTGACCTCACCTCATCTGGCTTCAACTGGGTTGGAACTACTGACCCATAACGATGGAGCAGAAAGAGGGGTGGGACCCTGGTCCCAGAGGACACTGTGGAGCCGCTGAATGAGACTTGGATTATTCTGGTAGCTGATGTCTTATGGAGCGAGGTACTGAAGGCTTGCTGTGTAAGCCGGTGGCTGGGTGTTCTGGTCCCTGCAGCTGGGGGCACCCTGAATGAGTACAGACAAGGCCTTCCTTGAATACGCCACGGAGGGCCTGCCTGGCATACTTGTTTAGCACCCCCATTTCTTGAGTCAAACACCTGAATTTGAAGCCAGATTCTGCCACCTAGTAGCTTAAACAAGTTACTTAACCTCCCTAAACCTCAGTTTCTTGGTGTGTAAACATGGAGATAGTAGAAACCTACTTGATAACATGGCTGTGAGGCATGAGATAACATGTATTGAATGCTTATTGCACGTCCGTTAACAGCTTCCCACGATTACTTTATTGATAAATATTCTAGCAGAAGCTGTGGCTAGTGTAGCATGCCAGCGGCCTGATTTGGTGAGTGCTCTGCATTTTAAATAAAACGGAAATGCCACTTACTCCAGGCTTCACTGCATCCAAATGAGGCTGCTAAAGAAAAACAGGAGCAGTCTGTTTTGCTGCAGTGGAACTTTCTCAGCCCTGCCTTCTGCCCAGCCTTGCTGGCCTAAACAAGCATAGAGACCCTCTACAATTATCCAGATGGCTCAGCTGGAATTCGTGATTTCTTGCTGATGTAATGGATGGAGAGCCGGAGGTGTCTGAACAGGGATGCGACGTTACTTTCACCACGGGAATAGACCGTTGGCGTCCCAGCTACCGTGTTTATTTAAACCACGTAATCATTGTTGCTGTTCTCTCTGCTCCTGGGAATTGGATGTGTCTCCATTTATCCAGGATGGTCCTCTGTGTGCTCAAGGACCACACTGGAGAGTCAAATCCAATCAAGGTCCAATGATGAGATGAACAGAAGGGGTGGCCCAAGCTGGGGCAGGAGGGCAGGTGACATTCTCACATATTATACAGTTCCTAAAAAGTGCCTGCCCCCTAGAGGACATCGATGCCCGTTCAGTGCTGCCCTAAAGACCAGTCAGAATGAGTATCGAGGACAGTGGAGCAGCTTTGGAAGTAATGGACACCTACCTGCCCCTTTTCTCTCACCTTTAATATTGTGTGACACCAAGGAAGGACCCTGCTATAGATATGTTTTTAGATGTCCCCGGTAACGCTAATGAGCAGCTGGAGTTGAGAATGTCCAAAATTTCATGAGGGTGAGAAAGGTGTTTCAGGAGCAGGCCGAAACCTCCTCTCTAAGTCAAGGTGAGGGTCAGAAAGAAGGAATAAGCCACCAGACAAGAGCCCTTTGCTTAGGTCAGGCTCCTCAAACTGCAGGTCTGGCGACGCGGGGCGACTTACATAGGTGGGTTGTGACGTGAACCTCGGACTGACTGGGAGGTGGGTAGTTCCTGCGTGAGGTGGGACTGGGGGCGGGACCGCCGTGCCAAGAACAGGGATTCAACACAGCAATTTTGGGGAAATGGATTAAAGAAAAATAAAACTGTTTCATGTTTATGTATCACTGATCACAAACCAGATACAAGAACAACCTCTAGCAGAAAGGAAAATCCCCTAATAAAAGTTTGACCAATTGTAATAGTAAAGTTTGAGGAATTTTCTATGCTTTTCTCTCTGGAATAACATCTTCCCCACCCCCAAAGTCCTCCCTACCCCCAGTATTACAGATGACTAGTAGGAAAAAATTCAGGGACCAAGTTCACTTGGTTTGGGGTATCACGTGTCTAATGGGGTTTAATCAGATCTGATCTTTTCAGTGATCTCCCAGGACCGGGTTCATGAATTTTACTGGGAGCTTACTGGGAGCCTCCCTTCTCTCAACACCTCACTTTACATCTGTAAAGTGACTTACAGATCGCCCCCTTTTCCCTGTGACCCTCCCACTTCCCTCTGCTTTTTGAATTTCAGGTAAGTATTCATAATTCATAGGTTCCTTTCTTGGGATAGGAAGAAAGCGTTAGGCCCCAGGAAAATCTGTGTCAGCAGAAAACTTGACGCCCTTCGTGTAAGGGACACCTGTCTCCCAGGTGAGAGACCTCCCACGGCCCGGACTCTAAGTCCTTCCCTCTCCTAAGATCCCTCCTTGAACTTGTGCCTTCTCAGCAGGGCGGGCTTCACCCCCGTGGGAGCTGCGACTTTCCCGGCTGAGGCCTCCTTTTTGGAAACAGAAAGCCTCAGCTTTTACATTTGTCAGGTCCTGTCTAAAGGTAATGCTTCATTTTAATAAACTTTAATTGCGACATTAATCCAGTTCATTATCCGTGTTGATTGCCATTGACTGTTCTTTTAAACGACTTTCCATCTGACTGTGTACACGGTCTATAAACAAAGGCAGCTCCTGGGGTTCAGCCCGTCGCCACTGGGGACGTGCCATCCACCTTTCGTTCCCAAGTTAGGACAGATGAAACCGCTCACTCGGCCATCGACAGCGCTGGTGACTGCCCAGGAGGGGTGTTACAGCGACGTTGTCACGTTACTCTCCGAATGGCCCCTCGATTGATAACTCTCCGAACGGCCCCTCGATTGATAACTCAATGTGCTAACTACGTTATCCAGGTCTGGTCGTGATCGATGGGTTATTCAGAGCCCATTTTTTTCAAGCTGATGATGGATCCAACTCCTGATATTGCTCACATTGTAAATTCTCTTCCTCCTCCCTGGAGTAACTTAATCCGACACTGTGGGTAGGGGACGCCAGGCAGTTCTACTTGAAACATCCAAACCCAAAGCAGCTGCGTGCAGCCTACTGACGGTGTGTGCAAGTGTGCCTACTGAAGGTCACTAAGGACAACGCTCTCGTAAAAGGGCTTGTAAGTTACATTTTGGATACCAATCCTTATAGGAATATTCGGTTTAATGAGATTTATTAAAACTAAAGGCATACAGAAACAGTTATGGGGAGGGATAAAATCTCCATAGTAACATTTTTCCTTTAGGCATGTTCCAGTGATACCCTTAATCAGAAGAATGGGGGTTCAGAGACATTTTCCCTTATAGACCAAAAAAACTTCCCTAACCCTCCTAGTACTCTTATTGCCCAGCGTTTTCATAGGATCTTAGAGGATTTCAACCTCGTTTTCTTAAGTTACTCTTAAGATGTGCATGGACATGTCATTTTATTGGCTTATAACCTGGCTAGAGAGATTTAATGTTGATTTTTCTCCCTCTATCCCTTCACCTCATTATTTTGATGGCACCCCACCTTAAGGCTTGATGAATGCTACTAGAAGGACTCTGAGCATGTGAGAGGGAAAGAATAGCATGCAGCAAGGGTACTGAAAAGAAACAGCAACTATTTTACTAGTTTTACTGGGTTGTCTATGTTAATGAAATTGTTCTTGATGGAAAAGCACTAGTATATGATGGTTTTAAAACTCAAACTTTTCCACCTCGCCCTTGAAGCAGCAACCTGACGTTCAATTGGTGTTCTGGGATGTTCTTTTGTTCTTCCTTTTTCATTTACCATCATAATTATCTTTCTTCCTTTCTCTCTCCCTCTGGTTGCAGCATACTGTGCAGTATCACCCCCGAGCAATAAAACACTAGAGGAAGTTTAAGTAACGCGACTGGCTCGCTGGTGGACATTGTCAGAGATGTTATACCAATTTTACTTGCAAAAACTAAGACCACCACTCTCAGTAGTGAATAAGGGCTGGGAAACCTGGGAAACCCATCACCACTTGAAAGTTGGGTAACAGCAAGAGAAGACCTTGGACCAAAATGCAAAAAATTCTAACAGTTGTTCTCATTCCAGGAGAAAGGACTAATGGCTTGTTAATGACAACATACTTGAGTTGACAAATAGGTTTCATCTTTTCTTCTCTGGCCATGGCTGCCTGAGTACTATTTTAAGAAGTGTGCTTAGAGAAGGTCAGGGCTTAGCAGGAGATAATATAATTGCTTTTCATGTTTGGGATTGGATTCAGAAGGAAAGTTGGAGGCTGTGTGTCAAGTGATTGCTAGATACCATTAATGTAGTTTTCTTTTTATTATTTACCCTTTAACCTACTTCCTAATTCATAGTTCAGGCCCCTCCTGAGAGCAAACAATCCTTTATGGGTTTTAAGTCTCTCTGAAAAATCAGCAAAGCAGTGACGTTTCAGATCCTACAAAGAACATTCTGGAACACTGACAATGAAACTTAGAGGGCAGATGAAGGTCACATCTGTATAGGTGCAAGCAGTCCAGGGAAACGGCACAGTTGCAGGACAGATGTGGAGAGGGCACTAAATGGGACGACTGTACCACAATGGGGTCTGAGTGAAAATGTTTGCTTAGGATTAACACTGATTAAAATGAAAAGGAGAGAAAAAAAATCTGTATGTTAAAGCCATTTCTACTATGAAAACAGGAATAACAAAGTGGAAATGCAGTAGACTCTCAGTTATCCGGGATTGGTAGATGCCGGATAAATGTAAGTAGACCCTCTTAACTGGAAGTCAAGGAACCAGCACTCTTAAGCAACCAGTTGCTTGAGATTTTGCTGGTTGCTTGAGTTCTGGTTAACGAAGGATCTACTGTACTTGGAAGATTAGTTTGTTGAAAATTCATGGTGCGGTGTTAGAAAAGGAAATCATTATCAAGGAGAAGCAGAGTTCATTTTTCACTGGTCTGTCCGCATCAGGGTCATGTAAATCTCCTGAGTTATTTGGCAAATTCCCGATGGATTTCATGTGTCATACCATTCTAACTCTTCTTTAGGAGATAACAAAATGCTGGAACCCTAACATCTTTAAGGGTCCAATTTCTTCTAAAGTTTTTTTTAACTGAAAGTCAACTTCAATTTGGTTAGTTTTAAGAAAGAAAAGACTCAGGAACAACCTTTGACTTGCCTAATAACCTAAAAGAATTTTGATAAAGGACCTGCTCCAGAAAGGGGGCTATCATCATAAATAACTATAGTTCAATATGAACTTACTGTGTGACAAGAACCCTGCAAGGCCAGTTTAATCAAAGTCCTCTCTATTGTCCCACTGTTAAAGATGGCCCAGCAAGTATTTGTTTACATAATTTGCTTTCTGTCTCTATGGGAATTGCCTTCCTGCCCTGAGAAGTCCCAAACCACTACCCCTACCCCGACCCCTTAGAGATCAAGGTGGCATAGAAGCCTTGTTACAGAGTAACTTGGTTATTTTTGCCTGTTAATCTGCTTCATGTCAATTTGATTATTAGATCTGCCAGGAGTACTTAGAAGTATTTTCCTTCTGTATGAAGAAAAAAATTACTGCAGAAGGAAAGGATGTGTTCAGTTACAATCATTTGTCTCATGCTTTCTCAACTGATTTTGAATGAAAAATGAGCTCTACTGGCTGAAGGTACCAATTGCACATAACACAATGCATCTTCAATAATATGTATTCTGGTTTTCATGATTATGTAATAAACTACTTGAAAACTCAGTGGCTTAAAACAAGGACATGATTTCACTCACGAGTCTGCATCTGCAGTGCTCAGGGAAACCACGTGGCCCTGTTCCTCTGAGTAGCTGCAATGGCCCAAAGGTTGGAGGCTGGAAGCATCTGAAGGTTGCATGTTCTGGCACTCAGCGTTGGCTGGGATCTCAGCTAGGGCTGTGGACAGAACACCTACGTATGATCTTCCCATGACTGCTGGGCTTCCTCACAGCATAGTGGCTGAGTTCCAGGGGCCAGCTTCCATGAGGCCCAGGAAGCGAGTTGGAGAAGGTTGAATTTTTTTGCAACTTGGCCTTGGCAACCACATAGCATCACTTCTGCTGTAGACAGTCCCACTCAGATTCAATGGAGGAATGTCATGTCACATTGTAAGGAAAACATGTGGCATGGAATATAGCTTTGGAAAATATAGTAAATATGATCTGTTGTGGTATTAGGTACCACACCTCTAAGAAGAGAAAAATAAGCATTCCAATAGTTTTTTTTTTTTTGTGTTTTGTGGCTCAGATGAAGACTCTAAAACAGGGAAGACTAAGGCAAATGACTTAACAGTGGTTAAAAGTGATTAACATGATGCCTAACACTCAGCAGGCACTAAATAGACTCCTCCTATACCAATTGGTTAAGTCCTGTCTTTTGCATGGTGTTACCAAGGGCCTTGTTAAGTTAAACTGAAGAACTAAATTTAGTTTTATTCTTGATTTAGAGTAATTTGTGTAAAAATGTCTTTTAAAGTGCAAATCTTACTATGTCTGGGAAATATTTTACGAACTATAGAATCTGATTTAATGGAATATGAAGCATGAAGATATTTGCTTGTGTTTTATAACTAATGATAAATTCAATGCCTGTTTATATAGTAGGCATAATGTATTAGTTGTGTTTCAAAATAGAGAAAAGAATGAATAAAAACATTTTCACGTTCTCATAGTTTACCAAGATAGTATAATTAAATCTACATGGGGTTTAGAACCAAAATGATATGAGTTTTGAACTTAACTAGCATTTTATAGTTTTAAAATTAAAAATAATCACAATGCTACTTAACATTTATAGAATGTTTATTGTGAGCCAGATATTTTGCTAAGAAATTTGCATGCATGATCTCATTTTTTTTTTCAGCAATCCTAAGGTAAGAACTATAATTATCCCCCAGTTCACAGATGTCACAAAGTCATAGTGTTTTTTTGAACATATTTGACTCAAACTCTTACCTACTATGAAAGTTCCTCAAATTCCCCGAGTATCTTCATCTATATAATAGAGACATCATCCCTACTTACAGGTATATAAGATCACGTATATGAAAAAAATGTAGCACATAGTAAAGCAATTAGATCTTAATTTTACTTTCTCTTGAGGAATCAAAAACTCAGTTTGTAACCTGGATGGCCTAGCCACTAACTATAGCTGTGTGATTTAAGCAATGTTGGTGTCTTCTATAGTTATGGATGGCCAGGGCTGGAAGCAGCCTTTGATATCTAGTTTTGTTCCTTGTTTTGCAGCTGAAGAAACCTGAGGTTTAGGTTAAATGACTTATCCAGACACACAGAGCTAGTAAATGGCAGATTTGGGATATAAATCTAAGACCAGCAACTCCATTAGCATGTCATGCCACCCTCTAATTTTTTTGATAAGTGATTATACAGGGTCTGGCAGAAGTAATCCCTGAATTGAGTTATGATTTTATTACACAATCATAACCATACATGCTTATGGTCAAACAAATAATGCCCCTTTTTATAAGCTGATAATCTATATCAAATCTTTTACAAAATCAAGCATGTATGGTTATGATTGTGTAAATAAAATCAACTCAAGTTCAGGTGTTACTTCTGCTGGACACTTTAAGAACATGGGAAAAAGCTAATGATTGGATACATAAAATTTGCTGACACTTCATGTTTTATATTGATTTTATAGTTAAATAGTGTTTTATTAAACAATTATTACTAATGCACATTTATAGGTATTTACAAATGCCTGAAACTGAAATTTCATGTCATCCTCAATGACTGCTAAGTTGTTAGTAACTTACCCCACTAGGGTTAATTATATACCTAATAACACTCATGCTGGAAACTCCTACTTAGGCTAATTACTCTCATAAATCTCTTTGGAGAAGTATAAAATTCTCATTACTTCAATGATAAAACAACTAATCTTTGCTCCTTGTCCCTCTGAGATAATAAGATTGCCGGGACAGCTACAGTTGAATGATGTGTGAAGGTAATTAACAATGCTACAAGAATGAAGGCCCTTAGCTGACCATGATGTCTGCAGACAGAGGGCAGACATTTTGGAGACAAAAAGGGGGAATATAGAATGTCTACCTTTATATTTTCAAGGGGATTTTTATTTATTTAGCCTGATTTTCAACCTGTCACTGTTGAGGGCGATGCCTGGAACTTGTTAAATTGCTGTCACCTAAAATTGCACTAGATGTTTTTCATTTAGCCCGATTTTCAAACTTTCATTTTAGATGCAAGTTTGATAGCCTTGGAATAGCCTTGGTCGTTAAATTTGCTGTCACCTAAAATTCCACTGTTTAATTTTTTCATTCATTTATTCAACCAACACATAAGCACTGGGGATTGAACCATTAATGGAGAGACCCTGGGACTCAGCTCACAGAGCCTGTAGTCTAGGAGACAGGCAAGTAAACAGAATCCAAATACTCTGACTTGGAATGATTTCATGTGACATTTTCATGTGACTGAGTTTTACCGTGGACTTTAACTGCGGCCGTGACTCACAGCCGCTATGTGGTTGATTACCCAGTTTGTCACTCTAAAACACGAGTCATTTACTTTTGGTACATCCTGTGTTTCTGCCTTCAATGAAGTGACCATTTTATGAAACCACACCGTTATTTGATCGGAGAGAAGTGAACATAAGGAACTGCTAACTAGATATAATGTTAGCAGGTAACTAAAGGGGTAAAAACAAAACTTGGAGGATGGCAACAGCAGAGAGCAGCTAGGACTCCTACGGCTGAAGGACAAGGAGGTAAAGGGTTGGGATTATTACAACAAACTTGGAGAGGCCCTGTGACTCTGGAGTGCCAGATCTCCAAGGCACAGGGCACAGGCCAGCTGATGCCAAGGTCTCTAGGCAGCTGGTAGGCATGGTGAAGCTCTTTCTACACATGTTGGGAAAACAAACAAAAACTGATTCATCCGCCACTAGGAACTGCTGCTCCTGGAATGGAGAACATTCCTGAGGTGACTCCGATAGCAACAGGAAGGCCACAGGAAACCCACAGGGAGCAGACAAAGCAGCCCGAGTTTCCGCCTTCTCCAGCATGGCCGCTAGCGCCCCCTACTGGCAGAGTGTAATGCGGACAAAGTGGCAAAGCGGAAATGGGGTTTTCCAAGTCCCAGCTCTGGTACCTCCAAACAGTTCAAGGGTGAGCTAGGAACAAGAGGCGATCATTTAATAACTAAGAGAAAAGAGAAGCCATCAGAGTGACCCCCTGGACTCTGTTGACCCCTTAATCCAACGCCTGAAAAGTACTCCTTGGGCTCTAGGTAGTTCTGTGCAGACAGGTTCCCCCCAATGTGAGGAAGGAGGTCACTGGGAGGGGGTCTATCTGGGCGTGGTCATCCTGCTGCCTTTGATACTCCCTCCCCTACCACAGGCTAATAGGGATATAGAGATAAAGGCTATGTCCCTTGGTGGCTTCTTGGCCCACATAGCGTCATAGGGAAAGATGGTATATATCTAAAGGTGCTCCAAGACCCACTGGCTCATTTTGTTTTGTCAGTACTCTTAAGTGTCATGATGGAGATACAGCTTTCTCCTAAAGCAGCCTCCAATATGCCTTTTTAATTAGGATTGACTGAGAAATTGGTTAGTGGCCCAGCTGCTGGCTGCCTTGTTTTTGGAGGAAAGATGAGAGGTATAGTTCTGGGAATAAACTGGAGGTACTTGAGGATGGAGGCGTTGTGTGTTTGTTTTTTAGAAGGAAGGATGAAAAGCATGGATTGGGCTTAGAAAATGACACAGTAACTCTTTGGGGGAGAATACAGACATTTTATAGTAATGATTTGCATGCATTTTTATACACTCATTTTTAAATAGAACTTTAGTGGGAATGCTCAAGAGATCAAAATATTAAAGTGTACCAATAAAATGCAAGTAGCATAAACAATCGTGACTGCAACAATATAGCAGTCTCTCTTACAAAAGCATCTGTAGTAAACCCAGTCACAAATTGGCCCTTCAGTACCCTGTACCTGAGTAAAATTACTTACTGCTCTCAGCACACTCTATTATATTTTCTTGGATGCTTCAGATAAACCAGCTTTTCTTGGTGCCAGCCTGATGCTGTGCCACCTCTAATAGCCTATTCAGGTGAGCTTGCACTTTGCACCACGGCTGCCTTGCACAAGACCCTCAGTCTAATGCTCCAGCTCCCACATGTCACCACGATACTTCTCTTAGTTTCCTCTGTTATAGAAAATACACATGAGTAAAAAATTTAGTGCATGCTTGTGTTTTAGTTTTCAATGTGAAGATGGGTAGGCAAGACTTTTGTCCTAAAATAGTGCCTGACCTAGTAAGTACTATGTATGTGTCAGCTTAATGTTAACATTGTGAGCTATGGTTTAGGAAAAGACAATGGCAGTTATGATGTGTCAAGGAAGAGTAAAGCTATCTAATCATCTTCCCAATTAAGTCCTTTGACCCAATGATTTGAATGGAAGTTACTCCTATTGATGAACACTTATGGAAGTGACTATGATGAAGTGATTCTAGTAAGTTTGGTTTTGAGATATTGATGGCAAGGATCACAAAATTGGCACAATGATGTGATCCTGTTGGAGATATCACTGCTTAGGAATGAAAACAATTGTACTGAATAATATTTTGTGAATCCTTGAGGGCCAGATCAATTTAACAAATTAAAGTAGTAGCAATAGATGGATGCCCTTCTAATGTAAGTCTTTTTGCTTTAGGTTTTCAACTATTAACGCAAAACTAGTTTACAGTCCAGACCTGAACTGCCCAATAGACACCAGCTATATGTGGCTATTTGAACATTTCAAGTGGTCAGTGGTGGCTAGTAGCTACCATATTGGACAGTAGATATTAGCACATTTCATCACTGCAGAAAGTTATGTTGGTTGGCATTGATAGGTTGAACTTGTAGCCGGGAGCACCAGTGAGGGGTCTAATTTTGTTCTAGAAATTTTCTGACAGGCATGTGAACATTAAACCAAAAAGAGGAAGGAGAGGTAGTCATTTAATGTTTTTTTCTTTCTTTCCTTATTGCTACATTTAAAAGAAAACTTCTACATTTTCATTATTATTAATGATGGTTTGGCTGGGTAGGATGAGAAGGCTTATCCTAGAGTACTTCTAGAGACCTAGAACCTAGAGGATGATGGGTCCCAAGAAGTCCACCCCAAATTCTCTCATCTGGAGATGATCTACCTTCAAAGAGGAGTACTGAGCGTGAGTTACAGATTTCCCAGGATTCATGACACATTTACTTGTAATAGCTACTCAATAACTCCTCTAATGGGAGTTAAACACTCATTAATTTTCTTGTTAGGGACCATGATCACTGCTACATCTTGGGGCCACATGGGAGATAGTTAATGCTCTACTACAGAAGCACTGTTTTTCCCCATGTTTCACCACAAAGGGTCTCAAGAGTTGGTTATTTTGTACTGACAATGCCTAGTATTAGAGAAAGGCAATGATTATTTAGGGAGAGTCCACCAGGTGTCCCAACGTCCTGGAAAGATAAGGAATCTCATTCCCATTTATAGGTTGGAAGTGGAGGCTCCTGAAGTTTAAGAAACTTGTCCCAAGTCTCATCACTATGAAATTAATCCAAGATTTGTTTAACAAGGTGGTGGTGGGGGAAGTTGGGGGATGAGGCTCCTTTTTCCTCTGTACAAATGCAAGATTTGCTGCCCCAACATGTGTCTTTGGGGCATGAGGATTATTTCTTTTTAAGAAACAAAATGCTCAGGAAGACTCTTGGACCTTTCCACTCACAGCCTGAAAGAATTGACATAGAGGGCTTGTTTCAGGAAGGAAGCTATCACCACAGATCACTATTATAATATGAACTAGCGGGGTAGGGGGCACTTGGCAGGGCCTAGAGGTCTCTGTCCCATTGTCTCTGCATGGCCCATCCAACATCCGTTTACCGAACATTTACTTTTGTTTTTAAAGTTAGTTTCAGGTGTACAAAACACCTGATTAGACACACACCTCAAAAAGTGATAACCCCAACATCTGCTTTTCCATGCGACTTGCTTTCCAGTCCCAAACCACTACCCTCTTCTTAGCTGAAGATGGCATATAAGCCACAACAGGCCACCTTTTCCTTGGGTCCCATATTCTTATGTACATACATAAGGGGGTTCCATATTTAGTTAAATTTGGTTGTTTTCTCCTGTGAATGTCTCATGTTAATTTAACTCTTAGGTCATCCAGAGGCACTTAGAAGGGTAGAGGAAAATTTCTTTCTCCCTGATACCACCATACCACACAACCCCGAGCAATTTTCCTCAGGGATTCAGGCCTTCCTATTCTGCTACCAGGTCTGTTATTTTGAGACATCTCGCATCAATACACTGAGGATAAGCATCTTTCAAAACTGAAGAGACCATATGCACACCGAAGTGTTTTCTAGCACCATCCTCTTTCCCATAAACACTTAGCTCTAAGCCACAGAGAGTGTCAACAGAAGCAGCTGTGTTAATGTTTGGCATGTTAATACACACCTGTACAAAACTTGCGGAGACATGATTGCTTCTCACTCCATCTAATCCACCTTTTCCCCTCTAGGTTACAAGTGAGTTGTTTAAGGTCAGTGTTCAGAAAGTAGTCTTTCTGTCCCAGATCACATGTATTTGCTGAGTTAGAGAAATAGCTAACTAGGACCGCACAAAAATCAGAGGTGTAACAACTCAAGGTCAACATGCTGCCCTCATTACCATGCTCACAAGCTCCACGAATGCTCACATGCAGCAAAGGGGCTCTGGGCATCACAGGAATGCAGTCTGCCTTCTCTCTGAAGCTTATGTTTTGTATCAGCTGTGGCAAGGACCATTCTGCAGGCCTCACAGCAAGCACCAGGCTCCTGCGTGTACCATAGCATGCCTTTGTCGCTCTCATTTTGTTTCAGATACTAAAATCATTTTATATGAACACCACACCAGTTTCTCTTAGGCATGAGGCTGTCATGAATGTCAAAATTAAAGATACCTGGAAGGTTTTCTTACAAGCCTAAGATCCATTTTTTTTCTTCTAGGATTTTGAGCCCAGAACTCTACTTGTGTATTTCATAAAACATGATTTTTCTTTGACTTGTTTCTGAAAGTTTGCCTTTAATGAACTTCTGTACAACTGCATAGTTTAGTATTGGCCATGTGGCATGTGTCTGAGAAGTTTCTACTGCGCTGTAATATGAGAAGATGTGGTATTATTCAACAGACACTTACACTCCAGGCAGCTTTGTATGGTTAGAGAGAAGTAAAACAACTTCTAACCTGTGCAAAAGCTAATTTACCAATTTGATATACAGTAAGTGTATGTTTTGATCCTATTGAAACATTACACAGTGCCTTGTAAAATTTTATTTGCAAAGTTAATTTAAGTTGTCTGGAACAGAGCTGACTGAAGGCCTATAAACAGGGCAGCGTAAGTGGCACAACTGAGGGGCACCGTTCAGCCGGGGACAGCACACCAGTCCTGGCGGGTGGAAGGAGACGGCGGGGGAGGTAAGAGGAAGGGCAGGAGGGTTTGCGACTTGCCTGAGGTCACAACGAAGCTAATGGTGCGGTGGATTCCCCGTGTTTTTCTCTCCCTGCCCCCAACCACAACCACCATCGTTTTTTTGTTTGCTTTGACAGATGGAAACCCATTCTCTACCTGTTCGCAGCCTTCCTCACCCCCTCCAGTCACCAGCCCCCCATGGGGCCCAGGGTTGGGGTGCAGGCACACCCCTCCTCTAGTAACCAGGCAGCCCCGCCAGCATTTTCACCCTTGGTTGAAGAGTTCTCCCCTCTCCTCAGGATTAGTAGTTATGAGGACCCTAGTTCTACACTTTGGTTTGAAAAATATTAACAGGCACCTTGTATGTGCTATGCTGTATGCACCACATAACGTGCTTCTATACTCTAAGAGCTAGGCTTACAGCTGTGAACAGGTTGCTTGCAGGATTGCCCACTGCCCACACACACACACACACACACACACACACACACAGGGCCTTTACAATAACTGTAGGTTCCCTAAAGAAAACCACCCTTCCTCTAAGCAGCCATCTTGCTAATTCGAGCTCTCAGAATCAAAGGTGAAAAAATTTCAAGGGCCTTGTCTATGACTCTGCCTCTGTGTCAAACAGGAAACACAGGAGACTGCCTGAGGTTGTCACCACCCACCTGAGTCAGGCAAATCCAACACCACACAGGTAAGTTAGAGATGTTCTCCGTGCTAAGTGGAGACTTAGAAAATGCAGACATTTTCAAGGATGGGAACATTCATGAGAAGCATTTTGTAGCCTCAAGAGATCTAGACACCATTCTCTCCTCTATGTGTCCCGACATTGTGGTCACATGAGATGGCCATCTCTAATGGGTCTGTCAGGACAGCTGTGGCATAGCCTGGATCTCAAGGCAGAAACACCAGATCCAAATACCTGAAAAGCGTGTAAATTGAGAACACATACGTATGAGCCGTTCTTTAGTTTTATGAGACCGGCTAGTGTAAGGACAGCACTCCGATCGTCGTGTGGCCAGAGCAGGGCCTCCTGCATTGTCAGAACAGCCCAGGAGAGATGTTTAGCCTCAGGCAGTATTTTGAAGAATCAGAGGTCACACAGCTCGGATTTACCATAAACCACATGCCCGCTGGGCAGGAATTTTCTGTGGTCAAAGTTTATGTCTACCATTTACAAAGTCAGTTTATGGATTTTTTACCCAATTGACATATACAGGCTTGGCTACATTACGTTGCAGTCGGCAGTTTTAACCTTTTGTGGTCAGAGGCAGTAAGTAACAGAGATCCAAGGTCAGTTTGGGAAGAACAATTGTCACATGCAAAACTAAACCCATCACGTTCTCAGCAAGTGCTTAATGAGCTCAGAGCACACAGAGCCTCGGGCATCCCATGGAGCCGTCTTCGAAGATCTGCCCAAGTAGGAGGACCCAGTTTTCTTCTGGCCCCCCCACTGGTGTCGTGGAAGTTAGAAGGGCTTTCATTAAAGGTTTGTGTAATGAGTGCATTCTCCAGCCTTTCACAGAGAACTCCTCAGCATTTCCCCCAATGCCATGATCAGGATCTCTGCAAGGAAGAAGCTTGAGATGGGTACAGCCTGAACCAGAGTCTCCAACAATGTCCTTCTCCCTCTGGCATCACCTCTCCTGAATGACTCTTCGTGGGGGAACATGGCCCCAGGGAAACTGAGTAACCTGGAGAAGAGGCAACGAGATGGGGGAAATGAGCTGCTCTGCTCCGACGGAGGGAGCTGGGCATAGAGGTGAGCTTTGAACACTTCCGTTCCCCACCGAACCGATGGGAGACTACTTTCAGCTTTCTCCAGCTTTGTGTCTCACTGAAGGAGATGGGGAGGGGTGTGGAGACACAATCAAAAGAGGCAAGGCTTCCAGGATGTAGTCTGGTGACTCCACAAGAGGAGAACAGAGGTGGGTGGGGGCAAGCTATGCCTCTGGAGAAGGGTGAGAAACCCTTGTGGAAGCTGCAGCCCAGAGAGGCTCACAGAAAGGTTAAGACTTACTCAGTGGATTAGAGAATAGGCCTGCTCCTCTGCATGCCACGTTGGTTCCAGGATGGTGACAGTGGATTAAAACTAGAAGAGCTGCAAGACAGTCTGAGTAGAGAGGTAGTGGCTCCTAAAAGATGTCACACTTAATATAGGCACAAGCATAGTTTTGTACGAGCTCTAGTTCTCTGGTGGTTCTCTTTGCTCTGTCCTCTTCAGCGTATTGGCTTCACTCTCAGGCCAGCGCCCCTCACAATGGCCACGTGGCTGCTGTAGTTCCAGGATTCACATCACATATGGACCAGAAGGAGAGCGTCTGCTTGACTAGCTCTCTCAGAAGAGTGAAGGGGTTTTCTTTCTAATAAGCCCCCAGAAAACCTCTTCAATTTGATTGGAACAAATTGGGTCACATTGTGAACCAATTTGCCCAGTGAAATGCCAGCCATTGGTTTAATTAGGTTACCTTTATAAGGTCACATCAAGGCCATTTCTGAAGCTGAACAAGTGGTCAACAATACATCAAAGACATGGTACATGGAGAGATAACCAAATAAAGATCTGGGTGCCCTTATGCAAGAAAGATTGAGGAAAGCCATCAACAAGTGTTCACTACACCTATGAAATTACCCAATTTTAGAACTTACTCTGCCCCAGGTTTCACTGTATATGGATGAAGTAACATCAGATAAGCCCAACTTCAAAACAAATGACTTCACAGAACTTGAGTATCAGACTCAAAGACTACATTCCACAACAATAGATGGACATGTGACGATTAACAGCACAATTGAGAATTATAATTTTGTTAAGATCTTTGGACAAACAGCCCCAGAATGAAGTTTTCTACCACGAAGAAGTCCCTTATGAAAGATACATAAAGCCATTGTATAGTCTAACCCTAAATAACCCGAAATAACAGCAGTGTAGAAGCAGATCAAGTGTTGTAGTTGCCGAACAGATGTCTTAAGGAATTTAAGGGGTGTGCCATGGAAGTTTACAGATTCCTCACACAAGAGTTTGTTTTCTTCCGAAGGCTGAAGGAGCAAGGACATGTCACCGGGCAGGGGCATCCAGTCCCATTTTGAAGGATGAAGAAATGGACCTGATGGAGAGGCTGTGAGGGCCCGGGGCTGAAGGAGCATAGTGGCTCACTGGTGAGTGTGAGTGCCTGGCTCTGAGGAATGCCGGTGGAGTTGTTGGGATGGATCCAAGGAGATGATGTGGGAGGAGGCTGCAGGGGAACGAGCCTGGACTGGACTGTGTCACGCACCAGGCTGAGGGCATCACACTATCCCCTAGGAAATGGTGGCACAAGGGGACTTTTAAAGCAAGAGAGAAGCATACTCAGTTTTGTGTTTTGTAAAGAACTTTCTGGCACTGCAGAAGAGTAGATGAAAGTACAGACCGTGGGTAAGTATGGCGATGAGAGGTTGTGGCAGTCATCTAAATGAGACATGATGAGGGTACGATTTAGGGCAGTGGCCGTGGGCCATCGACTTGAAGTGTTATCTTGTTGATTAGAACTCCTAATATTAACATGTCAGTGAATTCTGGTTCTGTCCTAGGAGGTGCTGACAGATGTATATCAAGTTTATGGATACTCATAGTTGACAAGGGCTGTCCAAAAAAATCCAGCCATTGTCACTACAACAAGAATGGTTACTGGCTGGATAATTTCTGGACAGCCCTTGTATATGCCTCTGGTGACTTCACCTAGATCAATGCTTAAAATAGTCAACAAAAGGGACAAGGTGATCTGTGTGTAGAAATTGTCTAATGTAACATCAAACTCCTCTGAGATACTTTGTAATAACAATTGATTTTAAAGTTTTAACTCAGATGCAGTACCCTTTTCAGTTCAACTATGAGAGTGTGCCTAGTTTTTCTCTGCAATGTCTTCCTATAATCTTTTCTACAATCAAGTATGAGTCGGGCTATGTCCAAGTTTGTCTTGATCCAGAATTGTTCAAACAGTGCTCCTGTGGGTGACAGTAATGAACAGGTTTACAATTACTTTCAGAAACTGTACGTTCTAGCTGGCCTGGAGTCCTATCCTTTGATAAAGCAATTAAGTGCTGTCTCATTATCACCTCACTATGTTGAGTTTTAAATACTTCCGAGCCATGTTAATTTGAAGATCATTTTGTCTAGTAGGTAATCCAAAAGTAAAAGGGTAACAAGCAATTTTCTTTTAGCTTTGTAAAAATACAAGAGAATTTTTCAACCATCAGTTTCTTTCAAGATTTGTTATCTCCTGGGTTTGCAAACGACAGAAATGCAACTTGATTAGCTTAAGTCATTAGGGAGACGGCTCATATAACCTGGAAGGACAGGGTAAAACGTATGAATGACCATGGTAACTGAGCACTCAAACGAAACTGATGAAAAAATAGCTGTGGCAACGTTCATGCCACCAAACACTTCTTTTGGATTCGAATTAGGAAGTGATGAATATTTATGTGGGACATTGGTTTAATATGAAGTCATAACAAGTGAATCTGAAATAAGTGACATTTTAATCCACTTGTTCACAAAGGCAAAGAAGTTTTTAGAAGCGACGTTGTTCTGATGTGAGAATGAAGGAAGTTGTCTCAGGATGTCATCTCATCTGGTGTTTGACAAGCACCTGGGCAGCTCAGCTGCTCGGGGATTCGGCTGAGGACACATCAATAAGAACACGTGGACAAGCAACTGTGGCCAGGGGACATTTAGACTATAAGTACTGAAGATTTGTGAGGACTGTTTGAGCATTTGAGTTTGGATGAGACACCTCTTTGTTAGCCTGAAAACTCTCCAGAGACGCTTGGGATGTCGGCTGCTGCCGGGGGGTAAGGGCTACCCTCTGCAAGCGAGGAGCCTCCCGGGGCCCCCCGAGGGAAGCCGACCTGCCTGCCGACACCAGCATCTTGGTGCTCCAGCAACAGGGGACTTTTACTTTTGCTCTGGCAGCTGGACATCGGCCCCGGGCTGGTTGCCCTTTCTCCCTAGTGGCTCTTTGGATAAAAACATACACCTTACATTAAGTTTGAATTTTATTCCTTCACCTCTCCTTGCCTGGAGCAATAGTGTGATTAATCTGTCACGTGTTTGGGGTATGTTATTTCTTTAATTGGCTTATTAAGAGATTGTTCTATATGCTATTGTCTTGGGAAACCATTGTGATTTCCACAGTGCACCTGTGCTAGATAAATTCTTGCCAAAGACAAAAATCAGTTTCTGGAGCATAATTTTGCTGCCTCCTCCCCAAACAGAGCAATGACTTCTTGAGTGTAAATAACCAAGTCATGTGATTTATCCTGATTTCCTCACAAATAAGACATTGTTTAAAGCATCACTACTCTTATGCTGGGAATTACACATCTAGCAAGAGGTATCAAGACTTTAGTTGTAGACAAGCCACTAAGGATATACCTTGAATTGTGCTTCAAGAAAGTATTCAAATTTTAAGGTGAAGTTTAAGTGTCAGGACTCGTCTCAGCTTTATGATAATTTAGGAAATAGTAACTCAATAGCTACTATGCGTTCAACACTATGCAAGACCCGGGGTCGGGGGGGATAGAGATGGAAGAAATACATTAGGTGCCCTGCAGGTGTTCACATTCCACAGGAACTTTAATCAGGGATTTTGATTCGATATGGTGAGGGCTCTCTGCTGGAAGGATCCCTGAGCACCATGGAAGCAGGGTGTTTTTGCATGAAAAATACTTAACAGCTTGTTGGATAAATGGAAGAACCAAAATGAAGGTCATCTGGACATTTCTGGACTCTCCCAGACACGTCCTAAATTGTCCCGGAAAATTTGTGTCAATACTGTGTGGACAGAAGTCAAAATTCAGGTCTCAACATCTTAAATCAAGGATGTTAGGAACAGGCACGTCCAACCTGTGGCCCAGGACGGCTTTGAATGTGGCCCAACACAAATTAAGACAATTCTTCCAATGTGGCCCAGGGAAGCCAAAAGTTTGGACACCCGTGTTTTAGAGTGTTAAAACCAGGAAGGACATAGAGGTCATCCAATTCACTTAGTAAGGAATAAGTTATTGGACTAGCCCAAGGTCGTGTAGTAAAATCGTCTAAATCTATGTCCTATCACCATCCACGTAAAGGACCTTCTCCATATGCACCACGAACACCACCACCCACAAATATGTTCTTATATTTAGTCAAATAAGTGGAAAATTTGTATTAGTAAAATAGAGTGCTTCGTTTTTTTTCTTAAAGTTTCCTTCAGTTTCTCTAGGCAAAAGGGACGTGATAAAAGGCCAGGAAGTACGTGCTGATAGGACGCCATGGAAACGTGTCTCCCCAGGGTACACGGGAGCTTCCTCATTAGGAGAAAGCTCAGTGATTTCAGAGGGTTTCATAGCATTCCCCCCAAATTCGCCCAGCACTCAGAACGTGACCTTATTTGGAAGTACAGTCTTTTCAGAAATGTTTAACATGAGGTTGTTCTAGGTTAGGGTGGGCTCTTAGCCCAAGGACTGATGTCCTTACAGACAAAAGCCATGCGAAGCCACAGGCACACACTGAAGTGAAGTAGCTACAGGGAACACCAAGGACTGCCGGAAGCCACCAGAAGCTGAGAGCCAATTTCTCCCTCAGTGTTTCCAGAAGGAACCAGCACTACCAAGAGGTTGAATTTTGGGTTTCTAACCTATAACTCAGAGAAAGGAGTTTGTTGTTTTATCTGTGCTAGTTTATCACAGAAGTCCTAAGGCACAAATGCAGTGATGTAAGATTAAGTTGAGTAAGTTAGTCGTCAGGAAATCCGGATTTTGCATTCCATCAGTTATGCATGGGATGTCACCAAACTGTAATTCAACTTCTGGCGGCTGATCCGGGGAGGTGGTGAAGCTTGGAAAATTGCGTCTAGTGTGGGAGCCTGTAGTGTTGAAGTTCTCTGGTGTCTGTCTTTAGCCTATCACAGTCTGATATGCTAAGTAGACCCACTGACATGATGAATGACATTTTAAATATACATCAATGAGCCAGCAAGAGGGTAAGGTGTCCTTAAGATTTGAATGAAGAGAATATGGAGCCCCAGTTATTTCTGCAATTCACTTTCATCCTGTGACATCTGTCAAACCTGGTAACCTTGACTTTCTAGTTTCATGGCTGTACAGGGCACAGGGAATAAAAAGCAAAATAGGAAGCCCACTCAAGATGGATGAGTCTAAGCGAAGACCGCCACCCACCCCAACCTCCTATAATGCTGAGAATCCGAAGGACTACAGCTACAGTGAAAGGGTGAAAAATAAAGCCATTTTAGAAGAAAAACTAAGGCATTAGCTATCTGTAGATTCTTATCAAAGGGATTACTGCAAACAGAAGGAAAAAACCTCAGATAGGTGGCCTTGAGTGAAAGATAAGCTGAAGTAAAGAGTTTAATGTGTTGCTACATCTAAGCAAACACTGTATAAAACTGTATTATGGGCTTAAAACAAGATCAAATTAGGTATAGAAATATCAATGTGTATTTTGGAAGGGAGGTGATCGGAGTTAACATTGATTAACTGTAGACTTTATGCCTATTAAGATTTCTGGATTAATCAGTAGATTAGAAAAACCAGTGTATGAATTCCATGGTAGTTGGGGACAAAAGGATTAAAATAGACTAGAAATCTAAAGTAACAAAAATGGCAAATAACATAAGGTGGTAGAGATCATTTTAAGATTACAAGTCAAAAAATGAATACTAAATTCTTTAATGAGACAAGGCTATTAAATGTAACATGATACTGTAAAGAAAGGGGTAGACAAAGAACAGTACTATGAAAAATTTAGGCTTTTTGCCCAGTAATGTCAGTGACCAGAGAATCCTCCTTTTGTGAAACGTCAAAAGGGAAAATAACCTGAAAACACTGACATGATCCCCTCCAAAAAAGCTTCCCAGTAACAATGGTTTAATAGCACTCCTTACCTATTCAGGAGTCCGTGGCAACCTATGGTGCGGGGGCAGGGACTAACCTAGTCTAGAGGTTGAGGAAAAGACCTTTGGGAAGAAATGGGGGTTAAGCTCAAGAGCAAGTGGGATTAATCCAGCAGAGAGAAACCTTCACTCCACAACTCTGAAGGAGACAAGCCCTAGGCCCAGAGGCTCGTTCCTCTCTTCCCTGACTTCAGGCAAGTTGGGGGCACAGCTCAGAGAGAATCCCGTATACCACGGACCGGGTAGCCAGCACTAACCTCCCTTGCCTTTCACTGCAGTGCGTTGTAAGTCAAGGTATTTGTCTCAATCCCATGCTTGGGAGAAGAGGATGAAAATGAGTTGATCAATCAGGACTGGGTTTCCTAGCAGCTGATTATAATCACACAGACACATAGGCCTGATTGAAGTTGTTGAGGATTGAAGACTAGATAGCTGAAGCCTGCCGGTCCCGTGGAAATGTAATCAGGTGTTTGATGCACTGAAAGATGTACCACACTAGAGGCAGCAGTCTTCAGTCCTTGTCTCCAGTTCCAAACCAGCCATGCATGTTGGGACAGTTCTTGCTATCTCTGTGCCTCAGTTTACTGATCTGAAAAAGGGATGGGGTTGCGTGTTCTGTTAAATACAGAGCTAACATTTCTGTTTATCTTCACTAGAGGACATCAAGCCCTCCCTGTGCTTTGGGTGTTTGGTGGTTGGGCAACTGATGGCTATGATCGTAATAGCAGTAGGATCGTAACTAGCTGGCATTCATGGACTCTTCTGAGGGCCAGGCAATGAGCTAGATACAGTTCACATACCCTACCTCTTTTAGTGCTAAGGACCCTAGAAGGTGCCATTCTTGTCCTCATTTCAGTCAAACTTGAAATAAGGAAAAGAACTTGCCCAAGGTCACAACTCACAAGGCATGAAGCCAGGGGTGCGCCTTGTGAACTCAAAGTTCAAGAAAGGATTTTCATATTTATGCAAAAAGACACCATCCCAATAGTTTCAGCCTCACTGGCATACATCTGACCCTTTTTTCTTTCTGTAACAGAGGACATCTGAAGATATGTACAAATTGAGCTCTGTTTGACCTCTTTCTCTATGAAAATGTTTGTCTCACTTGCAAGGTGAACTCTTAGAAGACCACACAACCCTTCCCCCTCCTGTTTGAGAGTTTGCTATGAGCAGAGATCATACGAATTTTACATTAGCGTTCGAAGGAAACCTATGTTGAAGAGGTGATTAATAACAGGATTCCTGGAGTGTTAAGATGATTGTACTCTTTCAAGAGGAGTATTTATGACTTGCTTCTGCACAATAGGAAGGGCCTCTCACCTATAATCTTTCAGGCCCTTAGGAAACCAATGGCCCCTTGCCCAGCTGTGCTGCTTTAATTACAGCCAATTTCCTTAAGAATGTGATCATATCACACCTGCTAGGTCATGATCCTGGTGAAGGAAAAGCCTTATGTGGCTACCTTTGTAACAAGAAATGTGATTTCAATAATTAGGCTTTTAAAAAATGTCAAGAGAATCAATTTTTCATTCGTGTATTCATTTACTTATTCATTGGTAGTTCCACCAGAACATAGTAATTAAAAGTATTACATTTAGAATAAGAGATGGATTTTAATTCCAGCCCTCTGCTTTCTGTGGATCCTGAGCGAATTATTTAATCTTTTGAGCCTTGGTCTCCTTATCTGTATGTGGGAATAATATCTACTTTATAGGATCATCATGAGAATCAAATGAAATGAGGTAGTAAAAACTCAATAAATGTAAGCTATTAGTATTAGTGAAGTTGTATCTTTCTATGTCCCAGAGAAAACTCTGAAAAAATAAAGTAGAAGTTCAAAAATAAAAAATACATTTTATTTCCATCAACGCTCCTTTCCTACTTAGTTTGGGATTCTGATAGCTTAGGTTTTGTTCCCTTACAACTGCCAACCCATCTGTCCCCTCATGCATTCCCCATGACTTGCTAAGGCAGGAGCTGAGCATGGAGGCCACGGGGGCATAGAACACCTCACACATCACCCTGCATGGCCCCAGAGGATGGCTGGTTAGTCAAAGACAGGTAAGACTACTCAAGGGAGGAACAAGCTAAGACAGGCACAGTCACATAGGGGCCATCAGGAGAGAGCTTGGGCTCTACAGAGGTGAGGCACAGCCCCTCACCCTCTGAGGTTAATCCCTAGCCCCCTGGCTGACTTGCTTCCCACTACAGGTTAGTCTGAGATTTGATGAGGTGAGTCCAACCATTCCCTCCCTTAATGTATGTTTACACAATAACAATGACACCTTGCCTTGGGGATATCTGTGTAAAGTCATAATACGTTCTGGAACAATGGGGACTTCCGGGGACAGCCCTCAGTGTGATAATCACAGATCTTGGAAAGAGGAAGGTTTTTACTTCCTCATACACACCTTACACACCTTGTATGCTCACCAATACGCGGTAACCCAATTCGGGGCTTTTTCAGTCCATGAGGCTGGAGCCCCTGGGCCCCCCTGGAAACTTAGTTTTGGCTGCTGTGTTTGTTCACCTTGCACCGCCCTTCCTGCCTGCGTCATGTGGGACACAAGGTTTTAAGTTTTTAAGGTTTTTACTTTTCACTTCTAATGAAGTACTTTCCACTCCTGCATAGAATAAGAGATAATCTAAGTTTCTTCTACAGAAAAATTCTTGCCTTCACCGTTGGATATTCTTGAAAAATAAAACTTCAGTATTGACCTACGCATCATGTAGCAAGAGGTCAGATGGCAGCCATTGTCTGACCTCTGATTGTCTATTCGTGCTGAAAAGTTGTACAAGCAGCAGTGTCATCGAAGGTCATAGATATGGGAAGGAAGATTAGGTCAGGGGCGTCCCACCTTTCGGCTTCCCTGGGCCACATTGGAAGCAGGAGAATTGTCTTGGGCCACACATACAATACATTCACAGTAAGGGTAGCTGAAGAGCTAAAAGATGGTCTAGTGCATGATTTTTGTATGTTTTAAGCAAGTTTGCGAATTTGTGTTGGGCTGCATGTGGCCCCAGGCTGCAGGTTGCACATGCTTGGATTAGAGGAAACGCATTGCTTCCTATGAAGGATTTCCATGTTGGGTTCCATACCGAGTGGTGATTGTACCAGTTTGCACTGAGCCTTTTCAACTTTAACACAAGCATTTGCAACCGTGATATGCACAGATTTCTCGAGCTCCTATCTGTATGATACCAACATCTCTACAGGTGTTTTCTTATGCAATTCTTGTATCAGAGGTACAGGTAAGGACCAGTGTTACCACTGTAATGGGTGATGAAAACAATGAGCTCAACGACTCATTACCTATGCATCAGGTTTACTGAGTGCCTGAACCTGTGCTGTGCTCGGTGGGATAGGAAGCTGTGAGAGGCGGGATCTTTGTCTCCTGGGAGCTTGTAGTCTAAAGGCAAGAGCTGAGGCCCACACAGAGCAGCCTAAGCCCTGTAGGATAGATGTAAGTTATTTTTTGATATTGTTTATAGCTTAGAAGCCCCCAAATAAACCTTTGTCTCTCAGATGCATATGCTTTTATATGTCACTGCCTGTTTAAACTGCCTTCTGCTAGTCCTCTCCTTCTCCCACTTCTTCCTTCGCTAACTCCTACGTGTGCTTCAAGACTTAGCTCAGAGGTGATGTGCTCCAGGGAGCCTCTCTAATCTGGGTCGGTTGTGCTCCCCACCTGCATTTCCCATTGCAGTCGAGGAAATTCTATGGAGTGTGCTTGGGGTTCATCCAGGTTGACACAAGCACCAAAATTGGAGGTTAGAAAAACTTACATAGGCTTTGAGTGGATTTGAGGTATAATAATGGAAAAAGCAGATGACCAGAAGGAGAGTTAAATACTAATCCCAGTTCTAGAACCAGTTTTGTCGTTGTGAACTATTTAACATCTAAGTTTCATAAAACGGGTACAATAATGGTAGGTTTATAGGTATTTCACAAAAGCGTTGTGATTTTTCAAAGCAGACCATATGTAATGGGCTTTAACTTTAAAGAGCTATTCTCTATCAGCATGACTTTTCAGATTTTGATTTTGGGGGGATAAGTGAGAATTACAAAGTGGGCCTTAGCCTCAAATGAACAAAAGAACAAGCAAAGCACTCTGTACATTCCTCTCCATCTATTTGGTCTTGTCATAAGTTATTTCACAAGAGCTCTGTGCAGTCTTGTTTCGAATATCTCAGAAGATAATTCCTCCACTACTTGCTGGTGTAGATCTTAGATGTGTATTAACTGCACGAGCAAGGGCATCACTTTGACTTGTTGTGTTAATACAGTGAAATTGACTATTTCTTCCTTTTCCTTTCACATGTTTGTGGAAGTACACAGAAGTTGGGACAATTTTGAAGCCAAAATTCATCACCTCTTGGCCTTCTGAGCAGAGGGCTGATTCAGGGACCTGTGTAAGCAGACACACATGGGGATACATTGCTGATTCTCTGCTATTCAGTAACACTTAGTTGGCAGTCAACTGTTTTTGGTTGTCCATTAAAGTTTTTGGTAGGATTTCCTAAAGGAAATGAAGTAGAAAATAGTGAGGTAAGATTCCTAGCAGTTACATTAATTTCAATGTTTTCACATTTCATGTCACAAGAGAGTACTAATGGAGAAATAAAATACTCAAACTTCTGTGGGAAAGCACCATCTTTGTCAGTTATCTGAGGCAGATGGTTAAACCAGGGTGTCGTCTAGTCAACTCTTAACTGGTGGAAGTGGCCACTACAAGGACTTGTATTTGAAAGGGGATCTTTGGAGAATTCAATCAATATTCTTTCCTTAGGTATCACAGTTGGAATAATGATGCATTACACAGATTTTAATTGTGTTCTGAAATATTTGCCTTCATGTATTTCAGGGGGTAAACGAGTTGGCCTACCCAGTTCTGTGATTATCAAGGAGGATTTGCAGTGCTGCGTGCACACACGGAAGATCTGTTTAAAATAAGCTCTTTAACAGCACAGCAGAGAAATGGGTAAGAAAAAGGGTGGCCATAGGCAACCTCTTTCTCTTAGGAAACTGCACTGGTTTTCTCACATGTGTAAGCCATTTTGTAGGAAGATATGCAGGATGAAACAGTAACCCTTATGGTCTAACAAAGGGAGGAAAAAATATAGGGCTTGAAAGAAGCGCTCCCTAGTAAGTTATTGAGGAATTGAATTTAACAGTGTATGTTTTAGGTCTCATGCATAGGTATCATTTTTCTGCACTAAAATTTTTATAAGTTGGTCGTGAAGCACAGAGTCCAAAGAGTCTTACAGTCAAGCTCCTATGCATAAAGGGATGGGCAAAAGACATCGTGACAGTTTTAGAGAAAAAAGGAATTCAAAAGTTACTTTGTCTTTTGCCAGACAAGGTTATGCTCGTATTTCTCAATCATGTCTGCCCACACCCAGCTAAACTACTTGCGTGAAGTGCTAATGAGATCCTGAAAGAAATAAACAAAGCAATTTCACATTCAGTGCTGAAAATTGGTGAATTTTAAATTTTCTCCTTATCATATTGAACGATGACCTTGAGTAAATTGCTCACTTCATCTTGCATGTCTTTTTTTGCAGCACAATATAACGAGGAACCAAGGTATCAAATATGCATGCCTTGTTCTGTTCCCAGGACAAAAGACTCCCTTTCCTGCTGAGCCTGCAGAGAAACTTACTTCTCAACCAAAGTGATTAGAGTAAGCAGTCAGGACCTATTTGCTTTTCCTGATACAGAAGGAAGAAATTTTGCTTTGAAGATCTAAGTCTTGAGTTCAAATTCATGTAGTTTATCAGATATACGTAACCATACACTAGTTACTTAACTTTTGAGTAGCAGTTTGGTTTATGAAATAATTCTTGCTCTGTAGAGTCATTGGGAGAATATGAAAAAACGGTATTTCAAATGTCACCAGTAGGAATAAAAAATAACATCTGTTATTCCTGTTTGTGAAAGTAATTGAGTTCAATATTCACTGGGTATTTACCTCTACAACACACCAGACAAGGCATTGAGGCTAAAAACTAAGAATAATCTTTCATCCACCCCGAGGAAAAAGATGTTTTGTGAAAAACACTTCCTCTTGTCACATGACATGATAAACTTCGTTTGTCAACTTGCCTCGGCCATGGTACCCAGATTTTTTGGTCAAATTTCTTCCAGGCGTTTCTGTGAAGGTGTTTCTTGAATGAGATTAACATCTGAATTGATGAGTCTGAGTAAAGCAAATTACATGCCACCATGCGTGAGTCTGACAGTTCAGGCCCTTAATGCAGCAGTTCTCAACCTGTGGGCCGTGACCACTTGGACCTGTATTAAAGGGTTGTGGCCTAAGGAAGGTTGAGGACCACTGCCTTAATGAAATAAGACTAACCTCCTCCTCTGAGGAGGAAGGCAGCAGAAGGCCTTTGGACTCCAACTGCCACTCAAGTGCTTCTCCCACCCTGGGGCCCAATGAAGGGTTTGAACTTGCCTGGCCCTGAACGTGTGAGCTAGTCTCTCAAATAAGTCCTTCTCTATGACTATGTAAATAGATATAGGTTCATGGAGGCATGAATACATATACACACATGTATAAAACAAGAGTCTGGAAAAAATCCAGCCATAAGTGCCTTTATTTCATGTTAACATGGTTGGATACTTTCCGGACAGCCCTTGTGTACACACACGTACATCCTTTTTTTCTGTAGAACCCTAGTACATGTACTTAGATGTTTTCTGTTGTAGTGTTCTGAACTTTGGGAAAAATGCTCATTGAGACCCACTAGAATAGTTTCATGATTCATTAATAGGTTGCTAGCTGCAGTGTGAAGGACACTGAAAAACGTCCTTTCCATTTATCTCCCTTCCCCCATTCTCATCTTAATGCCATAAGATACAAACCTTGATCCACCACCTTTGGATAAAGTCACTCCCCGCAAAAGACTGTCACATTATATAACACTCTCAGAAGATTTTCTTCAATTGCATTTGATATACAATATTAGTTTGTGGTGTACCGCATAGTGGTTAGATATTTATGTAACTTATGAAGTGTTCCCCTGATTAAGTCTGGTACCCACCACTTATGTTATTGACTATTCCCTATGCTGTACTCTACATCCCCATGGCTTTTTCCAGTTATAGCTGACATTCATTATATTAGTTCCAGGTGTACAGTGTAGTGGTTCAACATTTCCATAGTTTATGAAATGTCCTTGATGAGTCTAGTACCCACCTGACACTAGTTTTTAGGAAGTTATTTGCTATATTTCCTATACTGTACTTGACATCCCCATGAGTATTTTCTGTCAATTTGTACTTAATTCTTCACCTTTTTCATCCAGCCACCTAAACCCCTCCCCATCTGGTATCCTCAGTTATTTTCTCTGCATCTGAGTTTGCTCGTTTAATTTGGGTTTTAGATTCCGCAGGTAAGTCATATGGAATTAGTCTTTTTGACTTATTTCCCTTAGCATAATACCCTCTAGGTCCACCATGTTGTTGAAAATAAGACTTCATTCCTTTATGTGACCAAGTAATATTCCACTGTATGTGTGCACCATGTTTTCTTTGTAGCGGGACACTGGGGTGGCCCAAGTACAACACAAAGCAGCCCTCCCTTCTGCAGACAGGCCCGGAGAGATTTGGAGAAGTGCCACATTCTGCAGTTTATGCCGTATGAAGAGGATTGCTCTATATAGTCCGTTATGAAGACAGAGCTCTGCATAGCTCCAGGCTACTGTGCCACTTACAGCGGGGTGACTTATGCCCCCGATCTGCACAGCTGTCTACGGTGGGATAATGTGGCAGCCCTAATGTGGAATGATGATGTTTGACCAAATACCAAGTGTAGGGGAAAAAACTTCATGAAGTAATAGCTTTTAAAATGAAGAGGAATGGCATTTAAATTTCGGTTTCATTGTTGCACATCTTGATGGTAGTTTATATGGCTACTAAAATGACCATTAAAGCACATTGCAAATTATATCACTGCATGTAATTGCTCAATAAAAATAAATTTCTGTGGATTGACTCCAAAGTCATTTGCTTGCAAAAATGATCACCTCATTTGATGTATCATACAAACTACGTTCCAGCATTAGGAAGTCAAAAGAAGTCCGTCTTTACGACTACCTGCAACCTTGACTCAATTTGCATGCTGGGTGACACCTTGTTTATACATTAATTTCCTGAAAACAATTTGTAGACTTCAGGATAACCTTAAGATTTACATGTTTAATAGGAAATCATTATATGTACTAAATGTTGCAGAGAGCTTGACGATGAAACCAAAAGTTACAAATAGGTTTAGCTTACAGCAAGTTCTAGAAAATTCAGTTATTTGTTTACGTGAACTTAGCTAAGGAGGAATCATTCTTTGACACCTTAGAAATAGCCTTCCCAATCTCATCTTTGCAAAAAAAGAACAAAAAGCAAACAAAAAAAAAACCCCAGAAGGGACTGCACTTGGCGCATGCTTGATGGAAAAGTTGAAATAGTTTCTAGGAGCTGAACATAACCCTGGTGTGGTCTGATTGTTTCCTACCTTCCTACTCGTCAGAGCTGAGGTGTCTCTGGTTCTTTCCCTTTCCTCCAGTGACCTGGGACTGTTGAAGGGAGGAGCTTCAAGGAGGGTTTCTACTTCCTCCACCCACCCAAGTGGAGGTGATGGATCTAGTCGTCATCAACACCCTGACGCCACACACCCTGGGCCTGTATTGGGGGTCCTGGCAGCCACGGTGGCAAACACCCCTCCCCCAACTTACCCGAGACGTTTATTACCCAGGAAATTGTTAGAAAACCACCTTCTTAAACTTATATTTGCAGGCTCAAGATGTGTTTTATGTTCTTAGTGTTTTCACAAATCACGACAAGTTAAATTGGCATTGTTAATATTACAATTTACCTAATGCATTTGCAATGTCCTCTTTAATTCTCCCAAACCCGTGGAAGGGCAAGATAAAAAGATTTATAAAAATTGCTGTGTATTATGTTACCTCCTAGCTGAGTGGTTTATTCTCTTACTAAATGGTCTTACATTTATAGTCAGTCGTCATCAACAGATAACACATCAAACGTAAACTTCAATTTCACATCACAGGCGGCGATTCCGATTTGAATGTTGTTTATCAGAGATATGTTACTAAATCTAGTTTATGGGAAGATTATGCCATTTAATTTATTTTGAAGGAGAGGAATATACTTTCACGAGAAACTCTATTAGCTATTAGAGAAGTAATGTAGCTGCTGCTGTAGTATTCATGAAGCATGGCTATATCTCATCGACAATAAGTTTTTTTCCCCCAGGTTGATCTATTAGGAAGTGCACTGGACTGATCACTGGGGTTGAGTTCAATGCTAGGCTTTGAGAGTAACTGTTTTAACTGTAAGGCAGTCATGTCACCTTTCAGGGCCTCAGGTGTCTCAGCTTTTTAAAAAGCATCTGGGAGACACAATCTTATAAAGCCTTAAGATCATTGTTCTAGATGCCCTGATGTCACGGAAGAAAAATGGCTGCAGTGAAGTCATTGCTTCCAGAGCAGGAGGGATTCCCTGTGGTTTCCTCCTCGGCTGACTTCAGGGAGGTTGTGTATGTGTTGGTGGGGTGGGGGGTTGTGTATGGTGGTGCTCCACTCATTTGAAGACTCCCCAGGTGAGACTACGGCCTTTCGAGTGGGTGGTTACAGGATTAAAGCTAAGTTTAGTTTATGGACGTGTCCTAAATTTGACTTTTACAATGAGAACTACGTACTTCCAGGAAGCTACATTAATTTGGGGGGTAGGCGGGTGTCTGGACTGTACCTTGATCACTCCCGGTCCTTACAAAACCCTTTGACTTCATTTCCATTTTTACTCCCACTTCCTCATTCAGGACAGTGAGAAGGTCTGCTACTTCTGTGAACCAATCCTGTTGCCTAGACTCAACATGAGGCCAGAATACCCACATGGACAGATGGGGTACAGAACAAGTCTTAGGAACCAAAAGGGTAAGCCAAGGCAGATGTTATGTGAGTAGGAAATAAGTGACAAAGGGACCAGGGCAACACGGCCAACTCCAGGCACCGGTGCAGTGAAGGTCCCCCACGGCAGGTCAGGGTCAGATCAGGTACCAGTGGGTCTGGACCAACTGCAATTTTAGGACCTTAAAGATGACTATTCAGCGAAGCCAGCATGAAAGCGCTGGTAGACTTCTGCCACTGATGCATTTAGAGATAGTGTGTTCCCAAGGGGTGGAAAGACACCGGCTGTGGGCGTGGTACTCAGGGGGAAACGAGACGGCTGGACGCCGAGCCCCGGGTTGCTCTGGCTGCACCGGAAGGATGAGCCTCGGGAGGTCGTAACCTAGTGAGGCTGAGCGAGTGCGCAGTTTGGTTCGCTCTTTAGCCACCTGTTAGTCACATGTTCTTTGGTTCTCCCCACCTCATTGCTTGATTTAATGACTTCTGCTCCCTTAAGGATACACACACCTTGTTAATCCAGTCAATCAACAGACACTAACCTGGGAAGAGGGATTTCTCAGTTATTAGGTGCCCTGGGATCCACAGTTGCAATTTCCAGTGTTTTGCTGACGACTCTTGCAGCACATTGGCCACAGGTGCTGAGCTAACAGGTGGAGCCAACCTGAGCGACCTCTCACCTTCCACCCCGAAACCTGCATGACTAACCTGCAGGACCCCACCTGCCTTCCTGCAAACCTTTCTGGCTGACAAAGCCTTTGAAGTGGGAATCCACTGTCCTCCCCAAATGCCGGCATTGGAATAAACCTTTTCCTTCCACCAGCCTTGTCCCTCCTTTATGGGCTCACGGGCGGCAGACAGCTGGGCCTTGTCCCCGTATCGGCATCTTCACTCAGCTCAGCTGCGACCCACAAGATGAGTTGCCGCTGGGGTGCCGGGCCCTCTAAGCTAGGAAGGTGGGTAAGGTCCGGTCCCACCCTGTGAAGGGCCCTGTCTAGTCTAGTGGTCCCCCAAATCTGATGTCAATTATTTGGGAAACCCCTTTTAAATTTCCATTCCCATAGATGTTTTCAGGCAGTTTGGGGTAACCAAGGGATTTTGTGGGTTTAGCAGCTTCTCTGGGCGGTGCGTAAGCACCTCACACATTTCCCACCTGTAAGCAAGCGTTTGGACATCGGTGAGCTCACCCAGCCCAGCACGTTGTCTGGGAAAGTGGAGAGCACGTGAGGGTCAACTGGAGGTCAGCGGGGACTTGGGGAAGACCTGGGAGCGGATCATTAGCTGGTCTTGAGGGGGTGGGGTGAGGGTCAAGGACCGTGGAAGGCTGTCTGGAAGTCACGTGTGAGTCCACGAGCCCAGGACCCAAGGCCGGGAGTTCCAGCGCTGCAGCTGCCTCCCCAGAACGGTGGCAGAGCGAGCCTCAGCGCCAGGGGACCCAGCTCCCTGGGGAGGTGTGGGTGCTGCAGGCTGTCCTCGTGACGTTGGCGACGTCTAGAGTGGTTTGAAGGAAGTAGTAGAGGAAGGGTACCGAGAGGCAAGGGCCAGGATGGGAATTAGGCCCAACAGTGTAGGCCGGAGACGGTGGTGGTGAGTGTGTTAGGATCAAGTCTGCGCCTGGGGTCCGGGGCGCGGGGCCAGGATGAGCGCGCTCACAGGCCGAAGCGGGGTCCTCCTGTACTGGGAGCGCCTCCCCCTCCCTGCAGCACGGGGTTTGCAGGCCCTCCTTCCTCTGTGAGTCCCCAGGAGTGACACTGCTCTCCCAGAGGTCCCAGCAGAC